>CM059204.1:34126300-34473800 GCA_030347435.1 Clarias fuscus | reverse complement strand
CTTAAACTTTATGGAACGCCTTCCCAGAAGAGTTGAAGCTGTTATAGCTGCAAAAGTGGGCGGGACCAACATTATATTAAACCCTATGGATTAGGAATTGGATGTTGCTCAAGTTCATATGCATGTGAAGGCAGGTGAGTGAATACTTTTGGCAATATAGTTTATATAACAGTAGCTATGATACATATATATAGAAAATCCTTACACCATATATATATGGTGTAAGGATTTTCAATATAAATCAGCTGCTTTGGTGTTGCTATATATCCTGCTTTATCCTGACTTGCTCTGCACATCCCTATGAATATGTGCAATGGCAATAAAAGCATATTAACTCCCCATAACATGTGGCATGCCTCATCAGGCTTCATAATCACTCTGACAATCACAAGAGTGATGAGGAAAATAAAGACGGTGTCTGGGATAAAGGTTAAGCCGCTCAAATCGACTGTTATTAATGAGTCACTAGAAGTCAGTAGGAGCTGAAGAGTTCAATCGGATTCTGACACTGTAGGTTTAAGTGTCGTTACATGCGTGTGTTGATGTGTCACTGTAGAGAGTGAGATGAAGAGACAGTGAAGGATAGAGAAGATCCAGACGTGAGTGATGAGGGTGACTGGGAAATGAACTGGGAGAGGGAGGTGGGGGGACAAATAAAAACAGAGTGACACTCTTTTCATCACAGACAAGAGAGAGAGAGAGAGAGGGAGAGGGATATTGAGAGAGGAAGTGGAAGGTTGGTTTCCTTGGAGTATCATTTGGCCAGAGATAGCAGATCAATCAACGACAAAAACAAGCAGAGTGACAAGGACAGAATGAGTGAGTGAGTGAGAGAGAGCGAGAGAGTGAGGGGAGGAAGCAAAAGAGGAGAGTAAGACTTGTTACATCAAACCATCATGTCTACAAACAGAGGGGTGCAGGTTTGCAGTTGAAAAACTCACACGTACACACAAGGTAAACAATCCACTCTGAGAGGAGAGATGGAGAGAGAGACGAAGAGAGAGAGAGAGAGAGAGAGAGAGAGAGAGAGAGAGAGAGAGAGAGAGAGAGATACCCATCATGTCTAGCAAGCTTTAGGGTTTTACACACACACACACACACACACACACACACACACACAGCTACAGCTTATTAGAGAGTAGAGGAGAAGAGAACTCGCTGAGCTGCAGGTAAATTGTGCTTACTGTGCGCAGCAGGATTGTATGTGCATGAACACAAACACACACCCTGAACCCATCCCCACAGCAGGGTAGCACAGTTACGTCTTGTATTTTATTTAGTAGAATTTATACCACATGCAGACACACACAGACACACACGCACACACACAAACGTACAGACTATTACCTGATGCCTTACACCGAGCCGATACGATCAGGAGGAATTACTGAATCTCCGCAGCGCTCCCAAATGCACGGCCTCGCTAGAGGAGACATTAATAACAGCAGTGTCTGCTCGGTGTAGGAGGAAGTGAGAGCAGACAAGTGTTACTGATCCCGCAGTTACTAGCCTTACATACATTCCCCTGACTGATCAGCCTCGCTTCCTCTCCTGCCTCAACGTTTGGAAACAGTGTGAGTATGTGTGTGTGTGTGTGTGTGTGTGTGTGTGTGTGTGTGTGTGTGTGTGTGTGTGTGTGTGTGTGTGTGTGCGTAGTTCTTCACTACAAGGCAGGTGAGTGGGTGCGTAAGACACAGCGATGATGAGATTCACAAGGTGTGATATTTCTGCGGTGTCGCTCTCAGAGGATTCAGGAAGGATGTGGATTCGAACGAGATGGAGAGAGAGCAATAATAACACGCGGGTCGCAAAGCGTAATCCCACAGGAGGAGTGGAACACGACGCGGAGATATGAGAAACGATCACACGGGCGCACTGTTTATCTTTACTTCTGTCTTTTAGGATCTTTAACACACATACACACACACACACACACACATACATACTGTACAGATTTGTTTAAGACCTGGAATTTTCACCGATCTGCTTTACGGAAAGAACAAGCCAAAGGCGGCACATATTCACACACACAAACACACACACACTTCTAACCCTGTGTTAGCACCAGACAATGCAAAAGAAGAACATTAATTTTCTACGTGCTATTCTAGAATTCTAGGAATGTGCAAAATACTATTATAGGAATGTTCTATTAATATTCTAGGAATGTTCAATATACTGTTATAGAATTTTAGACATATTCTAGAATTCTAGGAATGCTCAACATGATATTCTAGAATTCTAGGAATGTTCAATATACTGCTCTAGAATTCTAGGAATGTTTAATATACTGCTCTAGAATTCCAGTAATGTTCAATATACTGCTCTAGAATTCTAGGAATGTTCAAGATGCTATTCTAGAATTCCAGGAATGTTCAATGTACTGATCTAGAATCCTAGGAATGTTCAAGATGCTATTCTAGAATTCTAGGAATGTTCAATATTCTGCTCTAGAATTCTAGGAATGTTCAATATACTGCTCTAGAATTCTAGGAATGTTCAAGATGCTTTTCTAGAATTCTAGGAATGTTTAATGTACTGCTCTAGAATTCTAGGAATGTTCAAGATGCTATTCTAGAATTTTAGCATTTTCAAGATGCCCTTTAGGTATTAAAGCGACAAATTCAAACAACTGTCTTGATTCCTTGAACCAACCATATGCTGCACATGGTACTGTATCACATCTTTATCATTCTTTTTCTCTGGCACTCTCACAACTTTCAGTTCTCACAACAAAGTTCCTACCTACAATTATTTCCCATGTATGTGTGTAAAAACAGAGTACAAACTTATAGCTGTGATATTTTTTTCATAACCTCTCATATACTGAAAATAAAGCTTGGAAAGAAACAGCAAATATTACTGGTGACTCTAAAGTAGGTTGGTGGCTCAGTGGTAGGTTTGTCACCTGCCATGCAAAATAACGAATTCAATTCCCACTCAACGCCCAAACCCCAGCCACTGAATGAACGCAGTGCTGGTTTCAAGTGGCAATAAATTGAGAGAGTTGCGTCAGGAAGGGCATCTGACGTAAGACCTTTGGCTAACTGTTGGGGGGGTTGGGGCGGTTAACCAAACGGTTAAGGCTCTGGGTTACTAATCAGAAGGGAGAGGGTTCAAGTCAGCACTGTAAAGTTGCTACTTTTGAGCAAGGCCCTGTCTGCTCCAGTGGTGCTGTATCCTGGCTGACCCTGCGCTCTGGACCCAGCCTACTAACTGGGATATGCAAACAAGTCATTTCACTGCGCTGTACGGTACATGGGACAAATAATTATTATTTTTTTCCTTGAATCACAAACTCTTGTTTGCTTTGAACTTGTATATTATTTTCTCATTCTGTTATACTATATATAGGCGGCACAGTGGTGTAGTGGTTAGCACTGTCACCTTGCACCTTGCAGGGGGTTCAATTCCCGGCCAGGTTTGATTCCCGTCTCTGTGTGTATGGAGTTTGCATGTTCTCCCCGTGCTTGGTGGGTTTCCTTACTACTTTGGTTTTATCCCACTGTCCAAAGACACGTAGGTTAGGTTAATTGGCGTTCCCAAATTGCCCGTAGTGTGTGAATGAGTGTTTGAGTGAGTGTATAAATACCAGATAAAGTGGTATAGACTAAGAGAGAGTGAGTGAGTGAGTGTTTTATATACATTTTGTTTATTTATTTATTTATTTATTTATTTTTGTGGATTTATCAGATTTACTCATTTGGGCTTGTAAGACATTTATAAAAGTTGTGTATAGCATTTATTATAATTAAAATAATATTATAATTTGCTTCATTTATTTCAGACTGAGTTGCCTGATTGCATGGCAATAGGTTCTGTTCTGGCTTTTGACTTTTGTTTTCACTTCGCCCTGGTGCTGTGACACCCCAATTTACCCCACAGCAGTTATCCTGGTGTGTACGGCACCCTGGTCGAATGCCCCTTTCCCTCACTTTAAAAAAAAGTAGAAGAAAAAATAGAACGTCGTAATAAGTTATGACATGAAACACTGGATAGGAAATTATAGCCTATTTTACTATGTACTTAATATTCTACTCTTAAAGAGATAACAGCTGCATACCTTTATTTTCTACTTATTTCTCATTTTCTTTCCCTTTTTTTTTAACTGGGCAACTAATATCTTTGTAGTTTTTCTTATTTATTATTTTAATTCGACCAGCATCAGAACATTACACACTCCCAATTAAACCATTTCCCCTCTGGGGTGTGTAGACTGGTTATATATTATTCTTAACGATTTAAGACAAAGACAACAGAATGAAATATGCATGTGGAACCATACAGTACAGTGTATGCACTAGCAGTATGAATGAACTGTGGCTTACTCAGTCTTTTGACTGTTCGCGTCGAGGCGTCGCCACAGCGGACCATTCGATCCTCACACAATTTGGCACAGGTTTTTTTGCGCCGGATGCCCTTCCTGACACGACCCTCCCATTTTATCTGGGATTAGGACCGGCACTGCATCCAGTGGCTGGGGTTTGGGAGGGAATGGAAACAAGGCCTTTGGGCATAGGCTGGGAATTGAACCCGGGCCTTTCACATGGCAGACGAGACACCTACCACTGAGCGTGTGCACTAATTGCATTGCTGCACAAAGTTAGAATTGAAGTCAGGCTTCCGGTGAGGTGATGTCCACTAGCTCCCTTCCTCCCCATCTCATACTTCTTAGTGAGAGACCTTCCCACGTAGTTCCATCCCTTGCTCACAAACTAAAATCAGCGCACCAACAAGATTAGTCACACGGTGACGTGAAAAATAAGACGTAGAAAACCGAGCGCACAAATGTCAGCCTCATCACTCCGAACTTTTTGTTTTTTGTTCATGCTCCGTGCCACCCCTTGCCAAAATGCCACCCTGGATCATAAGGCACAACCACTGAGAGGCAGGTGTTTGGTAGAGACTGTGACTATTTGCCTCGATCTTATACAAATCTCCATGTAATATTTCTCTCAAATAGATTTCACTGGGTTTATTATCAAAATTAGAACAATACAAATAAATAAATAAATAAAAAATAAATAAATAAAAATGTGCATGAACACTTACAGTACACTGCTTACACGCAAACAAATGCACTCTATTTAAAATACTTTATATACATTCTAAAGCGTCATATATCATAAACCATATTTTACTGGACGAACCATACACACACACACACACCACACACAGGTCGATATTATTAGTGTGTGTGTCCTCTGTGCTGGCTGTTTGCCCTGTCCTTACAGAAATCACTAGGGAGAATGTGTGTACTGGGCTGAAATAGAGAGTTTGTCCTATTGATCTTTTCCTCTTCTCCATGGCTCTTTAATTAACCTCCACACAAGTGCCCTCAGACCGTGAACACACACACACACACACACACACACACACACACACACACACACACACACACAATCACAATCAGCAGCCACACACACACACATATACACTAGCATCACAGCACTGAGATGTCATGCCCTAAGTCAAAGGTGACATTCTGTCTCTTTCCATCAGTCAAACGCAGTCTGTCTCTTATTTGTTGTGGTTGTCCGTGTCAGTGTGTGTGTGTAGCTTATGCACCGTCCTTGCACGTGAAAAATACATGCGGAACTTGCACTCCAGCCAGACATGCTCAAGCCGGATTACAATCTTTAAATAAAAAAGAAAAAAAGAAAAGAAAGAAAAAAGATATAAGATAGGAGGACAGAGTTAGAGAGAGAGTCTACGTGTATGTGTCACTCATCCTGTGAGTCAAACGTCGATGATGCAAGTCGCTGCAGTAGGAAACAGCTCCTGTCTCTAAATCGATTTAAGATGTAACATTCAGGCTCATGACAGCAAGGGGCGAGATCACAGCACCTTTATGTCACAGTGTGTTCCTCTGGCTACCTCCAACTCTTTTACCTCTTGTCTCACTTCATTCCCAGGCAGTCAGACAGATCAGGGTTGCCATATTGTCTTCTCTTTTTATTTTTTTAATCCAATTTGTCTCTACTAGTGTGACTAAGCACTTCATAAACTGATGATCAGTCACAGGTAAAGGAAGCATATTATGTGCTGCACCAGAATTGATCTCTGTGGATTTAAAAGCTGCGGACATGACGTTTTTCTGATTACCATCGCAATAGCTGGAACCTGTCTGAGATTATCATTAATTACCCCAAGCCTATAAACTACAATATATAACTTCGATTATACAACAGTTACTCCCATTCCACTTACTTGTGTACTTCCAAGAGTTACAAAGTTCCAGCAGCTGCCAAAATGGCCAAATTTCCAGAACATGCTTGCGTTTCAGAGAAAAATTAAAAGGAAAAAGCGGAGCCAATTTCATCAGAAGTACTTTGAACAGGAATGTGCAAATCATTATGAGCAAGCCAGACAGACAACGTGCAGGCTATCCCAACAGTCACCCCAGTTTTGGATGAGCAATGCAATATATAGTAGCTGTAATGACGTTGCTACGACTTCCACCATTGGGCCAAAGTTGTTTTTGGAGGTTAAAATGACCTGAGATGTTGAGAGTGAATGACCCGACGCAACATTGCAAAGGCAACCTCAAAACTCATTTTTAAGTAGTTTATTTAAAATAGTTTACAGCAGGTAACATCGATCATCCATCTAGCATTACATTACATTTATGTCATTTGGCAAACACTCAAATGCAGAAAGACTTGAATTTTTATCACATCGTAGACAGTAGCTGAGTAGTTGAGGGTTTGCTCAAGGGCCCAACAGTGATAACCTGGCAGTGCTGGGGTTTGAACCCAGGACCTTCGATGACCTTACGACACCCTTCAAGATTTCGAATTCCCACCAGATATTGTGACGTACACAACAACTACCCTTGTTATCATGTATGCATATTTACTAGTATGAGCAGCATGTTCCTAGTGGTCCAGTGGTACAGTAGACATGCAGTGCTCTCAGCACAAGAAACAAACAGTTTGAATCCCGGTCTCAATATCGGTTTGGTATTTAAACTGTTTAGACATGCGTCATATGCATTCGTCCAACATTATCCTAGTCAACATTGTTCCGACATCATTTCATCGAAGTAATTCGAACTTAAACAACTTAACAAAAACGACTTAATACCAGCGTCAGTAACATCTCCAAATTAGCACCACGGAAATGTTCAGTGTACCAAAAATTCCTGCTGGGATCAGTGAGAGTGAGTTCTTTGGGACCAAATTGTATCCAAAATAACAAGTTTCTCAAAGCTTTTTAGTAAATTTTTTTTTTTTTTTTTTTTGGATTTTTCCCCGATTTTCTCCCTAATTTAGTCGTGTCCAATTCCTCCCCGTCACTAGGGGGCTCCCACATTAAGGCTACTACTACCACTCAGCCGGGAGGGCCGAAGACTATCACGTGTTTCCTCCGAACCACGTGACGCCAGCCGACCGCATCTTTTCGAACTGCTCGCTCGCGCACCGTTGGGGGCGGCGTAACACACTCGGAGGACAGCGCTATCCGCTCCCTCTGTTGCACGAGCTCACAGACGCCCCTGAATGGCTGTAGAGCCGTGATTAATGTAGGAGCACTATGTACCTCTCATCCCTCCCCTCTGAGAGAGCTCGGCCAATCAGCTCTCTCTAGGCCTCCGGCTGTGAGAGGTTACAGCACCACCCGGGATTCGAACTAGCGATCTCCGGATGATAGGGCGAGCGCTTTAACCACTGCGCCACTCGGAGGCAGTTTTTTTGTTTTTAAACGGAACATGGTTATGATGTATATCAGCATAGCGAGCCTCGTGCCATTTCACCCAAATCGCAAATGCTTAAATCAATGCTTAAAAACCTACATGCTGACTCATTATTGTACCACTTATTCTGTCTAGAATCGAAAAGGGCCTAGAGCTTATCCAAGGGAACTCAGGTGACAAGGCAGGGTACACCCTGAATGGGGTGCCAAACCCTCGCAGGGCACAATCACACACATATGCTCACAGCACTAAGCATCCACTACGGGCAATCTGAAAGCGCCAATCAACTTACATCTACGGATCCACATTGTCCAACTTATACTTCTTTTTTTCTTTTTTTTAGTACTGAAAGTAATCTCATATGGAACTTTCGGGAGATAACAAAACAAAACACACCTCACCAAACTGGCTGAAGTCTTCAACAATTGCATCATTCACATTCTGTTTGTATTCGTTCAAACAAGAGCTATATACATGCACCAAAGCAATAAGGCAACTGTGAATACCTATCCCTTTTTTTTTTTTTTTTTGCCTTTGTCTCCTTCCAGCATTTGCTGTTTATAGACACTGAATTGATGGAATCTCTGTGTATTCTAGGTCACTGATCATTCTTCACTGTTAGATGACATGCAGGGTGCAGTGGAAAATATCAAACCTTAGACCCTGAGTGCTTCAGATCCGGCTATATGTTGAAAACTTGTATTAGTGTGAACCTGGATTAAAACCTGTTCGCTATGTGTCTGATCTTTTGCTGAGACTGTCTAGTCGGGAGTATTAAAGCGGTCCAATACAATTTTTTTCTTTGCCTCTTGAATATTTCATGTGAATCATAGGTAGGCTGTTGATTCTATTCGATTTGATTTTGGTGCAAGGCAATTTTTTATTCAATTTGATTTAACAGAACTCATGCTTACTGTCTGGTTCGTCTCAGTGTGATTCACTCGAAAGAGGCCCTGAATATTCTGTAATAACTCTTGCTAGGATGAAGCAATCTGAATGAAACAACATACAACGTGCACCTCAGTGTATGGAGCTGTCAAATATGAGTCGGACCGATAAGGTAGGCGCCAGACAGCCATCGCACCGTTTAACGCCGTACCCATTCATTCAGTCACTCGACTTCTCATCAGGGCGGTGGTGAACAGTAATGTGCCGCTTCATATTGGGAACCTATTGGGTAAACAATTCGTTTATGCAATTTCAGAGTGAATTTAGGAAGAAATATGGTGTTCCTGACGTACCTTCAAAGAGTGTCATTCAGAGCGTGTTACGGAAACTGGAAACCTCTTGATTTCCTTGCCAATATGTCCGAGGACATGGAGCGCCACTTCGAAATGTGTCTGGCAGAAAACGGAGTTCACTTCCAGCATGTAATGCAATCGATTACACATACTGTAGGTCAAGGTATGTTGCGTGTTTCTTTGGTTCAGGTTGCTTCATCATAGCAAGAGTTAATACAAGATATTCTGGGCCTCTTTCGAGTGAATCACCCTGTATTTAATTCATAGCAGCAAATAATGACTTATGTTGTTGGTCCTTTAAATGCTATGTCCTGTCACTTCTCTTTGCCACACTCCGGTCCTATAGGTGGCGGTATTACACCAACCGCACATTAATTCAAAAGAAGAAGTCGCAAAACTCTTGCAAAATCTGAGTATTCGCAGAAGGTGGATGAAGGTTGTGTTTTCTTCAAAAGCTGGGGTATATCATTAAGGAATTTGTCAATTTTAGACCACTTAATGTCTAAGTTTACATAAATATTTTAAAAAGCGTGAATAGCTATAGTTAGTGCTAGAGTTTAAATACAGATAAAAATCTGTATTCTCCAGCCTGGAAGGTTTTTCCCCAACATTTCCTCTCTCGGTCTATCTTGTTTTCCCTGCTTTCGTCTTTAATATCAGCATCTATAGTTATTTAACATCATAACGTCATATTTAAGGTATGACTTATATAAGGTATAATATATATATATATATATATATATATATATATATATATATATAAAACCGAGTACTGATTATGTAGGGTACCAAAACTTTTGCACAGTGCCATAATAATGTTTTCCATTTTTATTTTTGTTCAATTTATGGCATAAGAAGTAACTATGCATCAATGTTTGCTGAAAACATTATGTATTTCTTCCATTTCCAAGAGAGACTGTGTTAACATCTTTTCAATTAGAAAATCACCAACATCTATTATTTATGAAAGGGTCCCTAAACTTTTGCATAAGACTATATATATTACTATATGAGTTAAAACGCAATTTCACTCTCAAGTGTAAACACCAATAATCATGCTATTCTGCACCATACGCACACTCATCACACTCGTGTATCCTGTAGGGGTGTTACAGCTGGAAATTTGTTTTAAATAATGTGGTGTTGAAAATGACGTCAGTAATTATCACATTCTTGTTACAAGCTGAAAGAGAGAGTGATTGTGAGAAAAAAAGAAAACTAGCTAAAACAGTTGTTTAGCTCTGTTCTGGTCAGAAGTGTCATGTTTGATCGCGTTCATAATTAATGAAGCGTGTAGAAGGAAAATGCTAGCAGAAGACGAGGTAATAGACGAGGAGTAATGTGGTTATAGCGGTAGCAGATTACAGTCGGGGTTTACATCCCTTGGGAAACGCTGGGAAACAGCGTTGTGCATTTTTGTGCTGATTTGAGGTGAGTCCAGTAAGAGAAGGCTGCAAAATCTTTGACAAGACACACTGATAAAAATGAGCCAACAATGAGTTAAGTATCTGACCAAACACTGTGACTAAATGTTCAACCATGACACTGTAACAATCTATTATCACTTACACAAATACAGTGGTACAGCGGCATACAAACGTCCCGCCTCAAGAAAATACATTTTGCCTTAAGAAAAGAAATTTTGCAAGAAATTAGCCTCAGTAAGCAAAGCATCTTCAATGTAAAATGCTAAGCTACGGCTAAGTTACGTCTGGGAGACTTGTTGACTAGTTTGCAACAGTGGAAAGCCAAGCAAAGCAAATATACATGTTTTTATGGGGATTTTTTTGCATTTTGTGCCAGATGTAGTAAAGACATAGCACCATAGGTCCCAAGACTGTTAGCAAGAAAAGGAGTAGTAAGAAGAAAAGGGAGCCGATTTTAAAGCAGCCGGTGCCAAGACGAATCACAAGCTAAGTTTAAGTGAGGTTTAATGTCTGTTTACTTCGTATTTTACTTCATTTCAAAATGTTCTTGTATGCAAAAATATGATTTTAGTGTTGGAAACCTGGAATATTGGTGATATCTTTCAAGTGGCTGGAACGGATTATCTGCTTTTACATTATTTCCTATGCCAAAATGCGTTTCGCTATACAAAATTTCGCTTTAAGTACTCCCCCCGGATTAAATTCGCATGCAGAGGTACTTGTTCTTTCCACAAACTCCTCACGATCCTAAATCACAATTCCGAGCACTACCCCAACCCCCACATTCCCTGTTCCCTACACTCACTATACGTCCTCTACACTCCTACCAGTACTCTAATCCCCTTGACCCCCACAACCACAAAGTGACCCCTACACTCTCCACTCTGACCAAATCTCAGTCACAGTTCAGCTCATCCCTTAAAGCCATTGCCAGCTTTCAGGCAGTGAGGGAATGCGATTACTTGGATGCATTCGTACAGCAGGATAACTGATCCACATATTTAAGCGCTGAATGTGAGAATCGTTTCAAGCCTAACGGAAAAATGACCAGGAATGACTAGGGATGAGTCTAAAAGCACATGGAATAACAAAATGGCAGCCATTTAATTTTCTAAAGCAGTGTGGTGCTGTGCTGCTGTTTGAGAATTTTTTTTTTGCCATGAATAAAAGAAACAGAAACAAATGAAAGACTTCATGCTCATGCTGGGTGTTGGATTACTATTGAAACCGATCATCTTGCCCCCAGTGGTGTAGACTTATTTATGAACAGATATTTCATTTTTAACATGCATGAATGAATGCAGTGCCTACAGGAATAATATGTGGTGTAAAGGAAAATGGGTACAAGAGCTGGACATTCAGTTTTTTCATTCATGTTATTTGAAGTGATCACGCGAAAGAGGCCGTGAATATTCTGTAATACATTAACTCTCCTCCTCAGTATAACGAGCTTCGAAATGTGTCTGGCGGAAAAAGCATCGCATGTAAACTAATCGATTACAGATATGTCAAGGTATTCGGTTCAAATTGCTTCACCATAGCGAGAGTCATTACAGAATATTCAGGGCCTCTTTCAGGTGAATCACCCCGTATATCCACCTGTATGAGAGAAGAAGAATATAAAAATCACTTACCTGTGTTATGAAATGGATCAGACATGCAAGATATGAAAGAGAAAGAGAGAAGACAATATTATATTATGCATTCAAAATACGACAATTTATGAGTTTTAACACACATATTATCTATCATATATATGATCTAGTATTCAGCAGGAATAGTTTTTTGTTGTGGTGACTTTATGGATGTTGGGGTAACGCTGGCAATATAAATTTTTCCCAAAAATATTTGCTTACCTTTTTTTAAATGTAAAATAATGTCATTCGCGATCGATTAACTAGTACTGTAGCGTACATTTCCCTCTCGCGGTTCCGCTCTTGGAACTGTTTATTCTGCTACCATGAGAGCAGAGTACTGAGAAGCAGTAAATGCAATGGTATTTGCAACAGAAACCATAAACCCCAAGGGATCTACATTCTCAACAAACAGTGCCATATTTGTACAACAAAGAGTGTTTAGTTCTTTTGATCATTTACATATGAGTAGATGAAGGGGAGGGTTTGCTGGTTGGATCTCTAAAATGTGAAATTAACAGGAATATCAAATAAATCAAGATATTGTATTAAAGGCCATTTGTATTTGTTATTTGATATATGTAGTAGACCACTTTTTTTGCACAACCGACTTTATCCCAGACTGAGCGCGAGCGCAGGATTCAAACTCCAATGGCTGCGGTGAGTTCCACTAGGAAACATGCTGTTGATGCAACTCAATGCACATACATAACAACAAGAAGCACAAAAGAAAATTACCTGACAGCAGCAATTTATCAAAATATTAAATTGGAAAGCAACCAAAGGGGTAAAAAATTAAAAACGCTTAATGTCTGACATCTGTTCTGTGAAAGTCGAACATGATGCAACTTGGATTCTGTGCAAACACCATATTACAGTAAAGTAATTAGGGAGCTAAGCTGCACCTCATGGTAATATATCCAAAAGAAAATGAAACAAAGAAGTAAAATTACATCACTAAGAGATGCACTGTGTACAAAAAGCTGTTGTGTCCATCCCAATCTCTGGTTGGAATTCTAAATCATGTTAGAAATTGAAGGCACCATGGATGTGCTCGGGTGTCGCGCGAAACGCACCAAAGAACGTTTCCAATTCAGTTAAGGTTGTATTTCCAACGTTGTTTCGGTCGTACATTCAACATTATCTCAACATCCTCAATTTATCAAAGCCGTTCTAACTTTCAAAAACAATTATGTTGATTTTAGGTTGGGAAATATCTGCAAAACAAGTACAGTAAGTCCCCAATATACAAGTAAGTGCCGTTCAGAAGTCCTATTTGTTCTTTAGTCCAACAAACATTGTCTAGATAATAGGATACTAACACGATTGGCTATACACAGTATAAAAGTAACATGATCCATGATCTTGACCTTGTTCTTTAGAATCGTGCCAATGGAATGAACAATGTCTGCCATATTTTCACCACACCCCATTCTATCAATTATTTTCACTTTTGTCTCCATCGTTATTGCTTGCTGCGTCTTAGCAGTACCAGCACTTAGCAGCACCGCACACACACGCCCTTCCACACTATAAACACAATGAGCCTCATCGCCTGTCTTTGGTCTGTGAAAGAAAACCAGAGTACACAGAGGAAACCCACCAAGCACGAGGACAACATGCACATACATAACAACAGGCAGACCTGAGGCAGGAATCAAACCCCCAACCCTGGAAGTGGCCGCAGTGCTAGCCACTACGCCACAATGATACCTCCGCTTTTATATAATATTAAATAAATGGCTAATTTACCATGTTAACACTGATACATTTTACAACAATATAAATTCATAAATGTATTATTAATTTAAGGTTATATGGATAATTTATCATGTAACTTCCTGATACTGACATAGTACTGGAACAATACCTTATTATTAACCAGTGGAGAATTAGAATTAGAATAAACTTGTGATTTGCCTTCCAGCCAGAAGTACTGACAGAACTGACAAAAAATTAATCAAAACCTTCTGACTGATCGGATTTGAGAATCCAACAGCGCTGTTGTACAGGATAATTCTGTTTAAAAGATCGAGATGAAAGGGGACAGATTCTAAAATCAGTTTATTTTAATGTAATCACTTCTCGGCGCATTGCAGGCACAGTCAGTACAGTAAAACAAATAACACAACACTCCACAAATTGACGGATTCACAAAAAAGTTATGGAGACTCTTCAGATTTTTTTTTTCTTTGTTGGAGTTTCTGGCCAGCAGTACAATCCTCCCACAGACACGCAGTGTAGGCTGATAGGCATTTGCAAACTGCCTTTAGTGCATGATTTGTTGTCTGCTTGCATGTGTATTGTACCCTGTAACGGGTTGGCACAACATCCAGGGTGTGCCCTATGTTGTGCCCTTGGTAACCGTGCCCTGCAACCCTATACAGGATAACTGGTATAGGAAATCGATGAAACAATGGATGAATAGGTTTCTGACCAAATCCATGCATATACACACACATAGTGATGGGTCGTTCATGAACGATTCATTCTTTTTGAATGAATCTTTAACATGACTCAGGAGAACGAGTAGTCTCGGAGAGTGATTCGTTCATTTTCTCCTGGGCGGGCATACGCAAAGCATCGCAAAACCTCCGTAGGTTATGTACAGGAAACAGAAATGAGTAATTACCTTTGAGTCTTTTCGGGGCCAAGTCATTCGTTCTTTTGTCACGTGACTCGCATAGACGCTATGCAGTGCAATAGATTCAAAAGAAAGAACGACTCAGACTAGAAGATATGATGGTGAGCTGCTCATTCTGTTTATTATAATATGTTCTTAGCTGCATTGTAATATGTTCATTAATGGAACTATAGCCAGAATTTGTGTATGTAGACGTGTTTGGGGTCTGTTTACTGAAAACGTAACATTTTATTTTACTGATGATCAAAAGAACGAAATGAACTAAATGATTCAAAAAAAAAAAAGATTCAAAGATTCAAAGTCACTAAAAGGATTCAGACTTTCCACATTCCAAATGTAACCGAATGCTTATGGCTAATTTACTTCTTGCTTTTATTTTTTTCCAGAACATTACAAAATTTTACATTCATTAGAAATTTGGGAGTTTAGTGAAGCATGTTACTTGACGGACAGAAGTCCTTTACCAACACATTCAACACATACACTCTGCCTACATGCATAGTTTTGAGAGCAGGAAGTTAGCGAATAGGACCGGATCAAACTGACAACCTTGGAGCTGTGAGGCGGCAATGTTACCCTTTACAAAACTGTGCCCTCTTCATTCTGATCATATTTATTGGAACTCTCTAGACAAATTGAATCATTTATCTTACCGGGCATAAGGGACACAGTGCGTGCTTTGAGCTTGCTGGAGAAGACCGCGCTCACACACTCATACCAGACAATCGATCGATCGTGTAATCATGGTCCAGAATGATCTCAGTCTGAACAACAAAACTAACGAGGGGTGAGTCAGCATTTAATAATGTGTGTGATTCAGCGTCATTGACAGCAAGTACACACAGGTGCAAAAAAATACAGTAAGGCTCTCTGACACAAACGTCTTTAATGATGTCTCACATCTGTGCAGAACAGACATACATGTTCTTTGTGAGAGAGGCTTATTAAACCCATAACATGAAGACGTCTCTTCTTTGCTACTCGTAAACAATTCACTCCTATGGGCTTTCTTTGTCCCATTGGACAGGCGGAAATCAATGACCCAATGTTTAGCCAACGTCGACAGAGCCATGGCAACAGTAACTCTGGGAACGAGGTCAAAGAGCCAATAGGAAAGCAGCAGGCTACATGCGGAAGCTGCTAACAGGCTAACAAGGGAATTCGAAAATGACGGTTATTTTTACTCCTGCCTCATAAGAGCACAACACAATGGAATAAAAAGAGGAAAGAAAACAGCTCAGTGGCTTACATCACACCTACAGAAATCGTCCCTATTGGTTCAGTTAATTCTAAGCCCTAATGGACTGTCCATCTATTACTGAACAACAACAACAACAAAAAAAAAAAAACATGGTCAGATCATATCTCAGATAAAGTTTACTCAAACTTCTAAATGAAATAAAATGATGTAGATTCAATTAAAGAAATGGGAACAATGTTTTACAGGCTGTGTGACAGGCTGCAAAGTATTTAAAGATACAACTTAAAAATTGGTTGTTTATGTAACAGCTTCAGCAGCAACCTCATTTCCCCTCTCGTCTGTTCCAACCACTCAGCATTCTGCAGCACCAGTATACTGATCACCGGCCTGATCATCTGTCATCATCTGCACCTGTTTACACTGGATCATGCCTTAAGTTAGATGTTTTAATGCTTTTATGTGGCTTAACAAACATGTGAAACTACTCCTGTACAGGGACCGGATTGAAAATGAGAGACAAAAAGTACTTGCTTGGAGAACTATTCCTCAAGAATACATTCAACATTCAAGACAGTCTGGCTCTCTGTAAGCTAAATATAAAGAAACTAGGTGTGGCTCAAGACTATGTGTGACCATGAAAGAAACTCTTTATAATGTTTTATATAATTGACTATAAGAACAAGTTTAAACACACTAAGGTAAAAAAAGTATGATTGATACTAAAGGAAAACCTGTAGCTTCTGTGAGTTGACACCTAATAGACAGATGTTTCTTATGATATGACAACTATACTTACATTTAGTAGCATTGTGACAGATATCCTTATTTGTGTTTTTTTTTTTTTTTTTCATAAAAATTCAGGAAATAATCTCGGCGCCACGGTGGTGTAGTGGTTAGCACTGTCGCCTTGCACCTCCAGGGTCCGGGTTCGATTCCCGTCTCTGTGTGCATGGAATTTGCATGTTCTCCCCGTGCTTGGTGGGTTTCCTGCGGGAACTTTGGTTTCCTCCCGCAGTCCAAAGACATGCAGATTAGGCTGATTGGCGTTTCCAAATTGCCCCTAGTGTGTGAATGAGTGTGTGTATGTGTGTGTGCCCTGCGATGGATTGGCACCCTGTCCAGGGTGTACCCTGCCTCGTGCCCTAAGCCTCCTGGGATAGGCTCCAGGCCCCCCGTGACCCTGAATACAGGTTAAAGCGGTATAGATGATGAGTGATGAAAGAGTGAGACAATAATTTCCTCATTATTTCACCTTCAGGGTTACGGGCTTGTTCAAGGGAACAAAAGTTTGGCAGTGTTGGGATTTAAACTCATACAACATGAGTTAAACAACTTATCTAGCTTAAACAGCTGAACAAACCCCGAAGGAAAATGCTATCTACCGTCTTCTGCATACATGAACTGACAGACAACCATAATAACTCTTACTGACAGATTACAGAGAGTTATGGCGGCTGCATCATCGGGATTCAAACTGACAATCTCCTAGAGGGAGGGATATATACTTAAATTCATAGATAATAATCAAAAGAAGCACATGAGGAATTTATTCACAGTTTCTAATAATAAAAAAAAAATCGAATCATTTATTCTAATTATAGTGTTGTCTTATCATTTTTATAAGAAACTGTAACTACAGTATGAATTTAGAGCCAGCCCTAAAGGAAAAGAATTACAAGACACCTGATGTCTTTGTCTGGTTTTATAAAAATTCAAGATGTCCTATAGCTACATGTACTCTCGGCACCCTCGAACATTATGACACCACTAGAAATGACAAACCGCACAGAGGTCCTGTAAAAAGGGAGCAACAGGAAGTCGGGCAGAAGGCTGACCACTTCTATACACTTTAAACTGCTAAATGCTTTATAAGAGCTGGACTTTCCTAGTCTACACTGTGTAGACAATAACCGACTACAATGCATTGTGGGATTCCAGGAAAGTGACAGCTTTTCTACATTCTGTAAGAAACAAAAAAAACCGACTCGAGGCATGCTGTTGTAGGCAAATGAATGGCATGAATAGACAAAATGATGGAGAGGTGTGTCGATAACAGACTCTTTTATACCACAGCAATTTGTCATGGATTACAATTAGAATTATTAATGAATGGCGATACGTACTGTAGGTTACTTTTAACGATTTCTAATTAGCGTGATTGCTCAAGCAATGACAATTTCATTCTGTTTAAGTTTTTATCTTCTTCCTTATTATTAGTATTATTATCATTCCACAAGTCTTCTGCCTGCACCGACTTTGCCATGTCGACCCTGCTCCAATTCTGGATTGTTCGTCCTGATCCCATGTAGTGCTGTGGTACAAAATCTTTGCAATCACCCCTGTCGTTCTTTTCTTATTGATGTTTTTCCTCCCACTTTTCCCCGCTAAAATGAACAGTTGAACAATTGTGATTGCGGTACCTGCTCTACTAGCTGTACAATGTCCTCTGCTGCTGCTGAGCAATCACACTTCGCATTTTCTTTGTGAAATGTTCATCCCAGTGGGTGGACCGATGGCGGTGGTAGAGCCAGGGGAGTGAAATTCAGGTTATGATTCAGAAGCTTTTTCATTTCGACCACGTCACTAAGTTTACATATCTGACTGTTATCATTTTTTTTTCCAGCATGAGAGCAATCACACATTGATTTAGCCTTTTTTCTTGTGGAAATGCTTCTATAGTAATATTTTACCTTCATTCCATCAATCTGTTGGTGCTTCCGCTTCTAGTGCTTTTGACGTATACAACTCTGATATGTACATTCTGACACTCTATAATGCTGGTGAACGAATGTTTGCAATTACCCCTGTGGTTCTTATCTTTCCTTCATATTCCACTTCACACGATCTTGCATAAGTGCATCTCTTATGCAAAAAAAAAAAATTGATTTATTTAATGTTATACTGTAGAATGTACATAAAAATAGCTCCTGTTATCACTTACATTACAGAAGCTATAAACAGCTATCCCTTGACTAACCATTTCTAATCTTAGTGTGATTTTCTTCTATACCTCTTATCCTGTACATGGTTGAGGGGGCCACGCACACACAATTTGGGAACACCAGTTAATCTAACCTTCGTTTCTTTGGACTGTGGAAGGAAACCGGAGTACCCGGAGAAAACCCACCGAGCACGGCGAGAACATGCAAATTCCACGCATACTGGACGTGCAAGGCCACAGTGCTCACCACTATGCCACCATTGTAGTTACTGTACATTCAGGACTACTGTCAGGGTTTCTGCCACAGAAGATTAATCAACATCTTCTAACCACTCAGAGTGAAGGATTTAACAGAGCTGTCGTAGAAAGCACAAAATGCTCTAAGCGGTGTACTATATTGTGAAAACAGTGTGTTTTCATATACAGTATGTGTACTACAGTATATGTGTATTTATTAGCGCTTATTATAAAGGATACAAGCCCGGTTTTGTCTCAGTGAGAGAGCGCATGCTTGAACAGCAAGTAATTTCGAGTAATTACATACATAAGTGGATTAAAATCAATACAAAAATAAAATTATATAGAGCTGGTCCGGAAGGTGTCGATACTTACAAAATGCCTTATTTAGAAAATGATGTGTGGAATAAATAGTACAGTAAAGAGTGGAGAGAGAGAGAGAGAGAGAGAGAGAGAGAGAGAGAGAGAGAGAGAGATTCACCTGTGAAATAGGTTGTGTGTAGGGCATAAGGTCATAACTGTGTGTAATAATAGCCAGCCCAGTGCAAAATGTCCCATATGTCCTTATGTGCTTGGCTCTGTACCACCACTCTGGCAAAAAACACTTACTGTACACGCACACACACACACACACACACACACACACACACACACACATGCACACACACACCATATGGAAAGTACTTGTCTAAATTTACCCTTTGGCCCAAAGTCATAACCTTGACTCACAATACACAAGGCTTTACCAAACTACATACACAAATGCTCAACCAAGCAATATAATTTAGTACTGAGATACCTCGAACATCATCATACCGAAACACCACATATACACGTCCTGTCAGAAACCATCTACCCGTAGTCACTTCCACCATATGGCAGCTCCTCTCAGACTGTCTCCAGTCATCCATCAAAAGCAACGAACGCAACACACATGCACACTATGTGTATACAGCATGTGTCTGAAAAGCCAGACGCCACACCCGTCAGGTTGTCATGGTGACCGGAAATAACAGACTCATGGTTGGATAGCCTCAACATCTGCTCACATGACTACGCTAACAGCGTGGCATTGTGGGTACAAAACATTCAGTAGTATTAGACGCAATACAAGAGACAGATTCCATCATTTTCATCCTCACAGTATTAACACATGCACACTCCTTACAATCACAACACACACACACACACACACTCCTAATCCCCAAAACCCAAACCCAACCAAATCCAGCGCATCCCTGACCAGGATAAAGTGCTTACTTACTACAGAAGAATAAATGAAATATGTATGATGTTTTGTTGTGAATTATTCATTCTTTGGAAAATGATTAAGGTCTAGGACTCCAGTGTTTCATTTACTCCAACATCCTGTATGAGAATTTGAGATCATGTGTGTAAGCAACTGAAAACCCCATTTTTGTCAGTTCTTGTTGCTTTCTCTTTTCTCAAACTCTTAATTCGCACATTTCTGTTTGTAGTTGTGATATCACCAGAACGGCAAGCACAATAACAAGCCATTGTGGGGATGGTCTGTATGGCTGCATGATGGCTTTACTGTCTGTTACCTTGAAAACACCAAATCGGATCTGATCTTGAGAGAGAAGATGAAAAGCACAGTGATGGAGTTCTTAGTCTTAGTGTTTCAAATACGTGAACAAATACTATGCAACCATTTTGAGAAATCAGAACCTTGAAGACCTTGTCTTCAAAATTACAAATTCCCACACATTCATTATAGCTACAGTATTTAATGAAACCAAAAACAAGTTTCTTATGTATATTACTGTATATTTAATTTGTAAAATCATCCATGTTACTGTATATTGATTATTTCGATCTTATCCTTTACAGCGCTTATCTTGTACAGGGTCACAGGATACCTGGAGGCTATCCCGGGCACGAGCAGCTTCGAACCGAGTTCATCACAGGGAGCACAAGCACTCGCAGGACGGGCAATTTGGCAATGCCGATTAGCTTAATCTGTCTTTGGACTGTGGCAGGAAACCCACCAAGCACAGTGAGGACATGCTAACTTCATGCACACAGACCTGAGGTTGGAAACCGAACCCCCGACCCTGGAAGTGCGAAGCCAGAGGGTAAACCACTATGCCAATATGCCCCCATGACGATCATTCATGATTTCTTGACCTTTTTAATTTACAATATCTTACAAGTTTTAGTCGTTATTAACGCCACTTTGTATGTCCTATTTATGTCCAAGAAACAGAAATGAGTTTGAGTCTTGGGTCCAAATCGCTCATTCTTTTGTCACGTGACTCGCATAGATGCTATGCAGTGCAGTACACAGGAAACAGAAATGAACGGTTCTTCTCAATGAGTCTTCCAAGTCCGAGTCATTCGTTCTTTTGTCATGTGACTCCCATTGACGCTATGCAGCGCAATAGATTCAAAAGAACGAACGACTCAGACTAGAAGATATGACGGTGAGCTGCTCATTCTGTTTATAATATGTCCTACTGCATTGTAATATTTTAACTCCTGGAACTATAGCCAGAATTTGTGTATGTAGACGTGCTGGGAGTCTGTTCATTGAAAATGTAACATTCTATTTTATTTCTGATCAAAAGAACGAAATGAACTTAAATGACTCAAAAAAAGATTCATTTATTTTGACGAACGAGATTCACAGAACCGAGCCACTAAAATGATCCAAACTTCCCATCACTTCTCTCCATCACAATCGATGCATTCAAAACATCGTTAAACCAAACTTTCAAATACTCTTTAAAAATTGCCCTTTGTCACAATTAATGGACTCCCACCGCATGGTTTTTCTTCTATGCTTTTTCCCCTTCTTTAAACTTCTTCGTCCATCTGTGCACATCGCTCTTGTCAATGATAACAGTGTGAACATCCTGTAGTACAGTTTGGGACCATCAACTGCGGCAAAAAGGATTCAAGAGTTGGGTTCAATTATGATCCAGTGCATCGCTTGTGATGGACACTATGTCGAGTTGAACCTTTTTAAGAGTTGTTCTACCATTGCATGCAATTTGAACGACCTACATCAGTTAATAAAAAGTTTTGCCCACTTTTGCATCACTTTTGGTCTAACTTTCACATATACAAGTTTGGATGTCAAAGGATGTCATAATGAGAGTGAACCCCTGTGAGATGTGTTTATCCTAACGGCTGATGAGAAGAACAGGTGTCTCAGGATGCGGCGTGTAACAGTGTGTGAGCAATCTTGAAATATCGAATGCAAATGTATTTAAATCAAATCTGATAATAGCCATAAAGCATGTTTTCATCAACATAATCTGGTGTATCAGTACAAGCAAGCGCATGTATGCTCAGAAGACATGAAAATCTGATTTCAACAACCACGGATCGCAGTCAGATCATCATTTATATAAAAATAGCACGAGCTGCAGGGAAGCCAGTCTGAGTTCCAGAGCGTCGTCTGGCAAAGTTTGCACTCAACATTCTCCCTATTTTTACTAAGATTAATGTACTGGCACACTTCGCTTGGGTCGCTCGCAGCAACAGCAGGTCAACAAGCTTGTTTTGTCTCAATATTTTGCCCTTAGAGGTGGGCAAGCAACATAGGCATGACATTTATTCACACAATGCAAGGCTAAAGAAAATGAGCAAATTTCAAGTAGTACTTAGCTGTTCTGTAACGTGGTTTCATAACAAGAGCTCCTTTATTAGTCTAAACACTCACACACATATGGTTCGTCTCACGGTATGTCTCCTGCCAATCCAGAACAGCAGGGTTCCACTTCATCTCATCTCCACTTTTTAAATTTACCCCTCTCTCTCTGCACACATGCTCTCTCCCTCAGCAGGCCTTTGCACCACCACGCAGCATGTTTATTAGCGATGTTCAGGAGAGAACTCTGACTCAAGTGCACTTCTAACAGAAAAACTTCAGCAGAAGTGCAGAAACACACAGTCACTCACTCACACTCACACACACACACACACACACACACACACACACACACACGCGTACACTCTGATGTCAGGAAGTGCCTTGCACCACTGCTGAGAGGAATTTTCTTTTGCTCTCCCTGCCAGTGTGAGCGGATGTGGGTGTATGTGTCTGGGTATGTATATATGTAGCAGGGAAATGTGTGTAGGGCTGTTGCAAAGTAGGAACAGAGACCAAATTTCTGTACCAAAAATCTTTTTGTTCATTTATTTGTTTGAGTTATTTTCCATTCTGACATCACAGGACATCGAGCAAAGACTCACTTACACCTATGGGGCAAATTAGCAATTCATTGGCAAGTATTGTTGTGGGGAAAAAAATAATTTACACAGACAGGACATTTGGGTAAAACCTAAATGAGTAGATGGATTAATTGATATATAGATGAATAGATTAACATATAAATTGATGGATTAAAAAATGAATGGATGGATTTATGGATTAACAGATGAATAGATTGATTAATTAATAAATTAATAAATGGATGGATGGATGGATGGATGGATGGATGGATGGATGGATGGATGGATGATGGACTGGTAGATTAGGTGGATAAATGATGGATGCTTTAAATAAACCTTGTCTATTTCTAAAAGTGCTACACAAATAAAAATTACATTTGGATTGATGGACTGTATTATGGATAGATTTTTGAATCAACTGATGGATGGATGGATTTATGAAGCATTGATAGATTGATGATTGAAGAACCAACATATTCAATAGATGGTTAAATTGATAAATAAATGAATACATGAATGGACAGATAGGGGGCAGGGGTAGCTTGGAGGTTAAGGTGCTGAACTGAATGTCCTCGGTTCGACCCCTGAGGCTGCCGGGCTGCCACTGTTGGACCCTTGAGCAAGGGCCAAAATACACCCCATGGTTCGATAGACAGGAGGATTTATAAAAGGTTGATTGATTAATTGATGGATGGATACATTTATAATGGGTTGATACATGAATGGATTCATTTAGGGTGGACGGATGGATAGATGAATTAATAGAGGAATAAATGGATTGAAGAATGAAAAATGGATGGATAGTTGGATGAAAGAATGGTACTTTGCGACAATGTGCATTGTTAAAAGCACTATAAAATAAAACAAAATTAATGAATGGATGGATGGGTGAATGTATTAATGAATGAATTAATCTATATATGGATGAATTAATTAAAAATTATTAATAGAGGATTGTATTAACAAATCAACTAAATAATCAGAAAAGTAGATATAAAGGGATCGACAAAAACATGCATCATTTACATGAAACTGTCCTTCCCCACTCTTATGCCTGCACGCATGTTCCTCCTATCAGTCTAACTGTACTGTAGGTACATGAGTAGGTTTGTTAAAACACAAATAATCAAATAAGTGAGCACCAGAGCGATGAAACATTTTTAACCCAGACTGACTAAATAAAGGTAGCGCTGTAATATGTATCAATTTTTGGATAAACCCTAAAAATTCAGGCAGAACTGAAAGCCAGTTGGATAGGCCAGTGGGATAATGGCAGTGGTCACAGTAATTTGTCTTCCACTGGTGAGAATGTGGGGTTAATTGCTTTGAGCTGTGCATATTTGAAATGTGTGTTTGGTTGGTGAATCATCTGTTAGTGATGAGGAACTCTATTCAGAATCTAACCCCTTTGGGTTTTCTCTGAACAATTCCCACTGACAGTGTACTTTGATTAAATAGGCTTAATGTGTTTTTGGAAAGCCACACACACGCACACACACACAGCAGACAAAAAAAGTCAGAGAGGCAAAAGTTTCTTAGAAACACATTAATACCATGTCTAGTCTAAAGGGGATGCCAATTATTGAATTCCTACAGACATGATTTAAAGCTGGGCTTAATCTGGGCCCTGAAAGACGAAATGGACAAAACTACTGAGACTCCCTATGAGGCGAGGTTTATTGATTAATGGCAAACTGCTTCAATTTAGGACACAAAACTGCTGCAACTTTGGACTGGACCGAAAGTAATTTGACTTTTTTTCCATAGTTTCTCCCAAAAAATATATACACAGTTTTCTACACAGAACCAAAAGTTACAAGTTGGCCAACCAAGATATATGGTATTTGGTTTCCAGAGCATGGTTCTTTAAGTGGTACTGGCACTATTGTGTATCACCTAGTGTATCCTCTGTTTGAAAACTACAGAAGGGAACAAGGGCACAAAGCTCATCAATCGCATTAAGAGTCTGAGGGGGGAGGGGGGGGGGGATCACCATATTATTCCTTTCTCTCGCTGTCTCGCTCTCGAACCAAACTCGAGTCTTGAAAGAGTGCTCTACAGAAAGCTTGCTTTTTATTTTCTCCATCAGAAGCCATGTAATATTAACCATAATGCAGCTCGATCATATGGACATTGTACACTAAAAGTGCTGTTCAGTCTTGATGCAGTAAAAAGAAATATGTACAGTATACCGTATGCTTAGAGAGCCTACCTGCAATATAATTCTCATCTAGATTTATGTGTGTAGTGGATGGGGGGAGTCAAATTCGTTTAAACGTTATTTTGGAGAATGTTGAAGCTAAGAAAAATGCCGTTCACATTCGGTTACTGCCACAGAGTAATTACTCCAGGAGGGGTTTTTTGGGGGTGGAGATTTTTCCTCGATATTCTCCCAATTTTTTTGTCGTGTCCAATTCCTCCCCGCCACTAGGGGGCTCCCACATTAAGCTACTACTAACACTCAGTCGGGAGGGCGGAAGACTACCACGTGTCCGACCCACGTGACGCCAGCTGAACGCATCTTTCCGAATTGCTCGCTCAAGCACCGTTGGGGGCGGCGTAACACACTCGGAGGACAGCGCTATCCGCTCCTTCCGCTTGCGCGAGCTCACAGACGCCCCTGGTTGGCTGAAGAGTCGTGATTAATGTGGGAGCACGAAGTACCTCTCGTCACTCCCCTCTGAGAGAGCTCGGCCAATCATCCGGCTGCGAGAGGCTACAGCATCACCCGGGAATCAAACTCGCGATCTCCGGATGATAGTTAACAAAGCCGTGTGCGATCCTGTAGTGCAACCTTCCAAATCGATACGTCTCTTTTTTTCCCCATTTGCTCCTACTATCACTTGCTGTATATGGGAATCATGATGCACTTAGGATAATAATTTCGAAAGAAATCACACATCGATTTTTGTACAAGAAATGTGAGATGCACTTGCTGTGTGTGGAAAGCTGTTGTGTGTTTTTTGTCTGGTTCTGTCTGCTATTACTGTAATGTTATAAACCTTCAGGGACGACTGACTGGCACAGGGTCGGTTATACACGTTAAACATTGCATAGCATGCATTTCATGTCCCAAAGTGAAACTGAAACTGATAGAGGAGGAGGTTGATGATGCTGATGATGCAAGTTGTGTTTTTTTATTTGCTTTATTTGTTTTATTTTTTGCACCAAAACGCACCACTTTTTCCTTGATCTAATTTGCTGCCAAATTACGATAAAAAGAAAAATCACAATAACAGCATTAGTTATGAGCTATATATTTCATAATTAAAACTTAGCCAACATGTTATTGATACTAAATTGCCTACTTATTATAAATAATCACAAACACAACTGCTGACTGATTTATCCATTGTGCCAAAACTGTTGGACTTGCAAAATCACACACGATTCACTTTCATAATTACCCAAACACAAACATTTTGACATATGCCTTTGGCTTTTGTGCTTTTTAACACCATTGTTTCTCAAAGAAAACATGCACAAAATATTTTCTATTGCAGTACTATTTGCTTCATGTGAAAAAATGTTGATGAGTTTTGACGAGTCCTATCAACCTGTTCAAATGCGAGGTGATGAGAGCAAACAAATTGCATCATGATATGTAAGAACACGGTGTCCTTCATCACGCTGATCCACGGTGTGCTATCACACTCATTGTGAGGCAGGGAGATGAGTGTACATGTGTTGTGTATGAAAACGAGAGAGTGTATCAGGGAACAGAAGGGCAGAACAACAATCACGGCCGTTTAAATATTTACCGGGCAGTAAGATCGCTCGGCTCAGAGGGAGGGCAAAATCATTTTCCTCTGTTTAACACCTACACTGCAGAGGAGCACGAGATGTAGAAAGAAGGAGAGAGGGAAACAAAGAAAGGAACTTCTTGTATGAAAGCTTCGGTAGATTATCCTTTCTGCTGCAGTTAACTAATCTGACATGAACACACACACACACACACACACGCACACACACGCACACGTAATGGGAGAGAGCCGCAACGTCGTCACAGAATAACAGAATGACTAAAAGACTAAGAGATGAAGTGGATGAATGAGTGAATGACATAAGGGAGAAAAGAGAAGATGGAGATAAAACAGTTCAATCTTTCACTACACACACAGCATACATATTTATACTCAATCACACAGTTCACACACACATCCCATTATCACATTTAGTGTTTCCACTCAGACAGACTTGATTTGAAGTTGAGCATACAAAAACAAATCAGAGGAATTTAATTACCTCATCATAATTACACCTGTAATTACTACTGTATCATACACACGCCACGTCTTGCCCCCTTCTCTTTTCCTCTCATCAATCCCCCCCTCCCCCCCGCCAACGTTCCTCCTCCGTGGCCTGCTTATACGCTCCACATATTTCACGACTACACACACTGAATTGCATCCATTCGGTTTAACGGCTTTTCCTGAACATTGCAGACTTCACAGAAATCCCGAAACCAGATTGACTATTATCCGGGAAGAGGCTCGGTCGGGTTTTGTGTAGTAACAGGTTTATAACAATCTTTCTTGAGGTTCTGAGTTACATGCGCATACATTACAGACCGCATCCGTATGACCGCTTGGACACACACGACTGTGGCGACTTACGTCATCGGGTCTCTGCGGCCTTGGCGTCAAGTAGACTTAACATCTAAGACAAGTGACACAGATTTTTCATGACATCAGGTTGGGTGATGAGGTGAAGTGGCATAGCACGTTATGACAACTGTGGAACATTCTCATCACAGCTAGAATTCTCACCAGAAAGGAAAGGAGAACCCCTTGTGAATAGGATGTTAACGAAACAACATATAGAGTTGTCCACATGTTTTTGGCTATTTTTGATAAATGTTCTTTAAGTTTTCCTCTGAGTCTTACTACAAAGGGCAGGAGATACTCCAGAGCAGTCCTTACTTTTAAGCAATTTTTTAACCAATCTCACTTGGCAAGCTGTCATTTCGACACCAAAAAAAAAATACAGCGCTGCTAAGTCAGCTGTCAAAACGTGACACACCCTAATATCAACAGACTGGCCATTATGAAAAGCTACGGTAACTCAAATAACTGCGTGGTAAAAAAAATAAAATAAATGCAGCTCAGAATCCAAAACAGTTTGAACCTTAAGACGTCTGTCAAGCAAGAAGATCACACAGATCAGCCATAACACGATGAGCGCCACTAATACTGAGTAGGTCTCACTTCTGCATGGAGTCCACTGGAGCTCTAAAGGTGTGTTTTGTTTTTCTAGCACATCCCACAGATGCTTGACTGGATTAAGAGCTGGAGAATTTGCAGGCCAAGTCAGCACCTCAATCTTATTCTTGTGTTCCTCAAGCCATTTTTAAAGCTTTTTTTGCAGGACGGCAGGTTTTCCTGCTGAAAGAGGCCACTGCCATCAGGAAATACCCTTTCCATCAAATGGCACATGAATGGCAGGACACAAGGTTTCTCAGGAGAACATTGCCTAGAGCATCACGTCAGCTTGCCAGCTTCTGAGAGTGCATTTCGAACATGATTCATCAGACCAGGCCACTTTCCTCCATTGTCCCCATGGTCCAGTTCTGATAGTCATGTGTGCCCATTGACCTGACCAGTCTGTGGCTATGCAACCTCATCCTCATTCAGAAAGATGAGGATTCTGACATCTTTGTATCAAAACCAGCTTTAACTTTTTCAGCAATAAGAGCTACAGTAGCTCTTCGATTGGATCGAACAACACGGGCCAGCCATCGCTCCACACAAGGCATTAAGGAGCCTTGGCCGTCCATGATCCTGTCACCAGTTCACCGGTTTTCCTTTGGTCCTGAGCACTGCAGAATGGGAACATCCCACAGTTTTGGAGTTACTCTGACTCGATCGTCTAGCCATCACAATTTTGTCCCTTGTCAAAGTCTCTCAAGTCCTTTAGCTTGCCCATTTTTCTGCTTCCAACATACCAACCTTAGGGATAACTATTGAGCTAATCACTGTTATTCACTTCACCTGTCAGCGGTCATAATGTCATGGCTGGTACTGTAGGTGTAAGCCTGAATCAGGCTATCATTAGCATTTTAGCATACACACAACACTTATGAACACGGTCGTTTTTCAGAGAAAGCAGAGGGAGCAGATGTGTTTATACCCGTGTGAGTCTGCGTGAGTTTACTGGCTTTCAATTAAGCAGTCTATGTTCAATTAAATGAAGTGTTTTGCGTGTATTTGTGTGTGTTTTTAAAAGATCGTTTACCAAAAGTTTGCTGCTGCAGTACAGAGTGACACGAAGCTCAAATTTCTGTATCATGCTGTGAGCAGCTTGGACTGCAGTCTGGAGCATCACAGCGAGCTTCAGCGCCCACACAATGTCCATGCTGTTCTTTTATCAGTGTGGGTGGAAAATGGCTGTCATTAGCCTGAAAAGCTCAACAATGTCACACCATTGGCGTCCAATCGATAATGCAGAGGGAGACACAGTCATTATAAACAAGCCGGGCAATCACCACTAACGTTCAGCACGGGGGAATCAATAACCGTAATCTCCACCAGCAGTGTTGCTCAGAGTGAACACTGTCATTCCAGCGAGATCAGGATCTACACAGCTTCACAGAATAAAGGCCAATCAGTGGGTGATTATTACAGCTGAAGCCCGATGTTCACTTTTGATTTAAGCACCAGGTGCATGCTGGGGTTGGCTCCGGCTACAATCTGGTTTGGTTAGACTCTGGTTTGGGGGCTGAGGGAATACATTTATAAAAGATGTAAGGTCAGTGATAACAGGGATTTTGTTCCACAACATTAGACATAAGCAAAAATGATTAATATGCATGACGTTTTATCGCTGTTTATACATTATTGGAGAATAGACAGATTTGACGTGGTAATTCCTTTTTGTGTCAAAAAAATCATACGTCACAAAAGACTTGAAATTCAGTGAAATTGTAATAATTGAGCATACAGGAAGTGGTAGGGGCATTGATGACTCGGTACAAGGCCTGAGTTCAGTTCCCAGCGAATGCCCCAAACCCAGCCACAGGATGCATTTATTCCTAAGTGCCAGCCCCAAGCAACGATAAAAACAAATGGAGGGTTGCATCAAGAAGAGCATCCAGTGTAAAAGATGCGCCAGTTTAAAGGTGTAGATCAGATGAGCAGCTATGGCAACCGCTCGACAGAAGCAGCTGAAAGAACAACATAATTCGAAGAATGGAAACATTACACATGCATACAGAACAGTTGAGCCTTATTGGACCTTTCAGGAAAAAATCTACCCAAAAAAAAAACAGCCGGGTCAGAGTGTGGCACAAAATGATCACCGTGTCTCACGTTAAAGCCGCAAAGCACATATACTGTATACCCATATGAGACACATAGCCATAAAGCAGCACTGGATATCATCTGCACCATAGCCTGTACACTATACATAATGCATGAGTAATGTCTTGCACTCGTTCTCTGCTGATCAGTCAGGAGATGTGATCCACTCGCAAATGTGAATTTGGTAAAATCTAGTCATTAATACTGACAGAGGTCGCATACAGAAATAATGAAACTTTGCCATTTCAACCTCCCTCCATTTCACTCAATCACTCTGTCTCTCTCCCGAGAAAACAGCACAGCTGCTTACTGAATTATTAAAGCTGTTACAAACCTACAAACACACACACACACACACACACACACACACACACACACACCACTATCCATTTCTGTGGCCTGAGGGAGCAGGTAAATAATGACCAATTCAACTGGACATGGTTATAGATGCTATAAACACAAGGACAGAGGGAGCAGGGTGAAGGGGAAAGAAGGAGGAGGGTAGGAGGAGGCTGGGATAAGAATGAAAAAGTAGGGATTGAGAAAGAAGGGCAAAAAAAGGACAAAGATTGTCATCTCTTTTTGCTCGGCTCGGGAAAGCTCCAACGGTACAGGTGTTGAATTATTTACAGTTAACAATTAGTTCTACCCGAATCTGACAAATGATTCCTAACTATGCACTTGTGATAAAAAATGCACACACCCCAAGACAAGCATTAACATATTTACATGAGTAGTGTGTGTTTTCCCTAAATAGAGGCTCATTCTTATTCAAATCATTTATATACTACTGTGTCGAAAACACAGAAGAGAGGTTATAATCTGATATTTTACCATAAACGCTCTACATATACTCAATATACCCACGTTATAATCGTGTTTTGGGGGACATTATCTCACATATATATGAAACAATGATATGTACACTGATGACCTAAATCTTTATATTACTATTTTTCTACCTTATAAGGTATAATGATTTTGCTTTTATACAGAAAATTCATTAAAGCAAGCAAGCATCTCATTAAACTCACAGAGAACCGCTCCTATCTGAAGGTGCTCGCACCACTAAATGTTCCATTACCATAACAATCTCCCATGCTGCTTCGCAGAGCAGAAATGTCAAATCATTATCAGAGGCTTTCCAGACACCCCAGTACCCTGATAGAGCACAGCCTCTGTCCACACACATGCACACACACAAAACATACAGATGTATAAAATGCGTGCATATGTACTATGCATTGCATATTAATGATTCATATTACCATATGATCACTATTTATTTCGTTGTTCTTTATCTCATGTATTCTGTTATTTTGTGATTCAAAGTGCAGCATGGTGGCGTTATGGTTAGCACAGTGGCCTTGCACCTCCAGGGTCGAGGGTTCGATTTGTCCCCGTGCTTGGTGGGTTTCCTCCGTGTGCTCCGGCTTCCTCCCACAGTCCAAAGATATGCAGATTAGGTTCATATGCATTCCCAAACTGCCTGTAGTATGTGTGCCATGCGATGGATTGGTGCCTCGTGCCCTAAGTATCCAGGGAAAGGCTCCAGGCCCCCACACAGGATAAGCAGTATAGAAGATGAATGAATGATTTAAATGTTAGCTTTAATCTCTCAGCAGCATCTAAAGTTTCGAAATCTTTAACATCTTTTTCACTCTGGTGAGCAGTTTCCTACATTACCCACAATAGCATACAACTGCTGATAGTGGCACTGCTGGGATTTAGCCCTCTATCTACTTTTATCTCTATCTTAAGACACTAATGCATCAGTGGTTCTGATGTGTAATTTGTCCAGCTCTCACCTACTCATCTGTACACTCTGCTTAAACATACCCATTTTCTTTTTTTTATGCTGTATAACTTTAAGTTGCAGGCTTGATTCTTGCATTTACTGATTTGCCTGTGTAAAAGATTAAGTAAATGAACCGGTATAGTTTTAAAAGTCTGCTTCAGTAGGGCTAATGACTTTCCTCTGTGTGCTATCTTGGCTTTAATGAAACACCTCCAGGCAGGGCTACATTATAGTTATTCATGGTTTTAAACTAGCTTCCTCAAAACCAAATATCAAACAGTTTCTTTTCTTCTGTGCTGTGTATTAAGGTTAATAATTGGCAAAAGAAAATAAACCAAAAATGTATTTCGAGAGTCAGTGCTATTTTTTGACTGAAATAATTTATATATTTATTTGTTATTATTATTATTATTATTATTATTATTATAACACGTATTATATATCACATTTTAATGAAATTAACAGTGTTTTACAATTCTGTAGTAGACTTTCTGGTGCATTCGCTTCCTGGTACAGTACATTCGCCTCCAAATGGCCCAAAACAATGGCGCAACAAACAAACCAACCTCTCCTGAGACTGTCTGAGCGAGGTATTCTTTGTCCAAGTTTAATGAGAAAGAGACTTTGCTCTTAAAATAAACTGAATCAACTGCAGGATGTGTATCAAATATGACATGTACAGTGGCAAAAAAGTGTATGAACACCTTGGAATTAATGGGGTTTCTGCATGAACTTGCCATAACATTTGATCTGATCTTCATCTCAAGTCACAAGAAAAGAAAAACCTAAAATGCTTATGTTCATAACATACAAACAATTATAATTTCTCATGCGTTTATTGAACACAACCCATTAAACATTCAGAGCAACAAACAAAAGTCCTGGAGGAAAAAATAAATAAACCCAGAGATTAATTACGTCACTGAAAGTTCATTCGAGTCAGTAGTTTGTACATCTGGTGTCCAATTAATGAAATGACTTTGGAGGTGTGGTTTAGACCTACTTTGATTGATAAGACAATCAAACACTTTAAGTTTGCTGTCCATGCGTAACATCTGCTGATGTGAACAATGCCTCGGAAAAAAGAGCTCTCTAAAAACATTCGATCAAGAGCAGTTGATCTGCATGTGGCTGGAATGAGATACAAGGTAATCTCAAACTGTTTAGGCATCCATCAGTCAACAGTTAGACAAATTATCTATAAATGGAGACAGTTCAGTACTCTTCTTAGGAGTGGGCACGAAGACTAGATGAAGTAAAAAATAAACCACGAGTAACAGCTAAAGGCTTCAAGACATTACTTGCCATCATGGAGGAAAAAATGAATTCCCAGGTTTACCAAAATATCCTACAGGATATTTTGTCTGCCAGCTGAATTGTGGATGATTCATCAGGGGCGGCACAGTGGCTTAGTGGTCACTGTTTTTCACCTCCAGGTCCTGGGTTCAATTCCTGCTTTGGGTCTGTGCGCATGGAGTTTTCAAGTGCTCACCATGCTTGGTTGGTTTCCTTTGGGTTCTTCGGTTTCCTCCCATAGTCCAAAGACATGGACTGTCTTTGGTAACTGGCGTTACCAAATTGTCCGGTAGTGTGTTAATGTGTGTGTGAATGTTGACCGGAGGTCCTACCACGGTTGTATAAAATGGGAATATATACAATGGTCACCATTGGCCTCCACGGTCCCTAGTTGGACTACAGAGGATCTTGGATGGATGGATGGATGGATGGATGGATGGATGGATTTAGTTTGACAATGACCCTAAGCACCAAAATAGATCCACCACAGAATGGCTTCAAACCGGGCCAGGGGTAACCCAACAGTTAAGGTGCTGGACTACTAATTGGAAGGTCCCACATTCAAACCCATGTACCATCAAGTGTCTACTGTTTGCCCACTAAACAAGGCCCTTAACAACCAGCTGCTCAGATGTATAATGAGAAAAAATGTAAGTTGCTTTGGATAAGGGTGTCTGCCAAATGCCATGAATGGAAAATGCACCTTTTGAAGTGGCCCAGTCAGAGCCCAGTTCATAACACCATAGACATCCTGTGGAATGCCGTTCACACCAGATACACTTAAACTGTGCCAGAGCTGAAGTAGTTTTATAAAGAGGAATTCCTTCTGAACGTTGTGAAGCACTCGCTTGAAGTCATTGCTGCCAAAGGAGATGCGACCATCCATTAACACCAAGGGTTCATTTACTTTTTCCTCCAGCACTGTTAATGTTTAATGAGTGTGTTCAATAAAGACATGAGAAATTATAATTGTTTGTGTGTTATCAGCTTAAGCACATTGCTGTCTATTGTTGTGACTGTGATGAAGAGCAAATCACATGGTATGGGAAATGAATGCAGAACACTTGTTACTGTATCTTCTATGAGATCTTTTTTTTTTTATGTAGTAGTTTTTGCAGGTTTACACAGAGTAATAAGATGTTTAAAACAAGTATTTTTGTAATCCTATAAAAGTAGGATTACAAAAAGACTTGTTTTATGGAGATGCTTTCTCCATGCTTGACCATTTTTGTGATTTCTACAATTATTAATTGTATTACTATTACAACAAGCAGATTGCTAGGAAAGAAAACATTCTGAGATTTTTAGCTTTTGAGAGAATATGTCTTTGAAAACTAACATGCAGGTAGATTTCCTAGTTTTCATTAAAATGACACCTTTTCTTTGAGACTAGCTTAGTTTTCCAGATATTTCTGTGTCTTTTAGTAACCTTGCATAGTTTTAGAGACTATTTACAAAATTCTTAGTAGACTAGCATAGTTTACAGCGTGTTACCAGTTATTTAGTAGTCTAGCATTGTTATTATTAGGAAAATTATCATAGTGTTTGAGGTAAACTAGCATAGTTTTCTGAGTATTTCTGTATCTTACATGTAGTAACCTAGCATGTTTACAGAATTCTTATAGACTAGCATAGTTTACATGGTATTGCTTGTTATTTAGTAGGCTAGCAGTATTCTAGGAAGATATCATCGTTTTTTAAGGTAGACTAGCATAGTTTACAGGTATTTGCATAATGGTTTAAGGTACAGTAGGCTAGCATGGTGTTATGGATACTATCATAGACTATGCTAGGTAGAATAGCATAGTTTACAGAATATTAGCTAAGTTCTAAGAAGACTGTGCTCTAGGTAGACCACCACAGTTTACAAGATATCACTAGAGATTTTAGTGAGATCCTAGCGAGCCTATATAATATTTACAAAGCTTTTTGGACACTACCGTATATTTTGAGACCCAGCCACAATCTCCAAAGTAGACTAGCATACAGGGCATTTGCACTTGCATCTTTAAGTAAACTAACATAGTCGTCCTAAGATAGCCATAGTTTTTCTATTTTGTGAGACTATCGTGGTTTTTAAAAGACAGTCATGCTTGTTGGGAAGCTATCACAGTGATATTGAGACTACGCTAATTTTTAGTGCAAAGTAAAAAGTTTTAAGGTGTTTGACAATTTTTGTGAGGCTATCATTATTCCATGGTCTGTCACTCCAGCTTCATTGCGCACTCTGATCACATGAAAAGCCGACACTACTGTTAAATTTCTGGCAAAATCTTACTACAAAGGTGAAATTACTGTCAGAGAAACAAAGACACAGGCATGTACACACAATTATATTCAAGCAAAGTGATGAGTGTGAACACAAGTGCATGCCGACAGGGAGACCCATATTATTATTATTAGGCAGTTTTCTTTGTTAGAAAAGTACAATTACTCCACAGTCTCCTGCTGAAGTTTGCTGTTGAAGTGCCTTTTATTGACATCCCATAATGATGACGCTGGAGAAGCTGTCAATCCTCCAGCATGCAACCACACCCACTGAGCATCAAACCAACCAGAGAAAAGAGTGTGTTAGAAAGAGAGGGAGAGAGAGGGTGAGCTTGAGAGAGAGAGATTGTAATTCTAATGAATTATGAATTATTAGAAACTATGATATACACTCACTCACTCTCATTCACTCATCATCTATACCTCTTAATCCTGTATTTAGGGCCACAGGGGGGCCTGGAGCCTATCCGGGGAGATTTAGGGCATAAGGCGGGGTACACCCTGTACAGGGTCACACACACATACACACATTCACACACTCATTCACACACTACGGGCAATTTGGGAACGCCAATTAACCTAACCTACATGTCTTTGAACTGTAGGAGGAAACCGGAATACCCGGAGGAAACCCACCAAGCACGGGGAGAACATGCAAACTTCATGCACACAGAGACGGGAATCGAACCTGGCCAGAAATCGAAGCCAGACCCTGGAGGTGCAAGGCGACAGTGCTAACCACTACACCACCCTGCCGCCCACTATGATATACAGATACATTCAAAATAATTGTATATGCAATACACAAATGTGTAATCTACTCTGTGTAGTAAAATAAATCAATCATTCTCAATCCTCAAATTTACCATCTTCCACATAAATACCCATAATCACATAAGGATAACTAAAAGAATGTGAAGGTGTCATATAGTGCGAGACATGGTGTAGGAAAGGAGACAGTATTCAGCGTTCTTTAACACCTGTGAATATTATTAACTCAATGCCAGGTAATAAAGAGCTTCTTAACACAGAGGAGGTGAGTACTGAGCATCATGATACTCATTAGCTGCATTTAACTCCACTTTAATTAGTAAATATAAAAACTGTGCAAAGAACTGATGGAAGCTTTTCCCCAGAAAGAGCTGAGAGTAACGACAACGAGAATGCATGTGTTAGATGACAACACCTTCAGCAAAAACATCTGATAGCACCAGTGGCATTTCAAAATGAAACGTGGGAACTGACAGATATCTCAGCTGACACACTTCTGCGCATGTAGTTCACTGTTCATTTTTATCACTTATTATCACCTCAGTGTAGAACGCCCTGCAGGGATTAGTTTAGAGTTAGTAATCTGCCAATCTCCCAATCCAAAATGTGCCGTTTCCCAGCTTTAGTACTGGAAAAACTGGCAACAAGAAAATCATAGCAGGCAGACTTTTTCCATACTGTATAGGTCAATGAATGGGACTGTTTACAGCATATATCTTTTTAAAAGTACTGCAACAGCAAGAAAACATCATGGCAAAAGTATAACATATGGTTATGGCGTTATATTGGTTCACAAAACCAGGGTTTGTAGATTTTACAGATCGCACTGCATCTAGCTAAAGCTGGCACAAAGCAAGTAATCAGTTACTCACTGTTTATACCGGCCCCTTTAGGCTATCCCAGGGGACTTAGCACACAAGGTGGTGTACACCTTGGATAGGGTGCCAATCCATCGCACACTACGGGCAATTTGAGAATGCCAATTAACCTAATCTAAGTGGTAGCTCAGAAGTTTAAGGCACTGAGTTACTGATCGAAAGGTCTGCAGTTTGAGCCCCAGCTCCACCAGGTTGCCATTGGGCCTTTGAGCAAGGCCCTTAACCCTATCTGCTCCAGGGGTGCTGTATCATGGCTGACCCTGCACTCTGACCCCAGTTACGCTGGGATATGCAAGAAAGAATTTCCCTGTGCAGTAATGTATTCGTGAAAATATAAATGCTTAACTCACCTTAACGTAATTCATCTTTGGACTGTGTGAGGAAACCAGAGTATATGGAGGAAACCCACCAAGCATGGGGAGAACACACAGATCCGAGGTGGGAATCGAACCCAGACCCTGGAGGTCTGGGCCAGAGCCACTGTGCAGCCAAAGTAAACACTATCAAAAATAAAGATATTTTTCACATCCTCTGTCCTTCAGTGAATAGTCTTTTCCGTCAAGTAGATTATATCTGCTGCTTTATCATAATTTTTAGGTGTCATTCATATTCTTTGTGATCAGGAGTAACAAATGTGTAGGAGTTAGCGAATATACAACATAATAAACTTCAAGAGCCTATAACAAGGTCACTGTGCTCCAGCTGAAAGTTCAGAAAGATCTCGTCCTCATCTTTAAGTGCAACAAAATGTTAATGATACACAATACACAATAGCTTTTAAAACTTTAAATTACAGGTATGTGTTGCAATTTACACCTCGTTGGGCGGTAGCCTGACTCATTCACTCCGACTGAGCTATTTTCATAATGATAGATCAGTAACTGCATCCTCTTAGCATAGGATATTAAGCTGACTAATTACTCCCTTTACATATTCTGAAAAGAGAAAGGGAGGCATGCACACACATACACACACACACACACACACACAATGCTTTGTAATTACTCCAAACTAAATTAAACAGGTAGTGATTTATGACATCACTTCTATATGAGGGCATAAGGGGTAATGAATGAGAAAACGAGCCTTGGGATATATAACAAAGAAACACAAAGCTCACAATTACACACTGTTGCACATGATGTCTAATGGGAAATGTAATAAAAATTTAAGAAATTGATAATGATGTGTTTGGATTTTGGTGGAGGTTCCTCGATCTTTAAATGTCACGAGGCCTACCGGTCGATAATTTGGGCAAGAATAACGAGTTTGACTTTTCAGAGCTCAGTAAGCCAAAAAAATGTATACAACATTATGTGCTAATTTGCCTGTGCGAAAAAAAAAAAAAATCACTTTAATACATGAAAATGAATTAAATGAAAGCAAGAGAGGTGAAAAAGGGTGCAAAATCATCTAAAAAGCAATGATCGAAAGCTATTTCCGCTACCTCAGCTACTTTCAACTGTGCAAAGAAAGAATATTAAGTATCCAAACTAAACCACACTATACGTTTTGAGTTGAAAAACCCATGAAGAAAGGGTCCTTGGGCTCTCAATCGCCTGGCTTATTTAACAGCCTCAGTAGAGTCATTTTCTAATTTGTAAGGTGAACTCTCTAAATATGCATGTGGGAGTAGTTCTGTCCTTTTATTCCTCTAACAATATTCTAGTCTGACTCTTTAACTCAAATGTCTCTAGTTCTCTCATTGTGACATTACATATAAAATATAAACAAGAAAAAGCAACCATACAGGAGCCTACGATGAGCTTGAGAGAGTATTCATCTGTCCCTTAGGTGAGACCAAAAGCAGACACATATATTTGTGAATAATGTATGAGCCTCTGTGATAAACAGCTAAACGTATCTAAAACTTTAATAAGTGGCCATTAGGAAATGTTAGAAACAAATGCGGATATGGCATTTTCTAGTTACGATTTTTCGTGATGAAACATATTAATTCAACCCTACAGTATGATATTATTTCAATCTAGGACAAACTGTAAAGAGACTTTTCTAAATGAAAAAAAAAATGTATAGAAAAACCAGTCAGAACTGGTTGATTGGACAAAATTGAAACCATCTTTTGCTCTTCATCACAGAGCAAACCCTGTGCAGAAAAAAATATATACAGTATATATAATACGATATAATACAACAATAAGATAAATAATTAGGGCACACTACTGTGTGTACTATACGCCAAAGAAAGAGAAGAAGCTAAGCTTTAGTAGGAAAGGAACAGAAATGTGCATATGTCAAATTATCTACCAAAACAAACACAGAATGTGCATTTTGGATGCTATACAGGAACAGCCTGAGAAAATTTACTGGGAAGCAACAAAAAAAAAAAGAACTGACTAAAACTGTTCAGTTATAGTTGAGTAAAAATCTGCTGTATTTTTACAAAACTAAATTTAAATCGAAAAGACTACTAATGCACATGAGCCAGATGAGGACCAGGACCGCTGAGAGACTCAAGTCCTCACATCGACCCCGACTGCCTTGAGGCTTATTAAAACTTAGACTTCAACTGAGATCAGACCAAATGAGTACTTAATGAGCTGGCCAGGGGTAGTGCTGGGCAATATGACATCAAATCAATATAACTGAACATTTAATTGAACATTTTACTCTATTATAATTAACAAGCAATATTTTGTCTGCCTTCATACTAGGCCCTAAGCAGACCCCAACCAAGTTTCCCACCAAATGAGATCCAAACCCCGATCAACATCCCAACCCAAACCAACATTACACCAACTGAGATCCAAGATCAGACCAGACAACGCCAAGACCACAACCAAGTTCAGACCAAATAAGACAAAAACCCTCACCAAGTTTAAATCAACCAAGATCAACACTAAAATCTGATCCTTAAGCTCCAACCCTGTACTAACTCAAGATGTTTCACTTGCATCGAAACAATTTTTTACTTTCAGATGGACTATCTTTAACGCATGTCTTTTTTATCATAGGTCTCCATTTACCAGTGTAAATCTACTACTGTTGTGTTTTTTTTAAAGCCATGTTTTATTAAAGCCATGGCTCACTAATTAACCAAAATTCAAATCTGAACTAAATTGAACAAAACTGCAAGTTCTGACATTGTTTTTCTGTGTAATACATCGGTTAATAATTGTATGCTATTTGGATTTGTTGTTAGCAGTGTAGATTTTAATTAAGTCAGACATAAAAGGAGCATTGTAAAACATTACAACTATCTATAAGCCATTCAATCATTTAGGAGCCAGTCTATTGGGATTTGTAAATCTCCCTTGATTAAACGAATAAAGCACGTTGTGTTATTGGAATTCAATATTTATTCCACTTCTCCTGCCTCCTGTGAGCACAAATGAACTGAACTATCATTAACCCCGGCACATACTATATATATATTATGCCTTATAATATGCCATAATAGGGATTCCATTCATCCCTGTAATTAATCATCTTGCCTATTCAATGGATGTAATTAAAGTTTTTTTTTTTCCTATGGATCAGACAATAAAGAAGGTGGGATGTCTAAATCTGTCATCATAGAGCTGTGTACTGTAATGAAGATGACAATCTAGCCTGGTCTGGTCTGTTTGTTTTTTTAAAAAGCAGTTTAAATGTCAAAGTTTTTTTCTTATTGCATAAATCAGCAGTCAGACGCTATTTTCATATCAGAGAGTGAAAGGTTTAAATCACAAAGCAAGAAAAAAGTTGCCAGTCTTCAAGCTGTCATAGTCATTATCAAGATGGATAATGTGTGACTTTCATCTTGATAATAAATTTGCATCTGGTTGCTTGGATGATGGTCAGGTTGTCCTCCAGCAACCACTTAGAGATGTACTGAATGAACCCTTTAATGAAGGCAGACACTACACACAACCACACACACACACACACACACACACATCATTCAAGGATGCAGTTCGCGGGACATCTATTACTCATCCATATATTTGTTTCCTTCACTTTTTCTTTTCATCCTTATTTTCTTTTCCCTTCTTTCTGTCTCCTCCGAAGTCTCTGACTCTCTCTCTCTCTCTCTCTCTCTCTCTCTCACTGTAAGCTGCTTGATAAAAGCTGCCTGGATGACAACTCGTTTCACACACCACTTATTACTGATGAAGCTCTGCTCGTACAGAATGATCCCGTTCCTTTACCATCTCATTCTCTCTCTCCCTCCCTGCGTCAGCAAGCCCTCTGCAGAAGATTAAAAACCGATTTTTCCAAGAATGAACATCAATAAAGCGTTAGCATATGGGTGAGATGACTAGACACTGGACAGGCGAGAAATCTCCTCACGTCTAAAAGTCTGTCAGAGTCATGGAGAAGAGGTGAGTTTCTGAAAGCTGATTATCCAGACCGTAAACTCTTCATATTTCATTTCTAATTCACTCACCCCTTCCGTTTCGGAGTCAGAAGAAAATTGCACTCGGATGCCGAGCGTGTGTTGATGAAACTCTGGAATTGTGTGCGGCTGGACGGCAGAGGAGGAAATCAGCCCAGGAGCACTTCTCTGCAGACCGACGCCTCTATCAGCGAACGCATCGCCCTTGTGCCTCCGGCAAGCATGATGGAACAGACAGCCTGCTTTACAGCGGGCACAGTTATTAGATTGCTGTGATGTCGGCCTGCATTTTCGAGGTGAACATATCGGCTGAAGGAATTCACACAATTTCAAAGATATGTTTGACAAATATGTCTTATTTATTCTTCTAAATAATCGTACATAGTAGTAGTACAAAGACTAAAGATAATGCTATGATTTTAATATAAAGCAATGAATAATTTTGTATGTACCCCTTAGCGCTATTGTGCTATAGTATGCAACAAACCTAGTTTAGCATAATTGGTTTTGTTGGTCTTGGTTTTTCAGCTGCTCCAGTCGAGGGGTTGTCACCACATACTGTACCAACCGATCCGTATACAGTCTGGCACAGGTTTTTCTTCCTGACACAATCCTCCTTTTTCATCTGGGCTTGGGACTGGCACTTCAGTACATCCACCAGCTAGGCTTTGGGCATTGGGTGGGAACTCAACCTGGGATATACCGTATATGAGCCACCCCTCAGTTCTTTATATTCACTCACTCACTCATTATCTATACTAATTAATCCTGTATTCAAGGTCACGGGGAGCCTGGAGCCTATCCCAGGAGACTTAGGGTACAATGAGGGGTACACCCTAGACAGTGTGCCAGTCCATCACAGGGCACAAACACATACACTCAATTTGGGAATGCCAATTAACCTAACCTACATGTCTTTGGACTGTGGGAGGAAACCGGAGTACCCGCAGGAAACCCACCAAGCACAGGGAGAACCTGGCCGGGAATCAAACCCGGACCCTAGGAGTGCAAGGCGACAGTTCTAACCACTACACCACTGCACCGCCCGTTCTTTATGTTATATAATTATTCATATTAAAGAAATGTGAAAAAAAATTTACTGAGACAGGATAAAAAATGCCCAAAGATACAATTTGAAAAGAGGTAATTTATGTAATAATCTCAGCAACACCCTCATTTCCCCTATCGTGTGTTCCAACCACTCAGCATTCAGATGATCAGACACCTGATCATCTGTCATCATCCGCACCTGTTTCTCACTGGTTCATGCCTTAAGTTGGATATTGTGTATTGTATGCTTGAATGATTCATAGGTCACTAAAGAATCATCCGAAAGAAACAAAGTTTCTGAAACAGGACTGAAACTGAGAGACAAAAGCTTGCCAAAAATGAGTCCATCAGGAAGTCTGGAGAGCTATTCCCCAAAACTACATACAAAAAAAAAGAGAAAAAAAGAAAAAAGAAAGTCTGGCTGTTTGTAAGCAACATATGAAGAAATGAAGGGTAGGACTAGTGTATAGTACTGTATGACCTCAATGCTATGGAAAATGGATTGAAAACACCCACTAAAACACCCATTCCCATTCTTCTAGTCCATTTCCATCGGATTCCTGCTGATAAAAGGTGATTTTTCTCTTCCTGACAACACAATGCTAACATTATAAAAACACAATCTTCTGAGGAAATGATATATTTTCATCCCGGTTTGCTCTAAACATTTTTTCAAGTCGGTGTTCATTGAAACACCTAAGACAGCATTTCCTTGACTTCAAGCACAGCCTGAAAAACCATGACCCATTTTTAGTACTGGTTTGTGAATGCACTATTGTCACTTGACTTCAAGAGAGTTCTTCCTTTTCACCCAAATGCTAACTATAGACGTAGGATCTGAAGGATGCGAACAGTAAGGAAAAAAGGAAGGAAGTGAATAAAATTTAAGTTAAATTGAAGGTGCTAAACTTCCTAATAAATGTGACTCAGATAGATGTATATCATGCATTTACCCAAATTACCTGAATGTCTAACAAAATAAATTCTATTCCAGAAATGCATTGGCAGGTACTGTAGCATCAAGAGGAATTAGTTGTGTCTTTTGACAGGAGTTTATGTTCTGCATTTGCCTTTGTCCTTATATTTTTATATAATAAAATTCCTGCTAAAACAAAAGGCTTATCCATCACTGTAAGCTGGAAACGGGTTGAAATGAATAATGGATGGGACTGACCCTACCTGACTGCTACATGAATATCACTATAGTGTCTGGCAGAAGTAGCACCATATGTGCATAATTGTGCTGGGACTCAGAAATGAGCTTTTTAATTAGATGCACGCTCATTTATCTCTTCACTCTGCGCCATAATGCACATGTATACACACACACCATACATTGATATTCATGTAGCAGACAGACAGGGTCAGGGTCATCCGTCACAGGTCTGCGTTATAGACTGGAATTTTTTATCTAAACAAACTGCATACAAATGCATGACATTAGGACAATTAAGCAATATCACACACCAGGGAGTGCTGTTGTGATGAATATCACGGGCATCACGGTCGTGCTGATATTCAGCACAACAGGTATTGTGCTCGTCAATACTCATTTACACACTACGGACTGCCAATTAACCTAACCTACATGTCTTTGGACTGTGGGAGGAAACCAGAGTACCCGGAGGAAACCCACCAAGCACGGCGAGAACATGCAAACTCCATGCACACAGAGACGGGAATCGAACCTGAACCCTGGAGGTGCAAGGCGACAGTGCTAACCACTACACCACCGTGCCACTCTTAACAGTACTATGTAGTCAAAATAAACCATGGAGGCTTTGGACAGGACTGTCTTGCTGTCTAAGTACTGTACTGTCTTTATATTCCTGTTCAGAATATCAGCTCCGTTAACTTCTGGGATTCATGGTTTCAAATCCCAAAAAGCACTACAATGTTCAATCATTTGTGACACACAAAGTAGGGCCCTTGATCAGGGGTTTGAATACAATTTGGGATTCAGCCTTGTGTTAAATTCTAGTTAGCTTTGTTGCTATAATTAAAATAACACGGATGGTTCAGAAGTGCTTCCAAATGACTTAGAAGCAATTATTAAGGAGTCAAAGTGTTGTTTCTGATGACATACCGTTATCAGACATGTTTCCTTGCTGAAAGTGCTTCTGTAACTAGTTTTGAATGTGAGTTTTGGCAGGTAGCTGCTCTCTCCTCAGTATGGCGGACCGTACCAATCTAAAGTCATTAATGCCTAATGAATTAAAAGTAGACGAAATTATTGCTGGTTGTGTCTGCAGCACCTTGATACGCTTACTAAATCCGAACAACCAGGAGAGACGGACAAACGCACACATGCGCATGATGTCTGAAGATTCCTGTTTATTATCAGCAAAGAGAGTATATTTATGCTTTTGGCCAGATGCCCTGTGTCACGTACATCCTGTACTTCAAAAGAACCAGTCATTAACATGTAAGTCATAAAGAGACCCGGAGACAGACAGACGATAGGAAATACATCTGCATTTTCCAGTTAAACAAAAGTCACGAGCTGTCTGGATATACTGTATATTCGTCTGGATACGGGCTATGGCAAGGGTTATCTCATAAGGACTCAGGAAGCACAATGAAAGGGGTTCTTATAAAACGTTACTACATCCCAGTGCTGCTACCATCTATTATTACCACTCTTGGAATGTCTCTCGTCTAAACAGATTGATCAGTCGGAACTAACTGGTGTATAATATAATATCAGTTTTTTAATTCATCCAATCATATGATGACTTTCACACACCATTACAGGCAAGGTCTCTCCTATCCAAATCTTCACTAAAGCACACTAAAGCATTTTTTTTTTTGGCCACTTTGCTGGATACAGAAATGGTGAAGACCATTTCTATGAATATTGCACATCTGTGAGAAAGAGAAAAACAGACCTATTACTGGTTACTGATCCTTTAATGAAACTTTATATGTCTATAATTACACAAGCTCATTAACGTTTTTCTGCTTAAGTTTATTTATCACTTTCCAATAAAGGCCATTATACAATAAAAGCATGCTGCTCAGCTGAGGTGTCCTATATACTACATGCATATTACAGAAATAAGTTTTTTTTTTTTAATCTTGTTACTGTTTTTGCTGAACATGGGTGTGTATGGCATACTAAAATATGTTGTACAATACACGGGGTGATAACAAACTGCATGCATGAGCACTACAGGAATGTATTGACTTACAAATCCAATAATTAGTCGATATTTTAACAGAGCGGTTTGCCCTCTAAAGCTGGCAAGGTGAATTACAACTGCAAATGATTTCTCTGAAATTTCCTTTTGAGGTGCATTTGAAAGGAAAATGGACCGGGCTGAGCAGCATTGCTAGTGTAGAGATATTTTTCAGGTCGTTAAAAAAGACGAAATGGTCATTTATATGGCTAAGCCTTGCGTTTCTTACCACCAAGCAATATCAAGATAGACAGTAAGATTATACTGTATGTTGAATGATTCCTGCCTCTGCTGTTTGTTGTACGATATGTACTGCACCTGTTCCATCACACAGCGCAGTGCAGGTATGTGTAACAGAACACAACCTGGTTTACACTAATAAGCTTTCCTCCATAATAAAGTGGGAAAATCCAATTAGTGAAGTCGGGGGTTGGGATGCACGGTTCTAACAAACAAAGCGCAAGACTGCAGCTCAGCACGGTGCAGCTGACAAAAATAGCTCAATATTTGTGGCAAAAATATATGCATGGCGATACAGATTCGAAAATCCTGACACTAATATCTGTCATTTAGATTAAAGATAAACTAAATACATACTGTATACTGTGTATATCCCTAACTATTGAGTTATAACTGCATGCTACAAAACCTCTTTTTCTTCCTGATCAAAGCTATGTGTTATAGTGACAGTGTTTTCAGACTCATCCATCTTGCATGCTGAGTTGATATATTTTGTACATTTTCTTGCTACCACAGAATTCATAGAAAGTGGCAAAATGAGCTAACATCGTGCTTTACAGTGCAACACATTTTTAACAGAACATGGCACGCCAACATGTTCTGCAAAAGTAGCAGGTATAAAATTGGTTTATGATAAACTTTACCATCCTGTCATAGCATTAATTTATTAACCATTTAGTGTCACGAGTTTTGCTGTTGAAGAAAAGTTAATAATTTGTTGGTTTTTTTTTGTGAAGTCTGACACTGATATTGGACGAGAAGGCCTGGACCGCAATCTCCAGTCTAATTAATTTCCAAAATGGTCTATCGGGTTGAGGTGCAGGCCAGTCAAGTTCTTCCACACCAAACTATGGACCTTGCTTTGTGCACTGGTGCGCAGTCATGTTGCAACAGGAAAGGGCCATCCCCAAACTGTTCCCACAAGGTTGGGAGCATGAAATTGTCCACAATGTCTTGGGACGTTGTGAAGCACTAAGTTCCTTTCAATGGGAGTAAAGGGGTCGAGCCCAACTCCTGAAAAACAGCCTCACACCAGTTCCAACATGACTACGTACCAAGTGCACTAAGCAAGGTCCATGTATAAATATACACAGTATATGCTTATATATATGGTTTCTTAATTGTATTTAAAAAGTCAAACTCTTATATCTCTTTCATTCATAATTTCGATGGTTATGGCTTACAGGTCATGAAAACCAAAAATCCAGTATCTTAAAAGATTAGAATATTTCTTAAAATCTATTCAGGAATTTATAATACAGAACATAATACATTTTCAACAACACAACAAACGCACGTAGACAAACGTGCCCACGTGCGTTCGGGATGCGCGGGTTTCAGGTTTTAGGCAAAATACCTTATTTGCCTAATACTAAGCCACTAAACACATACAATTAATAGAGGGGTTCTAATGTTTGAATATTACTATTAGTGAAAATCTCAGCTGTGGTGCGTACTTTCACTGTTTACAAACTAGTATGTGAGACCATTGTCACAAATCTGCTACTGTGCTAAAATAGTGTCTAGACAACTAAATAGTCTCACTCATGCTGAGGCAGAAAAAGTCTGGGTAAATAGAAAAGAAGTCACTTTCATAAAGTAGGGACAAATAGATCATTCTGATTTGGTATTCTGGTTGTCGTAATGTCATCTGACAAAAATATAGTCCGCAATCTTCTTTAATACTCCAGTCTGATAGCAGGAAATGACAGGAAAATGAAATTCAGAAACCTCTTAACGGAAACCTCTTTTTTTTTTTTTTCTTCGACTTTTTCTTTTGCAGATGAGTGAAAACTCACCACAGAGGCTGTAGCTTAATATTACACTAATTATGAAGTTCACATGGGGCTTTTGAAGAACAATCACTGTAACACAAGGAAGAATTTGAGTTTTTAGTCATTTGAAAGAATAGAGTCAGACGAATATAACTGAGTGATGTGGGAGTGTGGGAGCCTGACATGTTCATTAGGGAAACCCCTGACAGGAGCAGGCAGTGTACAGACATACAAACAAGATTATTCATACTCAAGAAAACGAGGAAACAGCAAGAGACATGATTGGGAAACTAGAGCAATTCCTCAACTGTTCCTCCAAAATATTATAAGTACGCCAGCTAATCCAAAATAACAGGTGAGACTAATTGTCATGGCAACCTGAAGTGAGAAAAGGTAACAATGACCATTAGGAAACACTCAAACACTCATTTTCCTCCTCTAAATTACACACGCAAGATGAAAAATGAGGTAAGTGAAAATGTTTTTTAAAGATTTATTTGAAAATTGTAAATAAGGGCTTGTAAAAAAAAAAAAATATATATATATATATATATATATATATATATATATATACTGGGTGGGCCATTTATATGGATACACCTTAATAAAATAGGAATGGTTGGTGATATTAACGTCCTGTTTGTGGCACATTAGTATATGTGAGGGGGCAAACTTTTCAAGATGGGTGGTGACCATGGTGGCCATTTTGAAGTCGGCCATCTTGGATCCAACTTTTGTTTTTTTCAATAGGAGGAGGGTCATGTGACACATCAAACTTATTGGGAATTTCACAAGAAAAACAATGGTGTGCTTGATTTTAACGTAACTTTATTCTTTCATGAGTTACCACTTATAAAATGTGTTCAATGTGCTGCCCATTGTGATGGATTGTCAATGCAACCCTCTTCTCCCACTGTTCACACACTGATAGCAACACCGCAGGAGAAATGCCAGCACAGGCTTCCAGTATCCGTAGTTTCAGGTGCTGCACATCTCGTATCTTCACACCATAGACAATTGTCTTCAGATGACCCCAAAGATAAAAGTCTAAGAGGGTCAGATCGGGAGACCTTGGGGGCCATTCAACTGGCCCACGACGACCAATCCACTTTTCAGGAAACTGTTCATCTAGGAATCCTCGGACCTGACACCCATAATGTGGTGGTGCACCATCTTGCTGGAAAAACTCAGGGAACGTGCCAGCTTCAGTGCATAAAGAGGGAAACACATCATCATGTAGCAATTTCAAATATCCAGTGGCCTTGAGGCTTCCATTGATGAAGAATGGCCCCACTATCTTTGTACCCCATACACCACACCATACTATCACTTTTTTTGTTCCAAAAGTCTTGGAGGGATCTATCCAATGTGGGTTAGTGTCAGACCAATAGCGGTGGTTTTGTTTGTTAACTTCACCATTCACATAAAAGTTTGCCTCATCACTGACCAAAATCTTCTGTGTGAACTGAGGGTCCTGTTCCAATTTTTGTTTTGCCCATTCTGCAAATTGTGTGCGCCGATCTGGGTCATCCTCGTTGAGATGCTGCAGTAGCTGGAGTTTGTAAGGGTGCCATTTGTGAGTAGCTAATATCCGCCGAAGGGATGTTCGACTAATGCCACTCTCCAGTGACATGCGGCGAGTGCTACGCTGTGGGCTCTTGCTGAATGAAGCTAGGACAGCCACTGATGTTTGTTCATTAGTGACAGTTTTCATGCGTCCACATTTTGGCAAATCCAACACTGAACCAGTTTCATGAAACTTAGCAAGCAGTTTGCTACCTGTAGCATGGGAGATGGGTGGTCTCGTAGGGTGTCTTGCATTGAAATCTGCTGCAATTACCCGGTTACTGCGTTCACCAGATATCAACACAATTTCGATCCGCTCATCACGTGTTAACCTCTTCGACATGTCAATGGCTGTGAACAAAGAGAAATTTGTAAATAACTCATGAAAGAATAAAGTTACGTTAACAGCACCAAAAAGCACACCATTGTTTTTCTTGTGAAATTCCCAATAAGTTTGATGTGTCACATGACCTTCTTCCTATTGAAAAAACAAAAGTTGGATCCAAGATGGCCGACTTCAAAATGGCCACCATGGTCACCACCCATCTTGAAAAGTTTGCCCTGTTGGAACAAAAAAAGTGATAGTATGGTGTGGTGTATGGGGTACAAAGATAGTGGGGCCATTCTTCATCAATAGAAACCTCAAGGCCACTGGATATTTGAAATTGCTACATGATGATGTGTTTCCCTCTTTATGCACTGAAGCTGGCACGTTCCCTGAGTCCCTGAGATATATATATATATATCAAAGATAGGGTTCTACGCAGAACAGTAAAAAAAGAAATTATAAATAAAGGCACTTAAAAATGGAAAAAAAAATGGATAGTGATGCACAATTAGTTTCATAAAAATCTATATTGCAATATAGACCTGTGCAAACACTCAATCACAAAAAGCTGCAATTTATCACAGGTAATACTGTATGCACATAGTCAGGAATTTATGTCGAGTTTTTCGACAATAATTTTTTTTTGTGCATTTTCATTCATTTATTCATTCAGTCATTCATCCATCTTCTATACTGCTTATCCTGTACTGGGTCACGGAGGCCTGGAGCCTATCCCAGGAGACTTTGGGCATGATGCGGGGTACACCGTATATACTGTACACATACACACTACAGGCAACTTGGGAACGGCAATTAACCTAATGTGCATGTCTTTGGACTATGGGATGAAACCCCACACACCGCACACACTACAGTGCTAACCACTGTGCTGCCTTTTTAATTTTTTTTTATTCAAAAAATTAACAAACAAATATGTGCAATTCTAATAAGATTATTGTCCGATTCTCTTGAGTTAGCCTAGATAAATAAGTTTGAATACAAAATGGCAAATTTTCTAGTCAAATTTTGCCATTTAAATTGCAACTGCAATGTGCCAAATAATTGTGTGCTAAAATAGATATCTAAAATACGGTTTCATATAAATATATATAAAATATTTAATCTATACATAAAATAAAACTGTAAAGTTAGAGTGTATTTACATTGAAGATATTTGCATAAGAAAGAATTTGGAGGAATGCATCAAGATGGTTTTGGGATTTTTTTTTCTGTTTGTTTGTGCACACATCATATAAAAACCACCAAACAAATTTTAATGGGGTTTTCACGGGTGTATTTGGCTGAGCTTGAGGTAACATATAGGCTTTGTTTCATTGCAATCGGCCCATGGAAGGAGAAGATATACTACTTCGAAATTTAAATGGACAACACCCTTATCATGAAAAAATCCACCATGATTTTTTCCAAAGATGGCGTTGTACATTTTTTTAATATGCGCTTATGAGTGTGCAGTTGAAATCTACTTAATAAATGCGATCTCACACCTTCATTCCACCTACATCTCGGTAACATTACAAAATTCAACAGATGAAGATGTAATTTTTTTATTAAACGCGCTTATGAGTGTGCAATTAAATTACACCCAAACAAAGTCTAGTAGGAAATAAAAAGACAAGAGAGAGAGACAGAGGGAGCGGGACAAAGAAAAGCACCAACCCTACCCGAACAGAGAAAAACAGTTTTTTTTAGGCAAACAAGCAATAAAACCTGAATGACAGGGAACAAAGTTTCCTATTTCTTTGTACAAAAACCCACACACATCTGCATTAATATAAAGAGAGGAAGCAAGCAACAGAAAGATGGAGATAGAGACCCAGAAATAGGGAGAGGACAGAACAAAGTGAAAACACACCTACATGTCTGTCTGCTGTATTTAGTAAGATGACAGTTCTTGCAACCTGAATAAATTCCCACACTATTTCTACAGAGTTTGTCTCTTAAAAAATGTCTTTGTGTTCATGTCTGTTTATTTGTTATTCGTTTTCTATTGTCCTTTCCCTTCCTCCTCTCTCTCTCTCTCTCTCTCTCCGTTTCTCTCATCACGAAGCGTGTAGGTTGAGCTGGGGTCATTTTGGGCCTGTGTGGTGCTGTAGAAAGAAGAAAGTGAAATCGCTTCATTCTGCCTGCGAAGCTCACTGACACAAAATGGGAAAGGAAGAATCGTCAAACATGCATACACATACACATTGTAAGCAGGAGAGCAGATCATGCACGTATTTTTAGCTCTCCTCCATGCTGAAGCAGATAAGGACAAATAGGACATCAGGTCCAGACTCAGCCTATTTGGAGAGGACTGGCTCCACCAGGGACCCATCAGTATTCTCCCAGGGAAAAGGAGGGCAGAATAGAACAAGGCTAAAAAAAAAAAATTTTTTTTTTTTGGTTTTGGACAAACCTGCAGTTATGGTTCCAGTGATCTAATATTCGCGATTAACCAGACTGATGTTGAGATGTTTGGCTCAGAAGGGTATATACAGGCTGCTTCATTATTCATGAAGATGGCGACACTAGTGAAAGACCTATCCATATTATGGTGATGTTTTGCATCAGTTCTTTACAATGGTGTAATAGGGGCACAGTCAACCATAATATTTGGAAATTTCAATGTCTTAAACAATTCAGAATAAAAATTCAAAAAGCTCATTACTCAAAAACCTTTACTGCATTGTTGCAAGCATAACCATAACCATATCCATAACCATAAGCAGTGGTTGACAAACCAAAAGGATGTACCGACAACTTGCCAAAGCATGCATTAGTCAAATGCATTGTGCATTGGCTAATGCACATGCTTTGGTGCCTCCATACCTGGTACTAGAAATGCAGTATATTACTCCTATAGTTCCATTAGGATGCTACTGAAGCTGAAGACCACACTGCTAAAGCAGAGTAGAGTTATGAATAATTTCAAAGAAGAGTCACCTGCTATCGTCTCTTTGAAAGCACTTTAAAGTGAACCTCCTTTTTGCAACAAAGGGAAGTATTTTAACCCTAAAGTCTCTGGGGCTAGGGTAAAAATTAAGAGAGACTAAGAAAACTTTACTGAGTTACTGTTACAATGCAGAGATACGGTAGGAACAATGGCAAGAGGATGAGCTAATTATGATTAAAGAAAAATTAAAAACATGATACGGGCAAGATAGGAGCATATTGCGAAGAAGCTACTGAAATGGATTAAGCAAAGCAGAAAGCATTATGGTAGTAGAGCAGCATCCATATGGGAGGAACACAAGAATAGATCTGATTGGTTCTCCAGAAGCCTTGGCATCATGTGTACCACTTACTCTCACTCACAGCTTTATCCTGTACAGGGTCACAGGGGGCCTGGTGTCCATTCCTGAAGACTTAGGGTACAAGGCAGGGTAGACCCTGGATAGGGTGCCAGTCCATTGCAGGACACACACTGCACTCACATGTTAATTTACACACTATTTAGGTGTAAACGCCAATTTGCCTAATCTGCATGTCTTTGGACTGTGGAAGGACATCGGAGTGATCAGAGGAAACCCACCAATCCCAGGCAAAGCATGTACTCCATGCATACAGACCAGATGCAGGAATCGAACCCGGACCCTGAAGGTACAAAGCGACATTTGTATCAGTACCAGTACAAACAATACAGCTAATTAAGATGCATTTTCCCATTACGGTAAAGAAAACCCTCAATCACATCTTATACTGCTGTCTAAATATCTCTACCTCTACCATTGTTAAAACTGAAGCCCATAACAGACACCATCTGTTTTTCCCATAATAGTGGCAGATGGTCAAACCCAACAATACTCTAAATCAGAATCATCAAAGCAAGTGTGTTGCAAAGTGCAGGAGCAAATCCACATCATACAACTGTTAAAGGACAACCTGAGGGTAAAAAAAATAAAAATCAAAAAATCAAAAATCTCAGCTGGATCATCTCAATAGGGGTGTCAAAAATCCTGGAACAATCAATGGAGTATTCATGTTTTTGGGCAAAGCAACATGTGAACACTGGACACAAAGCCAAATTGTACCCTGGATGTTGGCAATTGATTGCAGCATCGTTCTGGGACGTGAAAGGAAACTCACATGGACTCACATGAGGAGAAAACTGCATTCAAGTTCAAACCAAGAATCCACAGACCTTTGTGTTGGCAAAGCTATCCAAATCGTAAGTCTAAGTGCTTATGAATATTCACGGTTATCATGCCACCTATATTTTGTGATATACTGATGTGCCTTAGTTGTGTCTCAAAGACAAAAATTCCCCAAACCATCCTCTTACTGCCCTCCAAAATGATGCACCCCGTCCAGGGTGGACCACGCCTCGTCCCCTTGGGATAAGCTCCAGGGGCCCCGCGACCCTGTATACAGGGTAAAGCGGTATAGACGGTGAGGGTTGGTTTGTAAACAACCCAAAGTTTGAGATCTAAAGTTACTCTAGAACAGCGATAGCTCATAAAATACTGACTTCATGCAATACACGTTTTTAGCTTGTAAACATGGAAACTACAGGAGCTCCCATATTTACTGGAGCAAGTAAATAGTAAGTAAGAAAAGTAAGTGATTTAGCGTGTTAAAAAGGCACAATATAAACTGAACATAATATAAAATAAATAAGTTACTACTGCCTTTTCAATTTTTATATTCTTATTTAGAATATTTCTGCTACGATTAATTATCTGTAAAAATAAACATATTGCTTTACAACTTTTCAGCCTCACAGTTTTATGCTTTTTTTCCCCCCCTCTCTCTTATAGTATGAGTCAGATCATCCTCTGACAAGTTCAAATGTGGAGCAGCAACCATATTTTAAAACTTGCTCGTGTTGACTAATGAATAAATATTAATAAAGCTGGAAGTGTGCTTATGAATATTCATGGCCTGTGGGCGGTCAGCAAAAAAGAAATGGGGACTGGAGAGGCAGAGAATAACACTCTCTAATCCAGTGGTTTTAAAATATAGAGGCGTAATTTGTAGAGTTAAAAATGCTCGAGCTGGCACTCAGAAGTAATAGAAAAATAATACAGTATAGCACTTTTAAAAAGTAGAATGTCTTGACCTGTAACAGCAAGTATACACAGACACACACCGAGAGACATCAACCGGTCCATCTCCAAGCATCCCTTTGTTCACTTTTCAAGGTGATGGACTGGCCAGGAGTCTGCAGTGCAGTCAATAACTGCCTTACACATACACACACACACACACACCTACACACACACACACACACACACACACACACACACACTAGCATTCAAGTATTCATATATAGACACACCTTTGTTTTTGTTTTCTTTCTACATTGTAAAACAATGCTAAAGGCATCCAAAATATGCCATCATTTCCTTTGAACAGATTTCGAGACGTGTCTGCTGCTTATGCTCTGTAAAGCCTTCATAACGGCTCTAATCTGAACTTCTCCTCTGCAGCAGAGGTAAGTCTTGGTCTTGCCTTCCTGGGAAGGTCTTCATGAGAGCCAGTTTCATCATGGTGCTCGATGTGTTTTGCAATTGCACTTGACAATACTGTTACATATTCTGTTGTGTGTATGTATCTGTTATGTAAAGAGTGTATATACAGTATATATATAACTTTATGTTTGTGCCTCCTGCTTAACATCAGTTGCCAATTTTCTTAAAAAGTTATGGATTGATTTCGAGTTTCACGGCGCATGCACACGTACATGTTATATTTAGTCCACAAACACAAGGCCATATTGTCCATTAGAAATAAAGAAACAAGAACTATTCGGCACAAATACCAGGGTAAGTGGATATCCGGGGTTCTACCATCATTTTGCATGCAGTGGATGCGTTTGTCCTTTTAGCCGCGTGCACATAGCCAGGCAAATTTGATCAGGTACTAAAAAACCTATAACTGTATGTTTTCATACTGAACCAGTTGCATTATTATTCTTTTTTTTTTGTGCAAAGGTTCCAGTCCCGATTCTCTACCTGAGACCCAAATAGATCCACATTTCTGTCCACCTTTCTGTCTCTCGCATGTCTAGAGTCAGCAGCTCATCAGCACTGGAACAGCAGAAACACACAGAGCTGAATTAAGCAGGTTGGGTGTGTGTGTGTGTGTGTGTGTGAGTGATTTCACAGCTGAGAGAGCACAGAGCTGGGGATTGTTAGTGAAAGTGAAGGAGAGAGACAGATCCAAGGGGTGGGGGGTGGAGACCTTAGCTAAAAGATGGAGCAGCCAGACTCGGCGTACAAAGATGACAACGTTGAGAGCAGAAATCAAAGAACGTTCGAGAGAGCGACACATAGAGTGAAAGACTAAGGTTGTGAAAGATGCTGACATTACTACACCACACTAGAGTTTAAGGACCCTTCATGGTGTTCCACTAACAGGCCTCTTCACTCGAGGAGCAATAAAACATCAGAACACAAAGCCAAATGTCACAGACCTTTCCTCACTGCTTCTTTGCTCTCACTCTCTCTTTCCTCTGCCTCTCTTCCATTTCTCTACAGCAGATTCTGCCTAATGAGCCACATGCAGGCCCAGGAGGGCCCGAGGAAGCAACACACACACACACACACACACACACACAATGAAAGAGAGATTGAACAAGAAAGAAATAAAGAAAGAAAGAGAGAATGAAAAGTGAGAGAATGGCAAGACAAAGGTGACACACACACACACACACACACACTTCCATTTCTCACATATTGGCCACTTGAAGCTTATTGTAACAAGTTACCCAGAATACATCCCTGCTATTTAAAATGAAGCATTGACACTGTTATCTTTTGTCTTATTTTCATACATTTTCACACTCATCTTACGAAAGATCCTGCTTGTGCAGACTTACGCTCACACACACATACACAATGTGGATTTCAAGACATTTCAGGTCATATGTAATTTTCTATTGCTATTCAAAGCTAAAATCTCCTGGTCTTTCCAATACAGAAAGGAAAACAGTCCAAATTATTGACACACACCCTTAACTGCAATAAACCTCCTAGATTGAGGTTAGCAATCTAACTCTACATCAATGTTGGCTTTTAACTACCTGCCAGTTCAGTTTAAAAAAAAAAAAAAATCCTTTCACTGTGCACATGTTTAATCTTTATCAGAACAGTTACCGCTTTCTGGTAACTCTCATTCAATAACGATGTTAATTAAAAAGTCAGCTTTTTGATATGTATTCTGTGGAAGCTGCTGACACGAGAGCTTATTGAAAATGCCTCCGCGCTCCTCTCAGACCAATGCACGCCTGAAAGCTGTTAAAAAATATAGTTAGCTGCAGCTCAGTGATTTTCACAACAGCACTGCTATAGCACAGGTTTCGCACCATGTGCTGTTTACACACTGAAAGCTTACACTCATCACTCTCTGAACACATTTTTCATACCAGGAAAACAGAATGGCATGTTTGGTTTGATGCATTCTCTAAAACAAACAACACCGTTAGCTAGGATTTATAGCGGGACTCACCAGGAATCTCCCAATAAGATATTATCATGATACCTACAGTAGGTGATTATTCAATTTGTATTGGAATTCTGTAGGTATCAAGTATCCTAATTTATAAAAATTGATATTCGTTTTTCCAAACTCCCGCGCTGGCCAGCGTTCACATTATTTTTGCTCTTCGTTCTCGGGTACGCTTGTGCATTTACACGCTGCGATACACCAGGTGGCAGCATGCACCCACACGGTTTGTGAGGTGCCATTAAACGCAAGAAAATGAGGAGGTTAAACTTCGCCTAATATTCCTGATATTTCTGAGAAAATGTCAAGAGTAACGCTCTCACATGCCTTCCTACTTTATCAGCTATGGCTGTGTAGGTCAGAGGTTGAGATTGGTGCGCAGAGATTTCGAAGAAGACAGATGCCAGTGATCTCCTTCCGTTCCCAGGGACAATTCTTTACATATCTGATTCAAACCATACTCTTGGCCTCTGCTGGAAAAGGTGGTTGAGAGCGTACTCGGGTGTAGATCGAATCAGATATGGAAGCCAATGGTGCCTGAGCGTGAAGTAGATCGTTGATTAATGTGACGTCATCAGTTCCGTCAGTCTCCTCGGTTCCCGAGCATGGAACGATTGTGTTCTCACTGATTAAAATTTGGGGTCAAGTCTTCTCTGCAACGATCCCTAATATGAAGCTGCCCTAGATTGCACTACCACTAAAATAACAGAGGAACAGCAACATTTTACCACTTCAAATGCAAATATATATTAATTTTTAAAAATAATTTTAAAAAATCGATTTTGGAATGAATTTCCACACCACAGAATCGCAAGACATAGCTGAATCAAATTTTTTCTCCCATCTCACACATACTACAAAGTAGTACTACTTAACGTTATTGCTAAAAATGAGTCATATGCGTCGGTGGTTTACATTTGAGCACATTTTCTAACATGGTCAACATACTCGCAAAGCACTCCAACATGATGCTGATAAAAATCAATGAGCCAGCATCACAAAAAAAAAGCATAATGCACAGCTTTCACTGGCTTTGCAGCTAGGGAGGGTATGCCTGTGCTGAGAGATGCAAGATGTCAATATAAGGGAGGAACCCTAAATGGTATATACATGCACAGTGAAGTACGAAATAAAATGACAGCAAAAAACTAGCATCATTTAGTTCCAGATGAGAACACTAATGCCTTCTTTTATTAAGGAAATTGTAAACTAATTATAAGTGAAAAAGTCATACCACTGTGCTGCAGAATCCTCAGATCTGATTAGTCAGAGAGTGCTTCAATATTCAATAATGGCAGTTCTGATAATAGAGCTGCATGCAGGGGAAAAAAATCACAGGTTTATGAACTATTCATATATGGCCTATAGCGGTGTAGCTCAGAGGAGACAGACATGTTGATGATGTCCTAAACAGCAGTCCTCTTCTATGTTCTGGACCTCATGCAGCTAGAAGTAAGCTTACTAATCACACTATGCTACCAGGACAGCGAAATGTCGTAACAATAGACAGCATAACTGTGTTACTTGGTGCCATCTTATTAAATCTCACCCTGAATTGTTCTGACGCCTTTTTCATACTCGGCCCCCATTCACAACTACCTCCATATAAATATACCAATAATGCTCGACCATAAATAACCTTTTCCTCTGTCGAGAGACCCATTTCTAGCAACAACTGCACAAGACAACAACCTTTTCACTTTTGTGAACATCAACATTCACAAATGCAAGTTTCAGTACCGTATAGTTTGGCGCATACTGTACTAATGACCTCTAAAGTGCTGAATGGTCTCTCGCCACATTACTTGAACTGCTGGTATTTTATTATGATACGCCACGCCTACTTCAATCAAAAGGTGCATGCTATTTGTTGGTACTTTGTATAAAGAAAATTACAACTGTGGCCAAGGCATTGTCTTACCACGGCCCGCAGAAATGTTATCCTAGCTAGTCCAGCATATGACAGCTGAATGGTCTGATGAACTCTATGTTCGAGAGTGTCCTCATTATTGAATGCAGCTCTGCTATACTATCAACCACGCTCCTGTACTCTTGGGCCAGACTAGAGAGTCTATCACAGGATCAAAGATTAGTGCAGTTCTTTTGAGGGGAACAGTCGGCACTGGCAATTGTCTGGATAAAACTAGTCGCAAAATAAAAACATTAGGTGCATTGATGACTGTCTTCATCTGGAGCCCAGTTACTGCTGCTAAAGATGGCCTCACATGGTCTGCTGATAGCTACATGTGATATGCAAGGATGGTTCCACTTAATATTCATTTAAGATGACTTTGAACATGACTCTTTGATGCCTTGCACTTGCAAATTCTTAAATAGTTTTTAGACTGAAATTGCCATGAATGCCATGAAATCTCCATCAATATGGACTTTTTATTAACTAAAACACAGTTCCTGTCCACCTTTGAGCTTATAGTAGACAGATCTAGAAGGGCTTTTAAACTGTTGCACAATCTGATATAACCCAAGTGAGGATGGGTTGCATTTTGTGTCTGGTTTGTCTCAAGCTTTGTCATCTTAGGGAGTTTTCCCTTTGCCATAATTTCCTCCATCTTGCTCACTAGGGATGAATTGATAATTGTATAAATCTATTAATTTATAATAATTATTGTACTTGGAAATTTTATTTCTGTGAAACTGCTTATATAACAATGTCCACTGTTAATAGCACTACACAAATTTTCCATTTCAGTACATAAATGATGGATAACCCTGTATCTATACTATTCATCAATGTCTAATTATAGGTGCAACAGACAACCAGTATCACTTAAATGACAAATAAAATGCACATGGGACGCTAGGCAAATTGTTTTATTATCAGACTACACTAACTGTTGGGATCACAGCAGAAAGTAGCATATGCTTCACAAAATGTATTTTAGGCCTATTATACTATACATATGCTGAAATTTCTGAGCGCAAACAACAAGCTGATACATTCATCATAGAACACTAAACTGAAATCTGGATCAGTAAAGAATACAATTTGAGCTTTTTTATACTCATCCGCTGATGCCGTTTATATCCATCCATTCATCTATGAACTTCTGTAGTCAAACTAGGGACTCTGGAGGCCAATGGTGACCATTGTATTTATTCACGTTTTACGACTGTGGTAGGACGTCCGGTCAATTTAGGAATGCCAATTAGCCTAATATGCATGTCTTTGAACTGTGAGAGGAAACCAGAGTACTCTGAGGAAACCCACCAACATGAAACTCCACCCGTGTACACAGACCCCAAGGCTGGTATCGAACCCGAACCCTGGAGATGCAAGGCTATTATGGTGACTGACACAACACAAACCTGACATCACATGATGGTTGTTTTTAGGGACACTGCAGTTGCATCTGGGAAATTTCACCTAAGCTGATCAGAAAGTCGGCTCGGATAAGGAGCATTACAACAAGCTGTGATATGGAGGCTGTATCAAAACAAAAAGAGAGAGAGAGAAGTGGGAGTGGTGCAAACCCACATCCAATCTAATCTGGAACATTTAGACATATTGTCAAAGTAACCACAGGCATTTTTACATGCATGGATGCTGTGTTTAGTAATCACTTTATCCTGGGAACACTGGGTGCAGGGTGGGAGAACACACTCCATATTAAGAAATGCAATAACACCCTTATAGAAACCAGGTACAGTAATGCTAGAAACCACTGCGTTAGTTTCTTCCGTCCTGTGCGACTCTCTTGTATTTAGACCTCTACTTCATAGATCAGTCTGAGCTCACTGCAGGCGCGCGCGCTGGTTTTGTACAGACAGACCCGCGTGCGTCGGGGTGCGCGCGACTGTGCGTGCGTGCGCACTCGCACGCGGGCTCCTCGCTAAAAAGGTTCACAGCGCGCTTTAAAGTAGTTGAACCACTGACACTCACGTCACGGAATTTGCTCCAGTACTTGTCCTTGTCGCTGATCCACTTGTCCGTGTCCGCCGTGTTCCCGTCATTGTTGTTGTTGTTGTTGTTGTTGTTGATAATGATGCCGACCGCCGCGTCCGCGCGCAGCAGGAAAGCGGCGATGGGTAAAAGCAGCACGCACAGCATCGCCTGCAGGTGCGAACACAGGACACGGACATCTCACAGAACAAGGGCAGAGTGGACACACATACCAATGAAGAGGACGCCTGCTCCTGGGCTCGCTTGTCTGTCTAATCGCGATAAAAGCCTAATGCACGCATCGAATCAATAGTTTGCTTAATTAGGGGGCTAATTTTATTAAAGTGCAATTAACGCGCGCGGCATTGAATAATCACGCTGCAACCTGGAATTAACACGTGCAACATTGGTTTAATCCTGGATTAAAGGTTAATTAGGCTTCGTAATAACGAACTTCTTCCTGAGTATAAAATAAAAAAAAATCGTATCAACTTCTGTGTGTGCGGATTATAAAGCATACACGAATCATATGATTATATAAAAAATAATTATATTATTAACATTAACATTAATAATAATAACATAGAGTGCATGAACGCAATAATCAGCGCTCAAGCAAAAAAAAAAAGTGTATTCTATCCAGAACAACAAGAAGCGCTTAGTTATATTAATCCTTATAATAATAATAATAATAATAATAATAATAATAATCATAAAAATCCTCTCTAACATTTTTTCCACATATGAATCTTTATTCAGATTGTCTTACCTTGGATGGCCCGCGCTCGGCTATCCGGAGTGGTTATTGTACCAAGTTTTTGGTAAATAATAATGTACAAGAAAAAATAAACACACGAATATCCAAAGGAGCGCAAGTGGAAGTAGAGGCGGAAGCGTGCGTAACGGAGCCAAGTGCGCAGCTACACTGAGCCCGACTGGGGAAGGAACGGAGACGCGCGACTGTGAACGGTAACCGTCTCCGCCCACCTGCTAACACTTCCGCTCTCTGGCTCCTCCCCCTGCAACGCTCTATCTCCGTCCCGGACTGCAGCAGTGCATGTAGAAACAAAAAAGAAAAATCGTGGGCTTGAACAGGAGTGCGTGCGTGAAGAAAGCGCAGCTGGTTGCATGCGTAAAGAGGAGATTCAAAGTTTTATTATTATTAGGTATTCAGTGTTAAGCACTTTATCCTGGTATAGGTCTTGGTGGATAAGGGCATTATTAATAACTGGATACCTGCATACACTGGTCCATCTCAGCACATCATTTATAAGTATTTGCACATGGAGCAATTTGGGATTACGAGTGCCATGTTTTGGGGAGGTGGGAAGAAACTAGCAAACCCACAGGAAACTTAAACAGACATGGTGACACTTGCAAAAAAACATGACGTACATAGACGGTAACCCAAATCTCAAGATCGAACCTCAAGTTATCAATGTGCTGTGCCACAGTGCCGCATTTTGTTTCCCTGATGGACTAGAGACTAGCATGTCGCACTCTCACCAGGGTTAAGGCCGATCTCAGCCAGTGAGGCAATGCACAAGCCAGTGCACCCCTAGTGCCAGGCCAAAGCCCAGGTACACTGGCATTGGATTGCATGAAGAAACCTGGTCCACATTGAATATGCAGACCCAGTGATCCACAGTAACACACTTTACAGTTTTCTGGCTCCACATCACATCATTTGCTGAAGCATTGTTAAAGAGTTTATAAAGAATTGGTATATTTGGCAAGGACAGCACAATGTTCAATTTCATCAAATTAGGTTGTAATTAAAGGCGCACACTCAATGTCAGCCGTTAACCCTGACATTTGTAAGATGTAATACCTGTTCATCTTGTTACAATGCAATCTTTATGCAAGCAGTCTTTTAAAATGCTATTTGCTCAGTTTTTTTGCTTAAAGTTGCCTTATTTGTATGAAAGGAAACATGGGAACAGCCACTCAGGGTGCAGCTAGACCATAATGAGCAGTTCTTCCATTTTCCTATGAATTATAGGCAGTGTCACCACAGGACTTGGGGATCTCTCCTCTGTGGAAGCGAAAGACTCATCAGTAATTTAATTGCAATTACAATTAACATTGAAGGCAGTGGTGGGAAATGAGAAACCTGCTCAATTAACAGGCTTTATGTAAATAAAGTTTCCAGTACCCTATTAAAGTTTTATTACAATAAAAAAATATTGTAGGGATATGAATATTGTTTTTGTTTGATTCGCAGAATGAAGTGGAGCATAAAAGAAACTGAGATGTCTTGCACTAAACTCATAAAATTGCACTTTCATATACTAGTCAAAGTGAATAAGACATGATTTAAAGTTCAGGTAGGCCCTCGGCAGCACAGCAGGTACTACAGTACATCACCTGATACAGTACAGGTAGCAAAACAGATGGGATTTTAAAAAATATATAATTGTTAACGAAACTCTACAGTGTGGCAATTCTGCCATCTCGTGGTGAAAAGAGATACTGCTTGTTTTTATTTTTTTACTAAAAGTTTTACAACCTGTTTAATTAGATAACTATTATTATTATTATTATTATTATTATTATTTAAATGTTAGAAATGCACTTAAACCGTTAAATCAATGTACTGAATTTCAAATGCAAACATGTGAAACATTCCTTAGCAATAACATACAAGAGTACAGTATGTTACAAAAGTGAGTACACCCCTCACATCTCTGCAAATATTTAGTTATATCTTTTCATAGGACAACACTGCATAAATGACTCTTTGGCACAATGAAAAGTAGTCAGCGTAAAGTTTATATAGCAGTGTAAATTTATTGTCCCTTAAAATAACAAAAAATACAGCCAATAATAGCTGAACCCCTGGCAACAAAAGTGAGTACACCCCTAAGTGAAAATGTGAAATGTCAATATTTTGTGCGGCCACCATCATTTTCCAGCACGGCTTGAATTCTCTTGGCCATGGAGTTCACCAGAGCTTCACAGGTTGCCACTGGAATCCTCTTCCACTCCTCCATCACAACATCACGGAGATGGTGGACATATGACACCTTGTGCTCCTCCACCTTCATTTTCAGGATGCCCCAGAGGTGTTCTATGGGGTTTAGGTCTGGAGACATGCTTGGCCAGTTCATCACCTTTACCCTCAGCCTCTTTAGTAAGCCAGTGGTCATCTTGGAGGTGTGTTTGGGGTCATTATCATGCTGGAACACTGCTCTGCGGCCCAGTTTCCGGAGGGAGGGAATTCTAAGATTCAAAGAACTTTATTAATCCCCCAGGGGAAATAGCTTATTCCCCGTTACAGTTGCTCACCCTTGATAAAGTAAAGTAAAGTAAAGTACAAAAAACAGCATATCGATAAAATATAAAGTGTCCTCAAATAGTAAGTACCATATTGCACACCACATTAATACAATATTGCACAATAAACTATATATATATATATATATATATATATATATATATATATATATATATAGTTATATATATATATATAAAATCCTATTAAATTACATAATTTATTTCAATATGGTAGTATGTGTAGTATATGATACCACAATTGTCATATAATTAATACAGGTAGATCATGCTCTGCTTCAGTATGTCACAGTTTCACTCAACGAACTGTAGCTCCCCAATGCCAGCAGCACTCATGCAGCCCCAGATCATGACACTCCCACCACCATATTTGACGGTAGGCAACACACACTTGTCTTTGTACTCCTCATCTGGTTGCCGCCACACAGGCTTGACACCATCTGAACCAAATAGGTTTATCTTGGTCTTATCAGACCACAGGACATGGTTCCAGTAATCCTGGTGCTTAGTTTGCATGTCTGCAGCAAATTGTTGCAAGCTTTCTTGTGCATCATCTTTAGAAGAGACTTCCTTCTAGGACGACACCCATGCAGAGCAGGCCCTCCGAGTGGCGCAGTGGAAAGCGCTCGCCCTATCATCCGGAGATCGCTAGTTCGAATCCCGGGTGGTGCTGTAACCTCTCGCAGCCGGAGGTCTAGAGAGAGCTGATTGGCCGAGCTCTCTCAGAGGGGAGGGATGAGAGGTACTTAGTGCTCCCACATTTATCACGGCTCTACAGCCAGTCAGGGGCGTCTGTGAGCTCGCGCAGCGGAGGGAGCGAATAGCGCTGTACTCCGAGTGTGTTACGCCGCCCCCAACAGTGCGCGAGCAAGCAGTTCGAAAAGATGCGGTCGGCTGGCGTCACGTGGTTCGGAGGAAACACGTGATAGTCTTCGGCCCTCCCTGCTGAGTGGTAGTAGTAGCCTTGTGACGGGGAGGAATTGGACACGACTAAGTTAGGGAGATAAATCAGGGGGGAAAAAAAACACAAAAAAAAAACATGCAGAGCAATTTAATGCAGTGTGTGGCATACGGTCTGAGCACTGACAGGCTGACCTCCCATCTCTTCAATCTCTGCAGCAATGCTGGACACACTCATCCGGCTGTTTTCCAAAGCCAATCTTTGGATCTGATTGAGAACGTGCACTCAGCTTCTTTGGCCGACCATGGCGAGGTCTGTTCTGAGAAGAACCTGTCCTCTTAAAGCGCTGGATGGTCTTGGCCACTGTGCTGCAGCACATTTGCAGAGTGTTAGCTATCTTCTTATAGCCTAGGCCATCTTTATGTAAAGCAACAATTAGTTTTTTCAAGTCTTCTGAGAGTTGTTTGCCCTGAGGTGCCATGTTGAACTTTCAGTGGCCAGGTTAAGAGAGTGGAAGAGCTTTTATACCAAATTTAACTCACCTGCTATCTGGTAACACCTGAGACAGTGTAACACTAATGAGTCACATGACAAAGGGGAAGGAAAATGACTAATTGTGCTCAATATGTACATTTTCACTTAGGGGTGTACTTACTTTTGTTGCCAGGGGTTCAACTATTATTGGCTGTATTTTTAGTTATTTTGAAGGGACAATAAATTTACACTGCTATACAAACTTTACACTGACTACTTTTCATTGTGTCAAAGAGTCATTTATGCAGTGTTGTCCTATGAAAAGATATAACTAAATATTTGCAGAGATGTGAGAGGTGTACTCACTTTTGTGGCATACTGTAAGTGTAAATGTTAAGCTGTTCCATTAAGACAGCAAGTGGAAATGAACGATGAAACTGGTCTTAAGAGGCGTAATGGAATAAGTGACATTACATTAAATTAAAAATACCTTTGAAATACAATGTATCTCAATTAAATCACCAATTCGAACTGGAAAAACATAGTTTAAAAGCTTATACAGCATTACTGCATACAATATACTGGAATTGTTTCATAACTACTGCAGTAATTAATTTCTGGTATGACCAGTACAGTATGAATCATCCAAATTATATACCAATCCAAATGCACACGAACATTAAATGGTATTAAATATAAGGTTAAGGGTACTTTCGAATGTGCAGAATAACAGAACACATCAATGAGAGTAAGACTACCTTTATTTACTTATATAATCTCCTACTACACTTACATATTTATCCTAGCATTTAACTAGTGCTTGGAAATGCAATCACTCACCATCTATACCGCTTTATTGTTTATTCTTTACATTTACATCCTTTCTTACTTTAGAATGTTAAATTGTTTGAAGTTGCTAATGCATTCCCATTGTGTTAACACAAACCGTCAAGGTATAATTTTAGGCAGGAAAAAAAACAAGGTTGTTTTGTTTGGTGGCCAGAACAAACAATATGACAGTCATTTGATATTTTCCAGCCGCCACAGATTATTAATAATTTCCTATGCATGTTTATAAACAATATTATCGGATACACACCCATTCTACTGTAGGTCCTGCTCCCATCTTTGGTATTTTATTTGGCCTATTCACCCACTAAGTCTGAGAAAATGGTACATTAATTAGGGAAACAGAACAATGCCTATTAGATCATCAGAACAATTATTGAATGATGTAAGCTCCAAAACTATTTGCATAGTATCATGAACTAGTTGGTATTACTCTTGGCTGATGTAGTTGCCGTGGGAAAAAAGGCCAGGCATAAGTGCAAAGGGTTTGCTTTTCAACATAAAGAGTCTTGTATTCAAACTAAACATAAATAATAAAGAAACAAAACAAACAAAGAAACTTAAACATAGAACTCAAAACTATAAACAAAAGGGATAGCGCTTAACACGGGCTCTTTCAGCTTAACACAGGCTAAGAGCTAAATCACAGGCTAAGAGCTGAAACAAAGGAGACATGGAGCTGAACCTAACTAGAGACACGGAGAGACTAGAGACAGTCCGGGACGAGACTAGGGACAGTCAGAGACGGGACTAGAGGCGAGACAGGACAAGTGGCGCTGAGAGACTAGAGACTGAACGGGTCAGTGGTTAGTTGGGTTAGTCGCTAAACTGGCTATTGTTAAGTTGGTTGATGACCTAACTGGGTTAGTACCTAAAGGGGTTAGTGGCTAGTTAGTTACTGACCTACCAGGGAAACCAAGACACAAAAGGCTAGGCACACATGAAGCTAATCCACACTAGCAGCTAAACCTACTGGAGACCAAAGCCACTAGTGGCCAACCAAATTAGAGGCTAAACCTACTGGAGGCTAAACCTACTAGCGGCTAGAGCCTACTAGCGGCTACACCTACTAGCGGCTACACCTACTAGCGGCTAAACCTACTAGTGGCTAAGCACTCATGTGGATCAACATACAAATAATCTAAACATACACATAATCTAAACATACAAATAATCTCAACATACAAGGGACCTTAACATACAGAGAACAAAACATGCAGGGGTCTAAACAGGAGTAACACAAACATTGGAGACTCACAGAACAGTCCTTATACATCAGGAGATACAACCTAACTATAACATTTAACAAGACAGCTCCATGAATCCACATGCCAAATGAACATAAACATAACAAAACTAGAGCCTTCTTTAAACAAAGGTTACATTACATAAACCAAATGTAAACTAAAACAAAACCAAAAAAAAAAAAAAACAGAATGCCCACTTGACAATAATATTTAATGCTCGACCCAGTTTCCCAGAACAAATAGCTTTTTATAACGTTTCTAATGAGCTACCTGTGCCTTCTGGGAAACTGAGTCTACAAACAAAAACTAAAAAACAAACTAACAGGCAAACAGGCGTGAACTAGGGGTGAACCCTTACTCACAGTAACGATTTATATACACCTCGGATCCTCGGAACCTCGGATCGTGAGTAACTCAGTTTATGAGTGTTCCGCAAGACGAGCAAAGATTTCTAATAAATTTTGACTTGAAAAACGAGCATGTCTTGGTGCCGAGTTTTTTGACATCGACACACACACACCGACACACACACACACACACACACTCTCTCGTCTTTACAACCCCACCCCCCTCCCTGGCTTCACACAGACACACACACTCCGCTCTACACAGAAACTCTGCTCTGTCGCGATTCTTTTCAAAGGTAAGATGCTGGTTCATTTGTTTTGTTTTGTTTTTTACTTTACAGCAGTGATTCCGTTAGTCTGCGCTCACGCGATTGTAATTAGAGTGATTTATTTTTTCCCGTTAAAACAGTGTTTCCGTTGTGTGTGTGTTTAAAAAGCAAGGTGGGGGGAGGGAGGAGGAGTTTTACTGTGTAAGACAAGGCAAGGGAAGGGGCTTATTCCACAAACACACACACACACACACACACACACACACACACACAAATACACGGCGCCTGCGCGCACAAACAGAAACACTTATCTGTTGGGTTTTATTTAAACTTTTTTTAAAGGTAAAGTGCAGGTTAATTTGTTTTATTTTTACTAGTGTTTTGGAATACGAACCCGCTTCCGGAACGAATTATGCTCGTAATCCAAGGTTCCACTGTACTTGGAAAATAAGGTGCATACTCTGATGTAAGGTATTTAGCATGCATGCTTGTTTTAGATATAAATTAAAAAACAACTAACAAATGCATTTTGTTGTAAACAGGTATTGGCTGATATCAAGAGCTTTTGGTGTCCTTAACTATGCTCTAATACCTCCATTATTTTACATGAATAATCACAGCTCAGCCATAACATTACAATGTAATGTAAACATGCCCAAAATTGTATAGGTTCCCCTTGGGCTACTTGGGCAGCTATGACCACATGGACCATGACTCCACGAAACTTGGGTGTTGTCTGGCACTAGGAGACTGGCAGCAGATCCTTAGGTGCTGTGGATTGGACTTGTTTGTCCAGCATATCCCATGGGTGCTTAATTGGTTTAGAAGCTGGGGAATTTGGAGGTCAGTGACCTTGGCCTTTTTGCCTAACAGGCCCCATGTGTGGTGAAGTGGGCATTCTGGTGCCCTTTTATCATGGTCAGCATTGACTTTTCTGGGGGATTGGACTGGATGGGCTAGTCTTTGCACCCCACAAGCATGGGTAAGCCTGTTAACCTGTACTTGTATATAATTGATAATCAATGTTAATGTGTTAATTTTATGGTTGATGGGTATAGCTATACAGTATACAAATTTACATTCAGAATGACTATAAAGTTCTAAAGATGTTTGGAGTTACACACGTGAACAAAATTGTTGGTACCCTTTGGTCAATGAAAGAAAAACTCACAATGGTCACAGAAATAATTTTAATCTGACAAAAGTAATAATAAATAAGAATTCTATGAATGTTAACCAATGAAAGTAAGACATTGCTTTTTAACCATGCTTCAACGGAATTATAAAAAAAGATGAACTCATGGAACAGGCCTTGACAAAAATGATGGTACCCCTAACTTAATAGTTTGTTGCACAACCTTTTGAGGCAATCACTGCAATCAAACGATTTCTGTAACTGTCAATGAGACTTCTGCACCTCTCTACAGGTATTTTGGCCCACTCCTCATGAGCAAGCTGCTCCAGTTGTTTCCGGTTTGAAGGGCGCCTTTTTCAGACAGCATGTTTCAGCTCCTTCTAAAGATGCTCAATAGGATTGAGGTCAGGGCTCATAGAAGGCCACTTTAGAATAGTCCAATGTTTTCCTCTTAGCCATTCTTGGGTGTTTTTAACTGTGTGTTTTGGGTCATTGTTCTGTTGCAAGACCCATGACCTGCGACTGAGACCCAGCTTACTGACACTGGCCTGCACATTTCTCTCTAGAATCCCTTGATAGTCTTGAGATTTCATTGTACCCTGCACAGATTCAAGACACCCTGTGCCAGATGCAGCAAAGCAGCCCCAGAACATAGCAGAGCCTCCTCCATGTTTCACAGTAGAAACAGTGTTCTTTTCTTGATGTGCTTCATTTTTCTGTCTGTGAACGTAGAGCTGATGTGCCTTGGCAAAATGTTCCACTTTTGTCTCATCTGTCAATAGGACATTCTCTCAGAAGCTTTGTAGCTTGTCAACATGTAGTTTGGCATATTCCAGTCTGGCTTTTTTATGATTTGTTTTCAACAATGGTGTCCTCCTTGGTCGTCTCCCATGTAGTCCACTTTGGCTCAAACAACGACGGATGGTGCGATCTGACACTGATGTTCCTTGAGCATGAAGTTCACCTTGGATCTCTTTAGAAGTCTTTCTTCGGATTATCCGTCTCTTTGATTTGTCATCAATTTTCCTCCTGCGGCCACGTCCAGGGAGGTTGGCTACAGTCCCATGGATCTTAAATTTCTGAATAATATGTGCAACTGTAGTCACAGGAACATCTAGCTGCTTGGAAATGGTCTTATAGCCTTTACCTTTAACATGCTTGTCTATCATTTTCTTTCGAATCTCCTGAGACAACTCTTTCCTTCGCTTCCTCTGGTCCATGTTGAGTGTGGTACATACCATGTCACCAAACAACACAGTGACTACCTGGAGCCCTATATATAGGCCCACTGACTGATTACAAGATTGTAGACACCTGTGATGCTAATTAGTGGACACACCTTGAATTAACATGTCCCTTTGGTCACATTATTTTCAGTATTTTCTAGGGGTACCATCATTTTTGTCCAGGCCTGTTCTATGAGTTTATTTTTTTTTATAATTCCGTTGAAGCATGGTTGAAAAGCAATGTCTGACTTTCAGTGGTTAACATTCATAGAATTCTTATTTATTATTACGTTTGTCAGATTAAAGTTATTTCTGTGACCATTGTGAGTTTTTCTTTCATTGACCAAAGGGTACCAACAATTTTGTCCACATGTGTATAGTGAGTTTAGTGGAATTATACTAAAGGTGCTAATTTAAAAGTTAAATGAAATGGAGCAATGGTATATCTATGAGGTATTGAAGGAAACCCTCATATGCTCATTATGTAGCTAGACCATAATGTTCTTTTCTGCTACCTATGAGGCATAGATAGTTTCACCACAGGGGTTCGGGATCTTCTTTGGGAAAGGAAGAAGGCTTGTGAGCATTTTAATTGCAATTGAAATTTTGAAGGCAGTTGAGTAAAATGAGAAAATTTCAGTTTGTAGGCTTTGTGTAAAAAAAATTTTTTTACAATAAAAAGTTTTTTTTTTTAAATGTTTTTAGTTTTATAAGCCAACTTAAGTAAGAGCAAGAAAGAAATTAAACTGTGTCAAGTCAAGTAGGCTTTATTGTCATTCCAACCATATACAGTTCAGTACACAGTGAAACGAAACAACGTTCCTCCAGGACCAAGGTGCTACATACATGCAGACGACATAAATTAACAGACAACATAAATTAGAAATGCAGATTTTACATTTTTAAGTTAACCTAAGCTATCAATTTTTATACTAGAAGAGACAACACTGGACAACAAAATGCATGTGTAATTGTGCAAACAAGAGCTACATGATAACACAACAACATAACACAACAATGTAACATGTTTCAGTACTGAAATGCCTTTTCTTTCGTGATGAGGTATGTGTAGAGGTAGTGAGAAAGAAAAACAGCAGTAAACAATTGACATTGTGTCAAAAATATTTTTGTGCAAATAGCAGACTGTATGATGAGGTATGAGTTGAGGTAGTTGGAAAAAACAAAAAAAAACAGCAGTAGACAATTTACATTGTGTCAGAAATATTTTTGTGCAAATAGCAGAGTGAGATAAATAGTGTGCAAATATTGCAAATAGTATATCAGGTAGGTGGGAATGAACACATTTAGATGGTTGTAGATCAGTGCGATTGTACATGTGTGTGTTTGTCAGTTCAGTCCTGATGTTATTTAGTTTGTCTGAGAGATTTGTGTGTGTGTGTGTGTGTGTGTGTGTGTGTGTGTGTGTGTGTGTGTGTGTGTGTGTGTGTGTGTGTGTGTGTGTGTGTTTATCAGTCCAGTCCTTTTGCATTGAGAAGACAGATGGCTTGCGGGTAAAAACTGTTACACAGTCTGGATGTGAGTGCCCGAATGCTTCGGTACCTTTTTCCAGATGGCAGGAGGGTGAAGAGTGAGTGTGAGGGGTGTGTCCGGTCAGCCACAATGCTGGTGGCTTTGCGGATGCAGCGTGTGGTGTAAATGTCTTCGATAGAAGGGGGAGAGACCCCGATGATCTTCTCAGCTGTCTCAGTGTGGCACAAGATTCAAGGATTCCATATATTTAACTAGGAATCATGCTCTAGTTTTAGTTATACTGTAGCCGTGGCAAAAGTAATGTAATGTGGGCTTTGTCTCTTTTACAGGTATATCCCTATGGGTCATCACATTGAATTATTGGATTTGCCAGATCTGCCACAGGTTTTCTGCTGGATGCCCTTGCTCTCAGAATCCAGCTATTTTCTAACTAAGCTGGAGATACTACTACAATGTAACTACTGCATGCATTGTATTGGGTGTAGGGTTAAAGGTCTTGCAAAGCACCCAACAATGGCAACCCAGCAGTGCCAGGGCTTGAACCCCTGACCCTGCGATCAGCAATCCCTGATAAAGGTGGCCTGACAATAAGACTAACTCTAAAGAGTTTCCTGCTCTAACATGTTTCATTTTATTTATCAACTAATTATCAGATTTACTGTGTTCTTGCAGTATGATTTGGTCGGTGTGGAAAGCATGGTCTGACACGGTTCCGTCATTTGTTTATCATGGAAAATAATGGAATCATATATTTATGTACCATCAAATTCAACAAGGCAACTGCACAATGTGGCACTGATTCATTGTGAAATGAGACAGGTTTTATTTTTTTTACAATCATTAATACATCTTAACAAACATAGGCCTGATCTATCAAAAGCTGATACAGCTTTACACAAAACACTCTGATTGTTTAAAAACATTCTTAACCCATTTCTGGTATGACCAGTAAAATATGAACATTCATCATCATTATTCATAACCAGAATTATGTGCACTGGATTAATTGATGCAATTCGTTTAAAAGTGTGTAAACATAATGACAAGTACATTAAGCTTTGGTTTTGCAATCCTTCTTTACCAACAGAGTAGGTCATAAGGCACATGACCATGCCATGGTGTATTTCAGTGTTACAAACTATCATGCTAGAATTATAAAATATTAGTTCAATATTAGTACATGATAGAACTGACAAAATAATGTCATTGGTGTTTTTAATTTGAATGTGCATGGTAATGATAATAATAATAATAATAATAATAATAATAATAATAATACAACTTTCTGTATATTTGTCCTAAGACAGTGCTTCATGCCCTTATTTGATCCTCATCTTTGGTCTTTCTTCTCAGTGTATGTTTTGCAGAGTACACTTGGGAGAGCTGAAACACAGCAACATAATCATTACATGGACACAAAATAAATTGAAGTTCTAAAAGTATAATAAAATAATTGGATAAAAATGAATGACTCCATGTCAATGAGATTAATTCAAAATAATTTCACATATGTCTAACCTTTATTCTGTAGGAACAGCTTAAAATAAGGTGTCAATTTCTATGGACTTTTTCCTTAAGAACCACTGGTACCGTCTTCTTAAGTACCCGGAGAGATGATGAGAAAGCCCACTGGTATAGCTGTTAAAAAAGACAACAAATAGTTTCATTAAAACCATGTACTAATTTGTAGCAGTAGATCTTATGGATTTGACTGAAATAAATTGAAAGGAGCATTTCCAAATACATCAATAAATCTGAATGGAGTAATATTAATAATTTGAGACAAACAAAAGAATTGTTTGGTCAGTTCACAAATATGATTGCATTGTTTAAATGCATTACCACCACAATGCTCTTGAATTCTTTATTCTGATTGGTCAGTAGGTTTCGATTCATCGTACACAACAGCAGCCCTGATAAAAGACCCAGCTACAAGAAAATCATAGGTTTGTTTTAAATCGATCTTTTTTTTCAAGTCTGTATTAAACCAAAATGAGGAGTTTAAATTATATGAGGTGCATATAAGTACAATATCATATGTCTTGGTCATCATATTTTTTTTTTGCTCTCCACACTGACTGTGAAGTTTGTCACCTTGAACATGAGTAGAATGTGAGAAATCAGAGGCAAATTCCAGAGCACTAGTTCCAATGTAAAATGCATTCTCAAGTATCAAAACATTAAAGGGGACTTCACAACTTCACAGAAGGTGTGCAAGGCAGAAAGGTTCATAAGAACCAAGATCTATTGTAATGTTCTTATATGACAATTTTGATTTAAGACAGGATTTTAATTAATTTGTTCTAAAATGCTATTCCATGCAAAAGCTCTGCAAGGTAAAGTTGGATTTTTTTTCTGATCCAAGAATTCTTCAATCTAGATGGCTTTGTAGTCTCTCAGTAACATGACAATTTGCATTTTTGTGTAACTTCATGACATTGCATAACCTTAACCTTATTTGACTCAAAATGCTACAACGTGCCACTCTATTAGTTGACAAATAGCTGTGGTATAAGAGAAACGAAACATGTAATATGAACATATAATAGAGTACAGTGAGAACAGCATCACATCACAAAGATTTTGATTATTTTATTATACAGTATCAGCACCCCTTGTGTTTTGCTATTTATATTAGACACTTCCATCCATTCATTCCTTTTCTACAGAATTCCCTCAACTTGAGTGACCCCAGGTATCTGAGGCTGAGCCCAGCCTTGATGCTAAGCTTGTATCCGCAACCTCAATCTTTTGGAGTTTGAGACCTTAGGTAAGGGTTAAAACGTAGATTAAGCCAATAAATTTAAAGCTTTGCCTTTGACTCGGCTCTCTATTCATCTCTAAGAACCTGAGGACCCTCTAATGGATCCCACAAAAGACACAGTCATATGATTTTCCAGTTCCATAAATCACATGAGGATTGGATTGGCAAACTCTGTTTGCATCCTCCATAATCCTGACGAAGTTAAAGATCTGGTCCATTGTTCCACAAAGTGCCCAACCGAAATGTTCTACCTGATGCCAATCTGATAACTTGGGAGGCCACTGACGTATCCTGACCTCAATGTCAGGTTGCTTTAAGCACATAGATCTTTGTGAAATAGTGCATTAACATTCTAGATGTAGCCAAAAGTTGGAGTAAACTATGAACATAGTGAGATATGCGAGGGGCATTGTTTCCCTCCCAAATTGACAAATGAACAGATTCACCAACTTTTAAAAAATTCTGAGCAAGTGCACCTGCGAGAAAAGTTATAGATTTTTTTTCGTGACAAGTATGGAATCGATTATGGAGATTTGTTACCCTGTGGTGTCAACATGAACAGTGAATACTACTGTCTAGTTCTACGACATTATATATAATGTTCTCAGGAAAAATGGCCTGGTTTGATCCTGAAAGGCATTCCTTTTTTTGCAGAACAGTGCACAGTGGACCTCATACAGTCCACTGCCCCACTTCTGATCTCACTCAAGATTTTCTGGGAGGCATTTCAGTCATGGCTCTAGCATACTGAGAACCTTGAGAACTTAACTTTCTACCCTGATGTGAACACCAAGCACTATTCACTCCTCCATTCTTGGGTGTTTTTAGCTGTGTGTTTTGGGTCATTGTCCTGTTGCAAGACCCATGACCTGCGACTGAGACCCAGCTTTCTGACACTGGCCTGCACATTTCTCTCTAGAATCCCTTTATAGTCTTGAGATTTCATTGTACCCTGCACAGATTCAAGACACCCTGTGCCAGATGCAGCAAAGCAGCCCCAGAACATAACAGAGCCTCCTCCATGTTTCACAGTAGGGACAGTGTTCTTTTCTTCATATGCTTCATTTTTCCATCTGTGAACATAGAGCTGATTTGCCTTGGCAAAAAGTTCAATTTTTGTCTCATCTGTCCATAGGACATTCTCCCAGAAGCTTTGTGGCTTGTCAACATGTAGTTTGGCATATTCCAGTCTGGCTTTTTTATGATTTGTTTTCAACAATGGTGTTCTCCTTGGTCGTCTCCCATGTACAGTAGTCCACTTTGGCTCAAACAACGACGGATGGTGCAATCCGACCCTGATGTTCCTTGAGCATGAAGTTCACCTTGGATCTCTTTAGAAGTCTTTCTGGGCTCTTTTGTTACCATTCGGATTATCCGTCTCTTTGATTTGTCATCAATTTTCCTCCTGCGGTCACGTCCCGGGAGGTTGGCTACAGTCCCATGGATCTTAAATTTCTGAATAATATGTGCAACTGTAGTCACAGGAACATCTAGCTGCTTGGAGATGGTCTTATAGCCTTTACCTTTAACATGCTTGTCTATAATTTTCTTTCGAATCTCGTGAGATAACTCTTTCCTTCGCTTCCTCTGGTCCATGTTGAGTGCGATACACACCATGTCACCAAACAACACAGTGACTACCTGGAGCCCTATATATAGGCCCACTGACTGATTACAAGATTGTAGACACCTGTGATGCTAATTAGTGAACACACCTTGAATTAACATTACTCACATTATTTTCAGTATTTTCTAGGGGTACCATCATTTTTGTCCAGGCCTGTTCCATGAGTTTATTTTTTTAAATAATTCTGTTGAAGCATGGTTGAAAAGCAATGTCTGACTTTCATTGGTTAACATTGATAGAATTTTTTTTAATTATTACTTTTATCAGATTAAAGTTATTTATGTGACCATTGTAAGTTTTTCTTTCATTGACCGAAGGGTACCAACAATTTTGTCCACGTGTGTATAATTAATACTTAATATATTTCATTGAAACTTGAGGTCATTTACCTGTCTGCAGGTGATGGTTTAACACAATTAGGTTCCAGGTGTAACGAATTGTTTTGCTGCTGGTCCGTGCTGTTAGAACAGAGAGAGAGAGAGAATGATTAGAACAAATCTCTATGTAAGCTGTAATGTCAATATTAATTCATATGGTTTCACATTCAGTAGCCTGTTACAGTATACACAGTGAGGGAATGTATGGTTTCAAACACCTTTGCTTTGTTGAATCAGGACAACTAATGCAAATCTATTCATGTAATGTCCTATAACGTTGTACGGAAAAAGTATGCATCATTAAAGTTGAGATATTCGCCATATAAGAAATATAATTATTTGCTTTATAGTTGGCCAGAATTCAGCAAATATGACGTTAATTGGATATTTGCCAGCCACCACAGGTTATTAGAATTTCCCCTGCATGTTTAAGCACAGTATTATCTAATACACACCCATTCTGAAGTAAGTGCTGCTTCTATCTATAGTAATGCAATGTTACAGGAGTGGCACCAGGTTCTGCTGCTGTAGTCCATCTGCTTCAAGATTTTATGTCTTGTGTGCTCGGAAATCCCCTTCAGCATACCTCAGTTGTAAAGATTTTAGGTGAGATATTGTTGCCTTTCTATCAGCTCAAACCAGTCTGTCAATTCTCCTCTGACGGCTCATTTTAGCCCAGATAACTGCTAAATACTAGACATTTTCTCTTTTTCATACCATTGTCTGTAAAAACGAGGCATGGTTGTCCATGAAAATCCCAGTAGACCAGGCACCAGCATCCATAACATGTTCAGTGCTTTGCTTAAACTTGAGCAGATTGTCTTGCCGAAGTCTGCATGCCTTGGCATGGATTACGTGTTAGATAATTGCATGTTTCCATTGAGGAGCAGGTAAACAGGTGTACCTAATGAAGTGACCAGCTTTCAAACTCTTTTTAATTATCTGCATTCCGGGCAGTAGAATTTATTTTAATTAACTAGTTAATAATTAATTAACTAAAGGCAAATACAATACACTTTGCATTTCAATGCACTTTGTCCATCTATCAATAAGATTTTGTATTTCCTCATTAAAAATGTTTAAGGCTAAACTGCAAGCCACAAATTCACTTCTTCATGGCTCTTGAGAATCAAAGAAAAACGTAATGATCAATTTTCTAGCTGGTGGTCCACTTTTGAACTTTTTCTCAAGCACTGTTTGAGGATGTTTCCGTTCCAAACTCTGCTGTTTACTCTCAGGCTTGTAGTTATTAATTCATGTCTCATCACCAGTAATGATTCTCTTTAAGAAACTCAGGTCTCTTTAAGAAACCTTCCTTAGAGTATCGGTTCATATTTAGTTTGCAGATATTAAACTGCTTCTGTGTATGCATTTACGTGAGTTGTTTCGGCACCAGGTTCACCCTCAAACCAGAAATCATCAAATCGCTGCACGTCGGTCTTCTTTTGTGCAAATTACAAGTGTGGCATCTGTGTTTACATATTTTAAACACGTACTGCTTGTTATGTTTTTTGCATCTTCAAATAGTCCTATTGTCTTTATTTTTTCTTTATTTTGAATTAAGCTGTGATTTGTGTGAAATATTACTAGAGGTACTTTTGAAAATTCAAATCATGAGTAAATTCAATAACTTGAGGTTATTGAAAATCCTCCTTAACAGCATACCCTGACATGTTTTCCCCTTACATTTATGCTTAAAAAAAAAAACAAGATTTGTAAGATACACATGATCTGTAACTAAAAACTAATTTGAGTAAATAATATGGATACTTTAACCACATGTTCTACTAATAAATTGTTATCATTTACAGAATAAAAAAAGCCTTACCTCATTTTCAGGACTCTGTGTTTAGTGGTGTATAAATCCAAGCTTTCTCTTTTATGTATGATGAAACACATTCTTTGAAGCTTTTGACGTCATGGCCTGCTGAGTCGGGCTGACATGTAAAACCTGTTTAAGGTTTTCCTAGACCAATTCACATGTCATTGTTAACACTGTACCTATTGTTGGGTTGTAACAAAATAATCGAAACAGATAGAAACAAAGCTAACTAAATAAACTGTGACGTTTTCTCTTTCCGTCTTAACTGGAATGTAAGCAGGAAAATTTCCTGACAATGCAACATTAAAAAAGAATTAAAAATTCCGTCCGCATGGAGAGTGCGGCAGAAAAGGGAGCTCCTCATATGAATAAGCAATTATAGCTCAATAGACTAAATTAGACCAAAAACATTTGCATTTCAGTAAAGACTTGTAGTAAAGACTTTTAGATACTTTTATTTTTTCCGACAGGTTGGTGTGAAAATCCAACGTATTACAAAAGCAGAAACCAGTGAAAGAAAAATGGACGATTCTACGCAAGACAACAACTCCCGTATTTCGCTGCGCGCACTCAGAGCCGAACTACAGACACATAGAGCGGCAGTGATTCAGGACATTAAATTGCACGTGGGAAAACTTCATTTGGAGATGAAAAAAATTGAGAAGAGGTGAAGGGGGACCTGTGTACGCATGAAACGCATCAAGAGGTGCACATCACTCTGTGGAACAAAGGTGTAGTTGGATTTTACTTGATAAAATATTACAGGATTATCTAAAATCTCACACAGTCTACCAATGGTCCACTTTCTTTTTATGAAGCCAATGGTGCTTCATAAAATGTGTGTGCTGAGAGAGGAAATTTTCTTGGAGCTGGCCCCCTTACACAAGACACAGGACACAGGCCGAATCAGCGAGCGAGAGCACGGAGATGGGGAAGGCCGTAAGTGACAAGATGGATAGAGTGACAGTACTAGAACAGTCTCGTGAACCCACAAAGAAAATGGAATATGGCTTTGGAGAATCTAGCCGGTTGCAGTTTTATTCAGTACTAATTCAGTTAAATGCAGTTGGAATGCAGTTGTATTAAAATATGATTCTGTAGCTTTGTAGTTATTGAACAGTTAATCATTCACTGAATCATGTGGTCCTTTACTGCAGTAGTGTTGACCTAACTAGGTTATTCTATTTTTATTATTATTATTATTATTATTATTAATAACAACAACAACAATATAAAATAATAATAACAATAATAATAATATGTTTATTGTTTGGTTCAATAAAAATAGGATCCTACTAAAATCAATCAGTGAAGTGATGTGTGTCTCAATTGTAGTTTGTGATTCTGAATCCTTGGTTTATTAAAAAATGCCAGGGTCATCTTATTTTCAGGCACGGGCAAACAGAAACCAGTTGGAAGCAGGGAGAAGCAAATAGCGTGTGTACAAGGAAAACAATAATGTCTTCCTCTTATACTCTTCCATTGTAAAACTGAGACGTGCTTAAATATGCACCACTGTACGACTTGTCCTCACCAGCCAATAAGACTGCAAGATCACATCTAATCCTCAGCCAGAGTTTGAACTATAGAGCGCGCGATGCAGTCCCGGTTCTCGTGCATTTAGAGATGCGCGCGCTGACCGAAACGACGGCTTATAAACGCCGAGACAGAGACACTGACAGTTTGAGAAACTCAGGCAGGATGGAGTACTATAACTCTCTTATAGACTTCATTGTTGATAATACACATTCGCGACATATCAGAATTAAATCACGATGACATTTCAAAGTTCAGCCAAGAAAACTTGCCCAGTTGGAAGAATCTAGAAAGGGGGCGTGTCGTGGAGAAGGAACACAACCTGAGCGATGGCCCTGACACATCATTCAGTTAAGAGTTGAGTGGGACCTTAAGTAACTTTGATTATTTTACAACATGATATATTATATATATATTTTTAAGTTATTTAACTAGTTATTGTATTGTGTCGCTATGCGGTTTTAATGGCATTGTCCTAAATGTGTGCGTGTTTTCTCAGAACACATTTATATTTTTTGCTTAGTCGGTCTTAAACCTGTTTCTCTTCATGTGTCAGAAACGCATCAAGAGGTGCACATCACTCTGTGGAACAAAGGTGTAGTTGGATTTTACTTGATAAAATATTACAGGATTATCTAAAATTTCACACAGTCTACCAATGGTCCACTTTCTTTTTATGAAGCCAATGGTGCTCATTTGGACAACAAAACACTTCTCTGAGTTTTCTTCTTGATAAGCATTTGCTTTATTTGTTGTCTTTTGTTAATAGAATCCGCAAGGCCTCAAACTCTGCACATGACATGACACTAAGGGGACCCTCCCAGCCCAACAAACAACAGCTGTTATAGGTGAGTAAATTGAGTTAATATTTTAATAATATTTGGTCATTCCACATACTCTATATGGGAAAGCAGGATTATGATCAATAGGCTAGGTTTCTGTATGTGACAAACAGTTTTAAGTTATAACACTAACATTTACTTTACTGCACTGCCAGCCCCTTTTCAGGAACAGGACATCTGGAGTACACTCAAACTGGTTATTGATCCGTGCACAAATCATGAACCAGAGAGGTAAAATAATAGCTCTGGATAGGATGCGAACCTGGGTCATGGCAGCGATGACACAAAACTACCCCACTGCTTTAGAGATTGTACTCAACTGCAGAGAGAGACATGAGGAGAGAGGGGGACAACTCATCCAAACAATAATCCTGTTGTAAATCAAAAGAATACTAAAAGAAGGTTCATAGTTAGATTCCAAAAGTCAAAGTCAGTCAAAAACAAACAAACAACAAAAGCAAATAAGAAGGTTATACATATTCCAGCAAATCAGAAACAGATATAAACAGAAAAGTTTAATATTTCATGTTTCACAAGGCAGAATGCTTCCATCTAGTGTCCAAAGTCTGTATAGGCCAAAGTCATAACATGTAAAAAATAATTTTACATTTCATTAATTTATCCCCATTTGCTACATACTACCATGTATAACTGACTTGGGAAAATGTACTGTAGATAACAATGATTGTAATATTGCACTGAGAAACAAAAACCTGCACCAACACAGCAATAGGTTCATGAATCAACCGATGGATGGATAGATGGATGGATGGATGGATAGACCATTCTTAAATAAGACCATTCTTAAATGAATTTTACAGTGTAGCAGGGCACCTTATTCTGCAGAAAGAGGATAATGTTAAGACAATATGTTACAAGTACATCCAAATAAATGGCAGGACCCCAGGGTTCCCATCAAAACACTGCCTAAATCATGATGCCTCCATGGGCTTGCCTTTTCTCGTAGTTCATGTAAGTGTCATCTGTCTACCAGGTAAACAAAACACACCTGCCATCCACATGATGTTAAAGAAAATGTCATTAATTTGACCAGGCCACGTTTTTTGATTGCTCCATAATTTTGTTTAAATGCTCACATGCCCATTGTTGGTGCTTTTAGTGCATGGGCACCGACTGATCTGCAGCCATGCAGACACATGTGCAAAAAACTGAGATGCACTGTGCACATCGGAACCAGCACTTTTTCAGCAGTTCTTCTATTATTCTACTTCTATTAGATGCCTGCCTGCCTTGTACATCTTTGAGCCTTGACCAACCCTGACCCTGTCAATGGTTTACTATTTTTTCTTCCTTGGACCACTTTTGGTAGGTCTTGACTTGTGCATACTCGAATATCGCAGGGCTGCAGTTTGGGAATTAACCTGACTCAGTCATCTTGCCATTACTATACGGCCTTGTCAAAGGTGATCAAATTCATGCACTTGCCCATTTTTTGCTCCAACACATCAACTTCAGGCTTCAAGGACAAAATGTATTCTTGCAGGTGTCATTGTAATGAGATGATCAATGTTATTCACTTCACCTCTTAGTGGACATAATGCTATAGCTGTTCAGTGTCCGTTTAAAAAAAATACACCCCTGACCAGTAACTTAAACCACTTTTACCATAAAATACAGAAACTCTTGTATGCCACGGGTTAAGCAATTTCTAAGGGAAAAAAACTCAAAATATCCAGTCAGACACCAATAACCATACCATGAACAAGGTCATTGAAATATTTCCATTCTGATGTTTTATGTGAACATTGACCCTATGTTATGTAAGTGGCGCAGGGTGTTCAAGTGCTGAGAGAACAGGGAGGTTCAGTGTATTAGGTGAAAGCCTAGTGCAGGTTTAAGGATTAACAGTATGTTATGGACTGCAGCAGTGATTTTCCGTAAAACTCTTCCTATTCCAAAAAGAAGCTCCCTCATGCAGAGGAGTCTTATTCCCGAAATAAGAATAAAAATAAACTTCCCTTTTGTCTTGACTCTATTATTTGTTTCAATGCTTTGTCTTGCCTTTTTTTCATTGTTGTTTTAAGAAACATCCACTACTATGTGTTAAAATACCATGGGTCTTCATAAAACATGAAGTGTAATCAAGACCTCATTTTTATAAATTGGTAAAAATATCAAACATGTCTGAACTTAATAAGAACCTATATGATGAACCCTAACTTTAGCCCACAAAATAAAATCACTCATGGAAAATATGTCAGTAACTTGAAACTTTGGACTTATTACCTATGCAAATGTATTTTCCATTTGCTTCATGTCATGCTTGTTTTGTGGTCCATTTTCATTGGACAGAAATTTTATCTCCTCGTTTTCCCACTACATTAGTATCAAGAGCAGTGTAATCGGTCCTGATTGGCCTGTTTTCTCACGAAAATGCTTTTGGATATCATGTCAGTGTTAAGGCTCCCCTTCAGTGTTGCTAAACTTTCCTGTTTTTTTTGCCACTTTTTTTACTTGTACAGTACTTTTTTTACTTGTTCGAGATTTTTTTACTTGTTTCTACCTCCACTGCACGATCAAGCTAATAAGACCCTACAGTTTGAATCCATGCATATCCGTTACATAACACTCTTTTATCTTTATCCTTTCCCTTCAATGCTGGACACATCAGATCACACACAATGACCTGCAACTCAGACCACAGAGAAGCCTAAAAACATTCCCTCAAAGGACTACAGCAGCAAACAGACAGCGCACACACTCTCACAGTCACCTCCATTCTAACTGCACACGCCTGGGCTCAATTACACTGCGCTGCCAAAGTATATACAAACTCCCTTCACAACAGATCGAAAGTCACTCAATGTCATGTACCTATTTATTTTAAAGGAACTAGTTCTCATGTTATTGATTCCAGCTACGTTTCTGGTTCCTAGTTTAAGTCTTTTGCCCAAGTAACCCAGTAAAAAGAAATGTTTCCTCACTCTGATTTCTGCTTTATATATTTTATTTCTTTGACTGTTGTAAAATAAAGAATCTTAACATTCTACGTTCTCTGTTGCATAACATCTTAGCTGACCCTAATGCAAGCAAGACAAAAAAATTTTTATAGGCTCTTTTTATTGTTTGGATATTTCATATGCAGACATAGTTTTCAACCCTCTTATTGATCATCATACTCTCTTGTGTTTTATATATTGATTTTATGTAGCTTTCAACCACTGTAATATAAGACATGACACATGGAAGAATAGAAGAAATAGAGAATAGCCTAATGACTCTTGCCAAAATTACAGTATAAATTTAATTTTGGCACCTGCATAGACTTCATTACAGCAGCTGAATTGATAAGCCTCTACCAGGCTCCCATACTCAAACAACTTTCCCCCCCTCTCAGCTACCTCATAATGAACAGGAAGCTCAACTGCTGGATCAGGGAAACCTATTCCTCAGGGACAGAGCAGAAAGTCTCCAGGTGTGAGATTGACAATGAGCATTTTACTCGCCTTGATTAGACTGCTCAAGTGTGCTGGAAATTCAAATAGAACAAAAAAAATCTCAGGAGACTCAGGAAATTCTGGCTTATTAGGAACCTGGGGACTAGAGACATTTTCCTCTACACTCAACACAACTGATCCAGCTAATGCTGATTAGTTAATGGAGTTGTCCATGGTGTGTTGCAGGTAAGAAAACTATAGTTAAAAAAATTATGTTATAACGAATAAACAACCAGTAACCAAATCAGATCCTGTCATGACATATGCACAGCTGACAGCTATGCAGGCACTAGATAAGATACAAATCATAAAAATTAGATTAGGTGGTAGATTCTCTTAAGAAAGTAATGTAAAAACTTCCAAAAGCTACCGTAGCTATTTCAATTTATTCATTCAGGAGATGCTTTTATCCAAAGAAAAAAATGACCATCAAAGAAGTAAGGCATATTTTTTTTTTAAATAATGCCCCCTTCACCTTCGAATTTTGCTAGTTTTTAAGAGTTTATTTCTTGAAAGAAGCAAAAAGACATTTTTGCTTGGAGGTGTAGTAACATTTGACTAGGACTACGCCTAATAATCTTATACTATTTGGTTTGTTTCAAAGGTATTTTAAGAAATTATATATACGTTTGGCTAGATTCAAGAATATTTCATATTGTAAAGACATCATTTTTTGCAGTGTAATGGACAAAAAAAATCCTTAATACCTAAAGGCTGGACTGAAGAATGTTTCTATTTACGCAATCCTATTTTGTGTATGAGACCACATCACACTGATTGATGTTATAAACAGTGCTTAATAATTGTATTTAATCATAAAACTATTATTAGAGGATCTTCATCCTCTATGACAAATAATATGTCATGGAGAACATGTTACGTTAAATTATTTGGTATCATTACACACACTATAACAAGTAATTCTTGTAAAAGTGGCTTAACCACCGAGAACAGAAATGGACAGATTCAGGAATTGCTTTTCTTTATTCTTTTCTTACTTTCACCCTTTGGTTTAATGTTTGTCAAAACTTGTCCTTCATACCCATATCTAAGCCTTTCCCAAACTGGGGCCAAAAAGTTGGAAACAAACAGTTGTAACAGTCGTTGCATGAAGTAGAATTACAGTTTTTCTTTAGCAGAACTAGGAGGCCCAAACCTGTTCCAGCTTGACAATACCCCTGTGCAAAAAAAACTTGAAAAACTTGTGTGGCCTGCACAGACCTTTACATCAACCCTACAGATGAGCTTTGGGTAAAATTTTAGTATTAACCGCACCCCGGACCTCCTCATATGACATACAGTACATTAATGGTCTAATGCTCTTGTGGCTGTGAATAAAAGAATTCTCAAAGCAATGTTTCTAAATCTAGTGAAAAACATTCCCAGAAGAGTGAAGGATATCATAAGAGCAAATATACCAATTAATTTAAGAGCATCATTTTGGAATGCAGTGTACAATAATAATAGAAATAATTCATTTGTTCATTTATCTTTTCATCGCTGAAGATGCCAGGAGACTTAGGGCACCCTGGTCAGCTTACAGGACTTGAATTGAACCCTTGATCCTGGAGGTAATAGTAATAATACACAAAGAAACCCTAAAAAATTTACACACTTTAACAGTTGTTATCTATGCCCTTTCTAAAAACTCAACTTGAATTATGCCAGCAATGTGTAGTATTATGTTTCCTTTAAAAATGTCAGTAGTCACGCCACCATTGATACTATCATGTGACCATCAGAGAGAGTGCCAATGAAAATGGCGAAGGCACGCATTACTTTTGAGCAACACAAGATCATTTTTGATGTGGTATTGTAAATTTCATTGTATTCGATTTCTATCTGTGGGGAACACTAAAGGACGAGGTGTACTGTAGAAAATCACCTTCACTGGCTGTACCACGGGAAGAAATTCATTCAAGTGTCATGAAATGTTGTTCATACAATAGTTCGATGAAAGGTGTTAAAAGTGTGATGCTAATGGTGACCACTTTGAGCACTTAGAGAGATTACATAATTCGAATTACAGTACTAATTTGCATTTCTTTGGACTGTGGAAGGAAACTGGAGTACCCGGAGGAAACCCACCAAGCACAGGGAGAACATGCAAACTCAATTATTATTATTATTTTTTTAGGTGAGATTCAAACCCTCAACCCTGGAGGTAATACTAATAATATACAGAGCGGCCTATAAAAATGCACACACACACACACACACACACACTTCAACAGTTGTTATCTATACTTTTTTTTTTTTTTTAACTCAGATTGAACTATGGAAGCAATATGTAGTATTATGTTACTTCTAAAGATGTCAGTATTCACAGCATCATGGCATATATATTTTTCATGTTGAAGTGTATATTCATGTTTGGGCCCCTCTACACATTTAAAGTTAGTCGACTACATTTCCCAGTTATTGCCCCCGTCTCTCATTTTTTTGTACTTCCGCTATAACTTTAACAAACACGCTTTCAAACCAATCCTATTTTGCTAACTCACAGCGTCCAGTAAAGGGGTTGTTACAAATACACTCTCTATAAAACACTTAGTGCCCTAGATAAGATATACAACCTATTATTTAAGTAGTGCGCCTACGTAGGGAGAACAGAGGCGCTTGAAGTTCACCCATGGTTTCTACGCGCGTAACCAGGAAGTGGAAGCGACTAGAGTGTAAACCCCTCCTCCCACATGTGAGTCGCCTTTTGCACCACGCGCCGTCGGTGAGGAGAGAGACGGAACCGGCGGGGAAAAGCCGACGTCACACAGCCGACCAACAACACCCGACCGACCGGAGAAAAGCCCAAGGTAGAGAGCGCGAGGAGGCGGCGGACACTGATCCAGGTACAGGGGTTTGTTTAACGAGATGTGAAGAATTTAGTGTTTGAAAGAAATACTGAATGGTTCCGCGTTTCTAAGGGCAACCAGATTTTGGGTGGGAAGAAACGGAGGCCTAGGTTTACCGCGCACTTTCAGATGGAACAACGCTTGAAAACGTGTTCAGGGATTTATTTGTGACTTTTGGACACGGAGCTAAAACACAGAGGGGAAAAAAAGATTTTTTTTGTTGTAGCCTGGTGCTTCTGGCTGCGTCAGGTGAGAGTCAGAGAACTAGCGGTAACGCAGAGCGCCTGAAACACAGCAGCATATGTTTTCCTAAACCATTTTAAACTGAGGAGGAAATTGAAGATTTAAAATACGCAAGAGCGTGTGTGTGATGATGCAAAATTAAAGGTTTAATACAGTATTTTCTTTCCATTCTTTCTTGCTTTTTTCCTTCCCCCAGGTGCTGAAGTGATTAGAGAGCAGGAAAGATGGCGGACGATCCGAGCGCAGCCGACAGAAACGTGGAAATCTGGAAAATTAAGAAGCTCATAAAGAGTTTGGAGGCTGCTAGAGGGTATGTCCTGGCATTCATGTATGAACCTGGGTGTTTCGAGCGATTTGTTAGACTTTTCGCGGTGCTATCGGATACTGCTGGATGTTTAGCCGGGTTTTGCTAACTAGCCTGCTCAGTGTTAGCAGATTAGCCGGCCCTTGGGAGGGGAGTAGCGTTAGCGTTTAGCGGTAACGTTCCAGGAACCGGCAAATGAGGAGCGTGTCGGAAATGTAGTTTGCTCACGGGGTAGATGTGGGATGTTGGTTGTTGCTATGGGTAACCTATTGGAGTAACCGGTTGTGCGCCTGACTGAAAGTCACGTCAAAAACGAATGTATCTAACTGAATTTAGTCTAATTTAATTGAATGAGAATTCCAGCACGCACACACTGTGCGAGAGTGCGTCTGTGTGTGTGGCTTCGTTTAACTAACTTGAATTACAGACTTGTGTTTTTTGGTCACGAGTTTGCGCCTTGTTTTGAATTCCTCTTGAGTAGATAAAGCTTGCAAACTGGTTGAAGCCGGTACACGCTCTCAGCAGTCCCCTAAAACCGGCCCACGCGCCCAAAAAAACTTGACTCAATGTGAAGCCCGAGCTCTCGTTTGGTCACGTGGCCCTTAATATCACTGTTTGTCCCGTGCCTGCTTTGTGTGTGTTTGGGTGAAGTGTGTACATGTGTGCTGGTGGGACAATAGTGGCAACTGGCAGTCTGTGTTTAAATAAGCCATGTGGGAAAGCAGCACGCTTCACTGCTCTTCACTCTGCTTCCTTTTGCCAGGTAGTTATGAGCTAAGGACACACACTTCAGACCTTCATTCAAGGACAATGTGTGTTGGGTGGGTTTGTCCTTTGACTATATAAAACATTGGATAGTGTGTTTTTGAAGTCGTTCCAGAAAAAGCACCTGGTCTGTCATATAGAGAAAAGTATCAGACAGGAAAGAATTTGCATGTGTTCCTAAACGACCACATACTTGTCGATCTGATCAGTACTGCTTTTGAGGTTAATGAGCCAGTCATGCGTCATTAAGATGAATTATGGACAGTGTGCGAGAAGAATATGATCGTTGATCCACAGGCAGATTTTCCAAATCAACATGCACAATCACTTGGTAGTTCCTTTGTGTAGTGTGTAGGTTTATTGTAGTGCTCTTTGTGCAGTCTGTTTGCTTATATTGTTAAGCGTTCATCATAACATCTATCTTGTAGCGCATTATGTAAATAATTAAGAAGGACTTTTTTTTTCTTCTTCTTTAAACCAGGTAAATACTGTGTGCCATTCAGAGAATGTTTCCTTGGTCATTTGTGCCTGTTTCGTTTTTAGATGTATATAAAACATAAAACAATGTAGAATTTTTGGTTTTATTGGCATGTATTGTTTGGGAGTGGTCTCCTTTGCACCATTTCAGATAAAAGAATTCAAGTCTTGTGGACCTGAAACATTATATCTTTCAAGGTTCAAAGAATGTATTGAGTATACAAGCGTAATAGCCCAATAACGATTGTTTAGGAATTTTATACATTGAGATATTAGGGATACATTTTAGTGAAATATTGCTTTTGTATGTTATTAGATCTTTTATTTGTTTTTGCTCGTGCTTGAGCTGGATTTTTAATTCACTTAAACTGCAGTCCTTTTGAGAATTACAGATTGTTCTAATTGTTTTTGCCTATTGTGGTGCAGTCTTTGGAAAATAAAATGTTTAATTAAAACATAAATAGAAAACAACACTTCATAATTAACCTTCCAAATAATGAAAGAGGAGACGCCTTGTCATTTGAGATTAGCCAGCACACATACGGTGTGAAATGTCTTCATTTTGTTTTACTCGGCTTATTAAAACTCTAAAAGCAAATAAGGAGCAAGTGGAGATGTAAGTTTCCACACATCATAAATAGTGTGGGCTATTGTTTTGTTCTTTTTATAAGAGGATTTTGTTAGCTCTCCCACATTTTAGTGCTGTTGTTAGAGCTTGAAGGTCATCTCACTTCCCTGAAATAGCTGCACTATCAGACTCCACTCAAGCACGTGCTGTGTTTGGTGTTGCCTGTGTGTATCTTCCACCTGATCGCTAAGCATCGTAACGTGCCTCACCTGTGAGATGCTACATTGTAAACCGTCCGTTTCTCGCTAAAACTTTTAAACGAATCATTGAGGTTAGTGGTAATGTTTGTGGTTAGGTTCCTAGTAAAGAGGTGGTCCGTGCTTGTTATGGCTACACTGGCTACAACCTGCATCAAATAGTTCAAGGTTGTTTTGAGTCTTCTCTGGAGACAAGAAATCAATGTTCACTTTCATTCTCAGCCATTAGTTTAAACCAAGTTGGGAAAAAGTTCTTTACTTTTGAATGTTAAATGGTTGTGATACGTACAGATACTTTCACAATACAGCGTACTTTACTGCTAGCACTGTGCCATCATTGGCAGCAGTAGAGCCAAATTTTACAAAAAGATTAAATAAATTCTACTTGAGGTAGAGATGGTTTTAGGTACCATGTTCTCTCATTCAAACGTTTTTACACATGGTATAAAGTATTACATGAAGTGCAGAGGTGTGAGAAGGTCAAAATAGTAAAACAACACCTCAGAGCATAACACTATTTTTCATGGATTCTAAGGCATTTCATGGATGTCTGTCTCTCTCTCGCGCTCTCTCTCTCAGTAATGGGACCAGTATGATTTCGCTGATCATCCCTCCTAAAGATCAGATTTCCAGAGTGGCCAAGATGCTGGCTGACGAGTTTGGTACAGCGTCCAACATCAAGAGCAGAGTCAACAGACTTTCTGTGCTGGGAGCCATCACCTCTGTACAGCAGAGACTCAAACTCTACAACAAAGGTATGTGTGTTTTATTTTAGGAACAGCTTTACTTCCTGTCTGAATGCCGAAGAAGCAAGCTGGACAGGTTGAGGAGCAGGGGTATATAGAAACGCAGTTGGAAAAGTAATTACAGGGGCATTCAAGTCAAACCAGTACTTGTCATCTCATGAGCAAAAGAATGAAGGCCTAAAAGCCCACTCACATTTACAGAAAACTTCAGGCACAGTACAGTGATGAGACTCCGAGCCGAAGTAAAACATCTGAATGGTGAATGAGTGTTAAAGAATGACGTGAGTGCATAATGGATACAGAGGGAGCTCTCTGCCTTCGACCGGCACAGAAGACTGCTAATCTGCAGTGAGTTGAAGGAATGTTTTGAAATGCAAGGCCAGGCGGTCTGCTCATGGCTCCGGTGTACGGAGAGAACTTTCTACCTTGATTGTATCCAAGCACTATTGAAACACTGAAACAAGTCTGTGTACAAGTGTAGCAGAGGATTATATAGAGAAATGAAGTGAGTTTTTACTCTCAAAACTGTGTTTTTATTCTGCATAATCAAAAGCCCTTTGAGCATTCCTATTAGAAGGTATACATTAAATGTAATAGGGCTGTGATTAATGACTTTTGATGGTCGATTAATTTATCACGCAATTATGAGTGGCTCTTATTTAGCCATCAGTGTTTAAATTTAGCTTGAGGTTGTTTAGGACATGCAATAATTAACAAAGACAAGAAGCGTTAGATACTTCATTCACTACTGTGTCTTTTAATAAACTCTTCTGCGCATACACGAGAGAGATAAGTTTCCAATATTTTATTCAACTGTGCAGTGAGACTTTATCTCCCAGTGATTCTGCATCTCTTCTGTTCAGATACTTCAGTATAACTTGTGTGCTCCCATGCTAGTTGTCATTTTGCTATTATTCACTTCACCTCAGTAAGCAGTAACGTGTACATGTTGAAGCATTCTGAGGTAACATGAAAAACCGATGCAATAATTTGACTAATTTGGTCAGTGATTTTAGTCGACTGCGTTGATTATTTATTGCACTCCTTCACAGGCATCTGGAATGCTCTCTTTTGGTCATGTACGACAAAAATCTAAAGTTTATTTTAGCTACATCTAATTGTGTATATGCAGATGTGTCAGTGTTTATGGTTTAGTAGCAGCATTTATGTGTGAAAGCTGAGCTCCTGCTTTTTCAAATTAAGGAATTATCAGCCCAAACAGGAATAATGTGAAATTTGCTTTGCAAGAAAGCCAATTTGCTTAAGGAGAAAGGATGAGGGTCATGGAAGATGTTTTTGCATTTTTCGTCCTATGAATTTATAAGCCGTGGATGTGTGAGCTCTTAGAGAAGGAAAAAAGGTTGAATGATGAGCTCATTGTCCAGTAAAAATGCTGAAGTCAGTAAAGCCAACCTTTTTGCTTGATGTTTTTTCATATACTCTCTCCTAACATTTAGGAGGAAAAACCCATCTTGTACACAGTTCAGTGCATTTCTGTCTGCAGTGTTTATGTGCTTTTCACGTTGGCCTACGTGATTTCTAAAATGTATATACTTTTTGCAGTGCCCCCAAATGGTCTGGTAGTCTACTGTGGCACCATTGTGACTGAAGAAGGCAAAGAGAAAAAAGTCAACATTGACTTTGAGCCTTTCAAACCTATCAATACCTCGCTTTATCTCTGTGACAACAAATTTCACACTGAGGTAAGTACTACACAAGTGTGAGTTTCCGCTTAATGGCACAGCATTTGTGTATGTAAGTGAGATCTAATTGTGTGAACCTATACATGTTTTTGAAAACATGTGCATGCTTTGTTTTTAATGAATAGCGCTCATTCAGGAAACCTCAACCAGTGTAAAAATCTTTATACATGTAAATCACATTAATATGATAAGCAAATGATGGTAGGTGTAGAAATACTGTCCTTCAGAAATCCTGCCCGCTACATGTTTCGTGTAACGCCTCGTTGCCCGTGATGGAATATAATTTGGCAATAAAGTTACCACAAAATATCAGCTCATAAAAGTAATCGTCAATATCTAAGTGAATAATAAAATAAAGCAGTATAGGCAGATTGAACCCTAACAGTGCTTCACAATGAGAAGTAATCTGTTTATTTGAGTTAAGCTGTTTATGTCAGCAGTGTCACAGTATGGCCATGATTTCGCCTGCTGTACTGTTCAAACGCACTACTGACATCTAAGCCATACATTTTTTTTTTCCCCCACCCACGTTAAGAAAAAGCGAAACTCTACAATGATTCCTCCCACAAAGACTGGTACACTATTATCTCAACGCTCCCCTTGCTGTTATCTACTTTATCTGTTTATAAACAGTTGGACTGGTGTTCACCCTCTTCACTCCAGCGGCTATGGTGCGAGTTCACACAGCTTGTCCGTGTTGGAAATCAGCAGAGTAGATCATTTAATCTGGCTTAGTTTAATGCAAATTTTCCCACTGGAGAAAAAATAAACAAGGTTAAAATTAAGTCTTTCTGTGGAGGAAAGAGAATCACAGTTTGTATTTTCATAACGTTTGCCTACATGAAGGACTTGTTCCTTTTTTTTTCCCCCTATAAAAAATTTGCTGAATATTTTGCATGACAACTGAATATTGTCAGAATGTTTGCATACATTATATCTATTTTTTTTTTCTTTTCCTGCTTAAAATGATTTGCCTGCTGTAGAAAAAAATCATTCTGAATAAATTTGCCTGTTAAACCAGAGCAAATGGGAACTATTTAGAGTTGGGAAACTTGCCACAAGGTTCCAATCGAAGTCTAATGAATTGTTCGAATCAGGCATTTGGATTTGTTCCTTTATCACTTAAGTGTTGTGATATAGAGCTGAGAAAGTTTCAATTATAAATTGTGCATGTACACATGCAAAATGAATGGTCACATGGTGGCTTACTAGTGTGAACATACAGTAAGTCTTTTAGGGCTTTTTCGCATTAGGCATGATTGATTTGTATCATGCACAAGATCGAATGCTTCGCCTCCACACTCTCCCGCTGGCCAGCGTTCACATAACTTACTCAGACGCACTTGCATATTAACCCTCTCCTATACAGCAGGTGGTAGTATACACCTACTTTGTTTGTGAGCCGCCATTAAGCACAAGAGAAGAAGAGACGAGGAGGTCGTCCTTTGTGCTGTGCACAATGAATCAATATTTCAGAAAAATTCCGAGCAACGCCCTTATGCGCCTTCGTACTTTTATCGGGTATGGGTGTGTAGGTCCGATGATGAGATTGGCGTGTGCCATGCGCACATGGAGATTTCGGAGGATGACGTTGCGTCTAAGCTTCCATGTCTCATTCGATCTGTGCCTGAGGTACGCTGTATCGTTTTTGAGACCACCTCTTCAAAAGGTCTTGGGTACGGTTATCGATCCTGAAATGAGTGTATTCTCACGGATCAAAACGTATCAGGCCGAGGCCTCAAGTGTTCCCAGAAACGATCCAACGACCCTAATGTGAAAACGACCTTAATTTGACAGCTCCATTATACCAGCATACGTGAGACTGTTAGGCTTGTATCAGTACACCATCTGTGTGGGGTTATTTCAATGCCCTTATCTCTGACTGTTGTGTATAATGCCAAAACACTGCAAAACACAACAATGTTTGAGTTTGACACTTTGTTTCCTGCCATTTTAGTGTTATTTTCCTTTCTTTTGTAGGCGCTCACGGCGTTGTTGTCCGATGACAGCAAGTTTGGCTTCATCGTCATCGATGGTAGCGGCGCGCTATTCGGGACCTTACAGGGCAACACCAGAGAAGTGCTGCACAAATTCACAGTGGACCTACCCAAAAAACACGGTACGCAACACACTCCTGTACCAATAGACGCGCACACACACCCCTATCAAGTAGCTCTGAATGGTAATTAGCTCGATAGCGGTGTCCTTTTACTACCGTGTCACTTTCATCTACTGTGTTGGAACTTGAATACTTAATCAGTAAAACCTTGTGGTGTTGTAGGAGAAAGCTGATTTTTCTCTCTTTCTCTCAGGTCGTGGAGGACAGTCTGCGCTCCGTTTTGCACGATTGAGAATGGAGAAGAGACATAACTATGTGCGTAAAGTGGCCGAGACAGCGGTCCAGCTCTTCGTGTCCAACGACAAAGTCAACGTAGCTGGTTTGGTGCTGGCTGGCTCAGCAGACTTCAAGACTGAACTCAGCCAGTCCGACATGTTTGACCCGGTACAAGTCAAAACAGTTACTGTTCTTATCGGCACAAAATAGTGGAATTCTGGTGCCAGAAAACGGAACTATTATGATTGGATTTTATTTTTTTACTGATGCCAACGTGACTACACTAGGCAGGGTTCAATTGTTATGCAAATGATGATATAAATGCCTGATTTATACCGTGTACCATATTACAGGTTTCAGTAAGCACTGAAAAACCCATTCAGATTCTGTGGTTCAGTACATAGGATCCTTATTGTGTTACCATTTAGTCCATTGTATAGGAACACCTCATGCTTAGCTTAATGAGCATGGTTGCTTTAATTGCCATGACTGATTTCCTTTAAGTCGATTAAATAATTAGAGGATTTAAAAGTACAAGTGCAGGCGATTCTTGTTTGGTCTCGTTATAAAACGTGTCTAATATTTGAAGCAAAGTTTTCGTACATGGATTCTTTAGCTTCAGATAGTATTTTAGCTTCTAATCTGGCCTTAGAGTTTCAGACTTCCCTTATTATTTTTTTATTGATTAATTAATTGATTTATTTTTAACTCCACAGTAATCACATTAATTCTGTCTGTGATTTCAGCCTGAATCGGCAGTGCGCCTTCTTGGCTTGTATATACTATATTAAGCCATTTTAACGACTCTAATATAGTAACAGTCCTGACATTCTCCGAATTTAGGCTTTATTTCAGATTAGCCTGACGTAAAAGGTTATGCTCGGTTATTGCTTTGTTTTTCATTTCTGTCTCTTTATTGCACTCTCGTATTTCAATTATCCAGAAGCCTGTGAGAAGGTTGCAGCTTTGATCTAATTAGTTTGCTCAACCATACGTGATCAGACGGTACGAAGAGAGATTCCCTTCCTGATTTAATATCGCAGACATAGTGCTATCCATGCTGACCTTCTTAAACATTGCCTCAATATTGTTTATCTTGCTGGACTCTCAGCTGTCCTTTAATGCCTCTTATTTCACTCTTCCTCTCCTCACTTTGCTTTGACAAGTCCATGTGTAGTGGTATTTGACGCGTTTGATCAGCTGTGTGTTCTGGGATGGAATATCTACCCAGGTTTGCTACTCTAAACATGTGATTCCTAGAGCTTTATTCTTTGCTTACAAATCTGAAGTCAAAGCAAATGCAGTTTCAAATTTTTGCATTTTAGATTACATTTCTTTGCTACCAATTGCGTGAGACTGTTCTGTTGCAGTGTCTATCCACAGTCCTGTGGGAATTCTTTTAAGTAGTGCTTAACATGCCCAGAGATAACTACAATATAACAGCTGTCCCTGTTCCCATGCAGCTTTAATCTTAGTTTGAACATTTTGTCCTGAACCGTACACGTATCCAAATGCTAAAACTCCTGCACCATCTGTTTAGCTCCTCTATTTGCAATTACTCGCAAAGAATGAGTCCATCAGAGGGATGACCCATGTTAGATGCTTTGGAGATAAAGTCTAAGAGGCCAGGTTGAGGTGGTTTGGACATGGTTGAAGAAGAGAGGGTGAATATATCGGTAGAAGGATGCTGAGGTTGGAACTGTCAGGTAGGAGGTCCAGAGGAAGACCAACGTGGAGATTTATGGATGCAGTGAGGGAGGAGATGAAGTTAGTTGGGGATGCAGAGGATAGGGTTAGATGGAGGCAGATGAGTCACTGGCGACCCCTGAAAGGGAACAGCCGACAGAGAAAGGAATTTCTGCAAGAGCTTTGTATTTGTGATTTGACTCACCGTTCGAGCAATGTGAATGCCCCGATAATGAGAAATTCACAGTGGATGTTGTGAAGACATCACATATTAGGCTTAAAGTTCCAAGGTGCAGTTAACAACTACACTGCAGTTGCACCGAGTTGCAGCAGCTTGGCTAGTCAGTCATCTGCAAGTTGACAAGCACACTGGTGATGACCAGGGTTTTAGCAAGAAAGTTGAAGCTTTAGACCATGTTTGAGAAAAGTATACTGATGAGCGGCTGAGACCTGGATGGGCATAAAAAAAAAATTAAGTGGAGATCGCTCTCAATGGACTATCAGATGATATTGTATAATAATAAGGGAAGCCATCGAAGTGAATATCTTATAGAAATAGATTTAAGTTGAAAATGTTAACCTGTTTTTTATTTTTTATTACATGATGATTAATCTTGGACACAATGGAAAAATATCCGTGTAACATACTTTGCATTAACAAGAATGAGCATTAGGCGTTGGCTCTGCTAGGAAGTGGCCTGGTTGCTGCTCTTAGTTTGAACCAGAAGAGTGTATGCAAAGTTCTTTGTAATGACGTAAAAGGAAACGTGGCTGATTTGTGTGCGTTGTTTGACTGCAGAGGTTACAGGCAAAGGTGCTGAAGCTGGTGGACATCTCGTACGGAGGAGAGAATGGTTTCAACCAGGCCATCGAGCTGTCGGCCGAGGTCCTCTCCAACGTCAAATTCATCCAGGAGAAGAAGCTAATAGGTACGCAGAGTGATGTTTTTGGAAATGGTATGATTTGGGTTTGTATTAATATAGCGAGTATGGTCTTCAAGGGCTCCTTTTGTGCCTCAGGTCGCTATTTTGATGAGATCAGCCAGGACACGGGGAAGTACTGTTTCGGGGTCGAGGATACGCTCAAGGCCCTGGAGATGGGAGCAGTGGAGATCCTTATTGTTTACGAGAACCTGGACACCATGAGATACATCTTACGAGTACATGGGGCAGAGGTCAACGGAGCAGAAAATGGTACACACACACACACCACTACGCCATGATCATCCTTTGAGTACAACAGATAGGAAACAGCCGAGGCGTACACAAACACTGGTGTCAGGGCACACACACTTAGACTCGTTAGATACATAAGCTACATGAGTATACACAAGCTTGGCTACACACTGAGATGTGATACATATTTGCACTGAGTAGAAAGAAGTCAAGGGCAGGACATCGAGTTCTTTTAGAGCAGGATCAGGTGTGTGTAGTGTTTTGCTTGCATTCCTGACGCTGGCCTTTCAGCCTAGGACAGGATAACTTACTGTAGGTCTGTGCTGGTAGGCTCACATTTACTGTAGCTAAATAGGAGCGGTGTATTTGAGTCACTTTTTTGGTGTTCACATTTGTACATTTCAAAGTGAATTAAACGTTCCGTCCAAAATATCGTTGTTGCATGCATGTGACCTGAAATTGGTTAAAAAGCTGTTAAGCTCAGTCGTGCTCCAGTACGCAAATTGTTGTTCTTGTTCTAACAGACGTGTACAAATGTTTAGTTTTATGTCAAACATTCACGCTTTGAATCGGTTCAGATCGGATAATTTTACTCCTGTCCGGTTTCAGATGAGAAGACTATTTATTTAACACCTGAGCAAGAAAAGGACAAATCCCACTTCACAGACAAGGAGGTGTGTGCTTCTGTGTTTTTCTTTTTTTCTTAAAGAGGGAAACTAAATAGTGCTTTTAAATATGTAAATGGTGATGATACTAAATCAAATATCGTGTGTCGTTATTCATTTGCACATCCATTAGACGGGGCAGGAGCACGAGCTGATTGAGTGCATGCCGCTGCTGGAGTGGTTTGCTAATAACTATAAGAAGTTCGGAGCCACGCTGGAGATCGTCACAGACAAAAGTCAAGAGGGTTCACAGTTTGTAAAGGGATTTGGAGGAATTGGAGGTGGGTACACAGGCCTGTGTGTTTTAGGCTTTATATTTCAATTTTTCATTTAATGTGTTGCTAAAGGTTAAGGGCTTTTGCTGAAGGCTCTGAAAGATTGCAGGTTTCTAGTTAGAAGCACAGCCAGAAGTACAGATGTGCATAGTTATTCAAATACCTGGTTGATCTTTTTAAATGGTGTAATCACTCTGCAGGTATTCGTTATGCCTCACATTTGCAGTGACATTTAAAACATTTACAAATGCTCTTTTAAAGCAATAAATACTCTCTTCTCCCCCCGATTGAATGTAAACCAATATTAGGTTGGATACACAAATATTCAAATTCAGCAGAAGGCACATCTCTACTTGTTTATTGTTAAGACTTTTCACTTGGTCTATTTCAGTTTTTGAATATTTGAAAAGTGAAACTTGTAAATTAGATTGATCTGATCATATGTAAAGTGAAATATTTCAGACCTTTCCTTGTTCTACTTTTGATGAGTGTGTGGTACGGCTCATGAAAATCAAACATTCAGTACGTCAAAATATTTAAATATTTCTAGCATCAATAAAAAAAATGTAAAAAATTTTTTTGCATTATTGAAATTCTGAAAGATTTTGCTCATTTGCAAATTACTGCATCAGTGTGGCACGGCATAGAGGTGATCAGATCAGCCTGTAGCACTGCTGAGGCTGAAGACCGGTTTGCTTTGTTATCTCCTCTGTATTGGTAGGTCGAGTGTTTGTCATCTTCCTCTTGACCATATTCTGTAGATTCTTAGGTGAGGTAGCTGTCGTCACGCACAGTATCATGGTTATCAAACCAGTTAGTGGTAAAGCTTGTCAGCAGACAAAAGCCGGAAATGCTCTACAATTTCCTGGTAGACATTTGGTAGACTTTGGACTTGATGAAACACCAGCAGACAACATGGCACCCCACATCATCAAGCAACTTGAATTCTGTGCCTCTAGACTCTGGGACCTTGATTAAAAATGAAATTCAAAATTTACTTTCATCGGACCTGGGGCCAGTTTACCGCGACCATTTTTTAAAATCTCCCTAGCTCAGGGAAGACGCTTCTGATGTCTCTCGTTTTGGACTGGATTGATACTAGACATGGGTTGTAGCCCATTTCCTCAGGAGGTCTGAGAGTGGTGGCTCTTGTTTCACTGGCTCAAGCCTCACACCACTCCTTGTAAAGCTCTCCCTAGGTCTTCAATCGGTTTAGCTTGACAGTCTTCTTAAGGCTGTGGTCATCCCTGTTGCTTTGGCACCTTTTCCTACCACACTTTTCCCTTTCAGTCTACTTTCCATGAATATGCTTCAATACCTCTTGTGGTTTACCCAATACCTTTTGTTGCGAAGGGCATCTGCGATCATATGGAGAACTGTAAGGTCAGCAGTCAGCTCCATGCATGTACTGAACTAGACCGAGAGAGAGAGAGAGACAGTATTTATACTGTATGAATAGGAATTTACACACAACTCAAAATTAAATTTAAATGTTTTAAGGTACTGGTTTTTTGGTTTTAATGATCTGTATGTTGTAATCACTGAAAACAAAAACAGCTTGAAATATTTTACTTTGCAAATTTGTTACAATATTCTACATTTAAAATTATTTTGGTTAAATCATGGTTGTTTAAAGCGAAGGCTAGATAATACATTAGATTTTTTTTTTACTTTCCTGTCATTGACTGGATAAGTCATCCAGTGCTTCTTTCAGATTCTTTCTGATGTACCATCAGGCTTTCATAAGGTTTAAAAATATCTTTGAGATGAGCAGTGATTGCTTCCTTGTGGGTTCCAGAAAAACCGAAGCAGAGAAGCTAGACCAAACTAATTGCTTTTAAACCTCTCATTAATCCTGAATAATTAAAAAGCTTGACCACTAAATGCAAGTTTTTCTTTTGCTCACCGTGTTTCTTGTGTGTCTTTGTCTCTCAGGTATTCTGCGATACAGAGTGGATTTCCAGGGGATGGAATACCAGGGAGAAGACGACGAGTTTTTCGATTTGGATGACTACTAGGTAGTCTGAGACTGAAGGGAGAAGCGAAATGAAAAAGGAAATATAGGAAAAAAATCCAGAAAGAAATATCTTTCTTTTGCAGCAAGCAAGTGTGTGGACCCTGATTAACCACAAACACGTACATACATACACACATATACACACACGCACACAGGCAGTTTCAGAAGTCGAAGAGGAATTAACTGTCTGTCAATCAAATGAAGGACGGCGCCCTTCATGAATAACAAATGTGCTCCTGCCTTAGAGCGCTCTGATTGGATAAGACTTTGCCTCATTATGTTTATTCTTTCCCTTTTGAATGCAAAAAGCGACAGCACGTGCCCATGATGTAACTCTGATCAGCCCAACAAAGACCCATCTCTGGACTCCGTATATAAAGAAATTACCAGTCTCCCTCCTTCAGATCGCTCTCCCATCCTTACCTCACTGGGTCCTTTTTGCATTTCCTTTTTTTCCTTTCTTTTTTTTTTTACTGGCAATTGCTGCTGCTGTGTTTTATGACTTTTTTTTTTTTTTTTACCTGGGTTTCTGTAGCGAAAGGGGGGGGGGGAGAAAAAAGTATTAAATTTGAACTGCTTAAAATCCAAAATCCATACATGTGACCTGGTTTGTTCTTAGTTTTTCTTTTTGTTTGTTTTTGTTTTTTTTTTCCTTTCCCCTGGAAGATGGAAGGATAATGGTCATCGATACATATATATATATATTAAAAACTTTGTCGATCTTTTTTATTTTTTCCCCCCCTCTGCCAAGATGGAGAAATTGTTCGCTTTGCAAGTCTTTTGTACTCAAATCATGGTGAAAAGCCGATTTCACAAGGCTCTGAAGTCACTCGTCATAATTAAGAGCCTGAAAATGGACGTTGAAGACTTTGACGAATGAAAGATCAGAGTTTGGTTTTTGTTCCCGACCAGATTGTGTTACCATGGAGTTGTATCTAGCCAAAGCTGATATTGCCAATGACCAATATTACATATGAGACTTTTGTTAATTTTGGACAAGAAAATAAACAGAATCCCGCTGAATTCAGCAGGGTGTTCCATAACACAAGTACATGTGATCAATCATAAGCAAGCTAAACTTGCAACAAGTGTTTTGTGTTCTTTAGACCCATGCTTGCGCCTTTGGCTTAAAAAAAAAAAAAAACCCCAAACAAACTGTACTGTACAGTTGAATCGTGTGAGTTACACACACCCCAAACTCTCCACCTGTAATCATGGTGGCATTCATGATAGTTTGGCGTTTGTTAAAGTGTCATGATTGTGCGCTGTTTCAGTTAAAACTAAACCAGGGTAATTTTTCTAAGAGCCTGTTGTGTTGGACTGGTTTTCTTTTCCATGCGTGCTATTCAGCAAATCATGTCTGTCCTGAAAGCTGCTCATAAATGAAAAATGAAGCGCACTACGTTTCCGTTTAGCTTGTTTGTCTTTATTTGAAATCGAACCTTTTGCTTCAAGTGTGTAAATGTTTCAGGATTATGAAATCAAAAGTTGGAAAATTGTAATTAATGCAGTCTTGATAAAGTATGATCAGTTTATGATCATGTGCATATTCCAGCGTGTTCTCACTATACCATTGGATTTATTTGTAGCCATTGGTAAGGCTTTCCTAAAAAGCTGTTCCAGTCTGGCTAGTCATACATGCAGGCTCTGTTCAACTCTCACTTAAATGGACTAAATGGATTTTGGAATAAAAAAGAAAAAAGATTAGTAGGATCTCTGTGATTTGATCATTTCGTTTAAATCCATGGATATGTTTTTGATTCAGACATTTGAAATGAGACAGGAGCATTTAAATAATCACTAATACAATTTACACAGCATTTTCATGGTAGCCAAGAATGTCTGATAAAAAACTGTTATTTGGAGCCAGCCAGAGTTTTTCTTAATATGATTGCAGACATTTGAAAGGAAATGACATGCAGTGTGTGTTATCTAATAGGGAAGAAAGTTTAAGTTTGCAGACTTGGCAATAAAGATTTTGTTTTTAGACCTTCAGAGAAAAACGGACATTAGTCAATGTATTTGGTGCAGAGGGATGGTTGGTTAGCATTTGACATCCCCGGTTTCAACCTGAGCTCACGGTAATGAGATGACCTGGCGTGCCATCAAAGATGTATCCTGCCTTGTGTGTAGTGTTCCCAGCTCAGGGTCAAACTGTTAACTGGAGATTAATGACTGAAATTAAGTTATGATTAGAGCAAAGGGTGGATAAATAAATCACAGCTCTGTTTCTCAGTATGAGTGCTTCCATTTTATTTCATGTCATTCCATTCAGGTGGCATCAACACTTCAAGTGCTCCAGGTTCTGTTTTGGCAGACTAGATTTTATCCGCAGCCGCTTGCGATGTATCTTGTTCTACTGAGTAATTGGCGGTTGAAGCCGTTGCGCCCGACACTGGTTGCTTGCTGGTACTCGGGATCTGTTGTCCAGTGGCTTTAACACCGAGTTAAAAGTCTGATCTCTGTGACTTTGTGTAAACTGCTGGGAAAAGTTTAGTGGCTGATGTGTGTGTCAAAAACGCCCAGAGCTCATCAGTTTCTGAAGTTCTTAAACCAGCCCATTTAGCATAATCATGTTTTTTCCTCTTTTTAATATTTGCTGAAGTTTTAGACATGTAGCTGCATGAGCTGCATTATTGCATGGAGCTATCCCCATAACTGGATAACTGCATCAATCACAGGTGTTCCTATTAAAGTGGACGGGGAGGTTGTATGTATTCCGGTTTGATGAGAAACCCTAGCAACACGCTGAGCCAATCAGAAAACAGCATGCCGTAGCAAAACCACGCCCCCTTGACTTGATTTAGCCAATCGGATGTTCGGTGCGTTTGTACAAAGTGACGTCAGCGCGTTCGGTACGTAAGGAAGCCAGAAGCGATAACCAACACTCAACACAGGAAGCAATGAAGACTGGCCTTCGCGTGCCAATGAAATACAGTATTAATTGAATAAAACAATAAGCAGAAGCGTCTGTGTTTTACATTTGCGTTTACATTTTGGAATTTTTTTTGCCTTTCTTCTCATATTGAAAGTTAATTATATGTGATTATGGAAGTGCATTTTTAGATAGTTGCATACATGCACAGATAAGCGTGTGTGTGTGTCTGTCTGTGTGAAAAAAGGGACCAATGCACCAATTATCATGTAAACAAAAATAAAAAAAAAATATATATATATTTTTTAAGTATGTGTATAAAAATGGACCTGGGTAAATTACTCATGGGGATGGTTATGTGGCTCTGAGACGAAACTAAGGACAGACATAGGACAAAAACAAACACTTTAAATCCACTTCTCCGTAACTGCAACCTGCAGATCCTGGCGCCTGCATGCTACCGTTACCTGCCAATGGAATGTGCAGTCAACTCGCTGCTGCTCCTCACAATGCTCCTGTGTTTTGGCAACCCTTACTTCTGCCTGTTGTACGTGCCGTTGATTTAGAAACGACCCTGTCTGATCTAGGGTTTTAGATGCTATAAGTTTGGGTTTTTACAATGCCAGAATGACACAAAAGCTGATGATGATGATGTGGCCTATCGTTACATTCAGCGAGGATGCATCTGTGACACATCTGTAATGGAACTACCTGTGTCAGCATAAAAACAACACCTACAAGATGATGCCGCCTACGGCATCCTGTGAGGACCGTCTGTGACACTCACAGTATGACATAAAAGTTGATGATGACGTTTCCTACTGTTACATTCATTGAGGAACTTTTGATGGAACTACCTGAGCAAGCAGACAAAGCCACAAAGAATTTCCGTTACATATATAAAAGGTAGATAATGGTTTGGAAGTAAATTACACTTTAAGTTTTTTTCAAGTCCTAATCAGTGTAATTATCATGCATGAATCAACTCTAGGGGAGGAGCGGTGGCTTAGTGGTAAGCAATGCGGCCTCCAGGGTCGGGGTTCGATTTCCGTCTGGGGTCTGCGTATGTGAGGTTTGCATGTTCTTCTCGTGCTTGGTGGGTTTCACTTTTCTTTCACAGTCCAAAGACATGCAGATTAGGTTAATTAGTGTTCCCAGATTGCCTGTAGTGTGTGAATTAGGTAAGTGTGTGTGTGTGTGTGTGTGTGTGTGTGTGTGTGTGTGCGTGCATGTGTGCCTGCAATCAAGGCTTCCTGCGACCCTTTACAGGATAAGCAGTATAGAAGAATGAATGAATGAATGAATAAGGATGGACAAACATAGGCCTAGGTTTTAACATCGAATAGAGGAATATTATATGTTGTTGTTGGCCTTTCGGCATCAAGGCGTCACCACAGCAGACCTTCTGATCAGCACAACAACTTGGCACAGGTTCTTGGCACAAGTCAGAAGCCCTTCCTGACACAACTCTCCCATTTTATCCGGGCTTGTGACCAGCACTGCATTCAGTGGCTGGAGTTTGGGTAGGCATTGAACCCAGGCCTTCTGAATGGCAGGTGAGAAACCTACCACTGAGCCACCAACAATCAAGGTTGATTTTGTCATTCTATGAATCATTCCCCTCCACACAGTTCTACTGATCACGGCTTCTTTGAGCTCGCCCATGTTTATGTTGGTATGATTTTACAGTATTGAGCCATCAAGTTCTTGGGCGGCATTTTTTCCTACTTTCACTTCCCAGCATGACTCCCTTCTCGAGTGATTTCCTGCTTATATGACATGGCCGACATAGGATAATTTCTATTTGGTGATTTTGGCTTGATGCGCTCTCGGACTTCTTTGTTGGTGACTTTTTTCACAATTTCCAGAACAGAGGAATACACACTCACTCACTCTCTCAACGACTCCTGTATATGTGGTCGTGGGAGGCCTGGAGTCTATACCAGGAGACTTTTGGCACAAGGCGGGATACACCCTGGTTTCACACTCACATTCACACACTACAGGCGATTTGGGCCAATTAACATAATCTGCTAATGTCTTTGGACTGTGGGAGGAATCCGGTGTACCTGGAGGAAACACACCAAGCGTGTGGAGAACACGTACAGACTCTGTGCACACAGACACCGAGGCGGTAATCGAACCCGGACCCTGGAGGTGCACCTGCGACAGTGCTAAGCAATGACCCATTGTGCTGCCAATAGAAAAATCCATTATACAAATTCAGTATCATATTATACCGGGTAATATCACATTCAGTGTAAAAGCAGCATTGTGAATCAAATTCTTGTCCTGTGGGAGAATTTTTATTGATGTTTATAAATATCAAATACAATCAAATCATGAGGAAACCAGATGGCTACATCTTTAATCTCAAAATACAATTTGCAAACTGATTAATACATCTTCGGTGCTTTTTCAAAATCTTTTTCATACTTAAAAAAATAGAAAGTGTGGGCGATTTGTATTTTGATACGCAGGCGTATAAGTGGTGTGGTGTCGCGCTGTTTCTGGCTTCACCCCTGCCTGCTGTTTGGCGACTGGTTTCCATTTTCGCAGGGAGGCGGACGGGACAGCAACATGGAGCCGGAGATGGAGGACAAAACCCTGGAGCTGATGGTGAGTTAAAACCGAATCAACACCGACACAACACAAACGTGTCCGTGTTCCAGTAATCAGGGTTTAGAGGGGTTTGTCTGGATGGATGGATGGATGGAGAATAAACACAGGAGGAGGAAGGATTAACGTTAGCTCGTAGGGTGAGCTAGTCTGCTAACTGTCGCTAGCTTAAGAGTTGACATATGGGGGAAAATAATAATATATACATCCATATCTAAATATTTTAAACGAGTCAAGAGCAAAATAATGTACTTAAACGTAACGGAAGGTAGCTAAACGTCGCGGAAGAACTGCGTAGTTGTCTAGAGAACGCGGTCGCGTTCCAAAACACGCACTATAGCACTTCAAAGTGTGCCAGAATAGCGCTCGCGCTGTAGCCGTAGCCATGGCGATGATCGGTGGCGCACTAATTTGACACTGCTGCCTATTTTACAGTCGTATGCGATTTGGGACGGAGCCAGCGTCAGTGCTGCGGGAGCGTCCGATCATTGCGGTGGTGCTACTGCGCCATTCGGGGTGATCGCGACGGTTTGTTTGTCTTCTCAGGATATTAACTAGTTACATGTTTAATCCAATATACACCAAACCGATTATATATAACCTATGACATATATGATATACATCATCTTCCAGGTTGCATGTTTCATTTTGAAGTGAAGTAAAATTGGGATAAACAAAGTTATCCATGTATCTAAAAAAATAAATTAATTAATTAAAGTGAGAGAAAAGATTGAGTGGGTTTTTTGTTTTATTGAGAATGATTACAGACTTGTTATACCTAGCATCACATTTACTGATGATGATGATGATGATGTCATTGTTGGCCATCCTGGAATCTTATTTTTAAAGGAGGGTTAATCATCCTACATTGTATCATATGTCTCCTGTTTATTTTTGTTTGTTTTGTACACCAGGGCTGGGCGACGTGAGAGGAAATGTGTACAGCATCCCACAAGGGTCTGTTTTAAGCCCGCTTTATATCCTCGAAGGTGTAATTGACGGATGTATTGTAGTTGTCCCTTACGTCTCCACTTCTATTGACACCCAGTTAGTGTTGTGTCAAAGCTGATGTTAATCCCAAGGACCAGTGGTTAACCATATCAGTGGAATCAATGGATAATGTTTTCATCAACAGTGATGAAAAATATTAACTTGAACACCTTTCCAGTTATATTGAAATTTCAAACTCGTAGCACATGGGTATAGCAGGGACTGATTTATGGTAGCACTCCCTGATATCGTCTAGAGTCAATCCCTGATGATTTAGTTTTCTTCTATCTGTCTAGGGTTTTTCCTTGGCACTATACTAAATACAGACATAAGCTGATTTATTTTCATAAATTTTTAATTCTGTAAAGCTGCCATTGCAAAAAGTACTATATAAATATATAAATACTATATGAATTTAATGGACGACATTCATCTGGCATTGCCTGTAAAATCTTAAAGTCCAGATTTATAATTTTCGTTTTATAAAAAAAAAAAAAAAAACTATAGTATACTGTTATTAGGAATTTCTTTTAGTAGTCGCAAACAGTACTGTGCAAAAGTCTTAATCCACCCCTCATTTCTTCATCTTAAATTAAGTTAATTCTGTAGATTAAATGAAAGAAATGGGAGTAAATGTTTTACTTGGGCCGTTTTCTCGGGGAGTTTTTCCTTGGCATCATCACCCCCGGCTCGCTCATCAGGGACAAACTCCTAGGTATAGTCCGTCCTTATACTAATTTGTTTGCATAAATTTTCTAATTCTGTAAATCTTCTTTGTGGCAATGACTAAACGAATGCTATACAAATAGAATAGAACAGAATTGAATTGAAGACGTTTATGACATTGCCTTTAAGAGCTTAGAAAGCGTTTAAGTCCAGATTTACAATGTCCTTTTTTTTAAACTAATAACTATTGTATACTGTTTTTTTTTTTTTTTTTTTTTTGTATTCACATACAGTACCGCGCAAAAGTCTTAAGCCACCCCTCATTTCTTTAACTTATCTATCTAAATGAAAGAAAAGGGAGCAGATGTTTTACTGCGACAAGATTCAAAGTGCCTAATGGTACAATTTAATAATTGGTTTGTTTGTGTAACATCCTCAGCAGCAACTTCATTCCCCCTCTCATCTGGTCTAACCACTCAGCAATCAGCATCACCAGTATACTAATCACCGGCCCGATCACCTGTCATCATCTGGACCTCTGACTCACTGGTTCATTGCATAATCTAGAGGCTTTTCTGCTTGAGTGATTTATAGATCACTTTGTGGTTTAACAAACAAAAAACCTTCCTCTGAAACTGCTCAGGTACAGGGACATGAGGAGCAAAAAAGCAAACGTGCCAAAATGAAGGCTGGTGAATGATTCCTCAAGACTATGTTAAACAATATAAGAAAGTCTTGGCACAGGAAATGAGGGCTTGAGACTTTTGCACAGTGCTGTAATTTTATGTTTGTTTAAATAAATGAGCAATAAAACAATTAGGAGTGCGCTGTGGAAAATAATCAATGACAAGGCGATGTCATTCAGTTCTACATTAAGAAGCGTTATTTCCTTTTTAATTGTTTTATTCCCCCTATTAATAGTTTGCCAATATTTTTGCTGTTTTTAGTTATTAAATAGTGACGCATCATACTGTTTTTCCATTCATTGTTAGTTATACGATTAATATCGTCATATTCCCCAGCCCTAGGGAGTACACTTTATCTTTTTGTATTTTGTCAGTATTTTGCTTGCAGCTTTTTTTTGTTGTTGTTGTGGTTCATCATGTGAACAAGAGCTTACTCTTGAGGGCCTGTTTGCTTCAAATCTACACTACACTCTTCCATTCTTCACACCAGTGCCGTGCAGTGCTGATTCACTATTACACATCAGGACATCCACGTAGAGAACCTGTTTACTTCCTGTTTCTTCGCCTTTGTGTAGATCTGTCAGCCACAGTTCAATGTGAATACAGCTGATTGTGCATTTGGAAATTTGGGTGTGGTCATGTGTTTTTGCAAACGTTGACATAAACACTAACTAAGCCCACGCACTTTGAGAATAATAATAATGATAAAAAAAAAAAAATTTAAAAAAGAGGAACGAGCCAGTCAAAGCTCCGCCCACTCCATAAAACACAGGCCTGATGCTTAAATGTTGTGTGTGCCTGACACTGTCTGCAATTAGGTGGGTGTGTTTGTGTGTGTATTTGCTCACTGTATGTTGCTCTAATACTGTTTTTTTCCCCCCCCCTCCCTCACTTACCCCCACTCTCTCACTTCCTCCTCTTCTCACTCTACCTCTTTCTTCCTATTTCTCACTCTTGCCTGACATTTCTCAATAACTTCATCCAAATTGCACTGACATTCTGTCTCTCTCTCTTCCCCTTCACTATTAACTACCCCTTTTTTTGCTTTTCCCTTTAACACTTCTTTCATGGCTCATTTCCTCTCTCTCTCTCTCTCTCTCTCTGACGCAGTGCTCTTTGCCTCGCTCTCTCTGGCTGGGTTGTTCCTCGGTGGCAGAGAGCCTGTGTGCTCTCAGGTGCCTGCAGAGCCTCCCCACCTCCCGGGCCCACAACCAGGTTCTGCTCTTCTCTTCAATACTCCCTCTATTTTTCCACCTCCTCTTTTCCATCTCCTTCTCTTTTTTTTTTTTTTCCTCCTCTCCGTGTGGTTTCACCCCCCCCCCCCCCCCCTCCCAACTACCATCCACCCATCGTCCGCGTGTCTGTCACATTTATTCGCTCACTTAGCAAGGGTCTCTGAGTAATACAGATATAAACCGATTCAAGCTTTCATTTGCTGGAACTTAAGCATGAGCATGATGGACCTGATGGGAACGGTACATGCTGGGGAAAGCGTTACCCGAACTCTCCCTCTATAATGCCAGCGCTTTACGTCATGCACTGTTGTCTGTGAAAGTAACAGAATAAAAGCAGGGAAGAATAGATAAAGTGCATGACCAAGATGTTGATTACTGCAAAGTTAGATCTTGTTAGATGTGCATCTGCACTTCTTTATTGCGAAACAAGTGGCGAAATATGTATGTTTTAAAAGAAAATAAACCTTGTTTAAAAAAAAAAAAGCCAAAAGTTTTAATTTGGTATGTTTAAGTATATTATTAATGACGAGCTCATAGCTGTAACTGTAATGTGAACCTGTCCACCACCTGCTGCACCACACACATAAGCTAACAACAAACACTTTTTTTAAATTAGTTTTGTTCAAATAACAGACAATATTTAAAAAAAGTTTTCTTAAGTGGCGCAGTGGTAAAGATGCTGTAACCTCTCGCAGCCGGAGGTCTAGAGAGAGCTGATTGGCCGAGCTCTCTCAGAGGGGAGGGATGAGAGGTACTTGGTGCTCCCACATTAATCACGGCTCTACAGCCAATCAGGGGCGTCTGTGAGCTCACGCGAGCGGAAGGAGCGGATAGCGCTGTCCACCGAGTGTGTTACTCCGCCCCAACGGTGTGTGAGCGAGCAGTTCGGAAAGATGCAGTCATCTGGCGTCACGCGATTCGGAGGAAACACGTGATAGTCTTCGGCTTTCCCGACTGAGTGGTAGTAGTAGCCTTAATGCGGGAGCCCCCTAGTGACGGGGAGGAATTGAACACGACTAAATTAGGGAGAAAATCTGGGGAAAATCAACAAAATTTATTTTTTCTTAAATAGAAATCGATCTTTTGTTTAATTTTTTTTTTTTTTTTTTTTTTTTTTTTCAGTTAATGGATTCAATGACTTTTTCATTCAGAATTGATTCATACTTTTTGAAGTATTTAAATAAACTTTTAAATGTTCAATGTTCTAAAATTTGATGAATTCCTTCAATATTTACCACAGTTTCTGTTTCCATCTTCTGAGTTTTGCTAGCTTACTGCTTCTCCTACTTCTTTTGATTTAATGGGCAGTCTGTGCATTACCTCCACCTACTGGACTGGAGTGTGACACGGCGTTAAGTAAGATTTTTGCTTTGTCTTGAGATAAAATCAACATCATATGTTCAAAAGCATTTCAATGCATATCGGAGACTTTTCGTAATTTTTACACATATTAAAACGTTTATGAATTATGGATGCTTAAAACGGATTCGACAATAAGCTTCAGTGCTACTGAATTGAAACAAAAATCTAATCGACCTAAGATTAGAAGAAAAAACAGATGAAACAGTGCAAAACAATATGTGCAAACCATTGCCTGAGATTAACTAAATAGAATGAAACTGCTAGCTAGGACAGTATTTTGCTTGCTATGGAAAGACACATTTGACACAAAGAGAAAACATTTGACTTTGATTTTTTTTTTTCCCCCCATTCAAGGGCACAAATGCAATGCGATACATCCGGATCAGGTATAGGAACTATGGCTACGTAGCCACCCCTTCCGTTGGGATTCATATTTGTACATTTCCCTTAGTCTGTAATCACACACAACTATCTAACTAGCTTACCTTGCACTATTCTATTACAATAGAGACCACATTATTCGGGAAGGTTTAAAAATAAATAAATAAATAAAAAGCACAAGAGACTGAGGGAATGATCTCATTTGTCCACTCCTGCATGTTTTCACACCACTAACCATGGCCCTGCTGCTTTATTGAAATATTTATCTCTGAAATTGTGCCGTTATTATTTTGCCATGTTTTTCTGTATGTGAACTTGACTTCATGTTAGAGGAGAACATGTGGTCTGAAAGTTCATTACGATGTCATTGTGCACATTTTAAGTGGGAGTAACGTTCATGTCAGAAGCTCATCAATTTGGACGGATAGTTGGGGCGTCATTAGGGATGTTAATTATTCCATCACCAATCGGTTAATTGCTGGTAAAAATTTAACTGGGGGAAAATGGTACTTATTGAAAATGTTTGTTTAACATGATAATGCGCCATAGCTCACATATCTGAGTTTGAGGCTATAGCAACATTTTCAACAACTTCTTAAAAAAAGGTGGTATTGACGAGACAATTGACCAGCCATTCCAATGAGAGATTACCTTGTCAGGCTATGCAAAGCTCATTTTTTTAAAAATGCCGTTTGGCTGGAAAAAGTTTCAAAATTAGGCTAGTTTTAGTAAAAGATTGTATGTGTATAAAAATGATGAATTCGCCAGCAATCCTGAAAAGCGCAGAGCACGTGAGCATGCACACACCAGAGTGTGAGTGGAGGAACATATAATTTGCATGCATCAGTAGCGAAGATCAAATAGAACACCGTACAGAGGCAATAAGACGGTATTTCGAACTATGATGATTAAACTTTGCAATTAATCCGTGGTTCACATGATGAAATTTCACTTTGGGATTAATAAAATTCTTTGAATCTTGAAAGGGAATAATCAGAGACTGCCTGATGAGAACATCATGATGACTTCAGTTTGTTTTGGGATTCTGATAGTATCACGATTTTATAAAAAACCTGATTCTATGTGTTAGATTTTTATTATAATTCTGAACAAATCTAGCAAACAATTTGCTCCTCCTGACAGGATGCTGTGTTGCCGGCTAATCTGTGAATAGTTTAGAGTAGACCTGTAGGTATCGAATATTTTAGTAATCGAGTATTCTACCAAAAATTGTATCGATTAATCAAGTAATCGGATAAAATGTGCTTTTGCTTAATTAAACAGCAATGTAAAATATATAAGAGAAGCAAAGATTCATTGGTTTTCTTTTTAGAAAAATCTACTTTTATTTTTTAAATGCATACAGCATTTTATCAAAAATAAACATCGTCATTATTCACAAGCTTAAAGTTGACTGAGGTGAATTAAGTGCATTACAGTGCCATACATTCTTATTTTAAAGCATTTTATAGGATGCAAAAACTAACAAAAAAAGGTATTTCAATTGACTAAGTATCAAAAAAACTAGGGCACACTTTTTAAAATAAATTTTAATATATTTTTATCGCTCCCTTCCATTTTGCAGCCCGCAACAGAACGCTCCCTCACATCAATACACAGCTAACCGTCTGCGTCTCCTTCCGCTGTGTGTGTGACGTAAACGCTTCTTCTTCGTCTGTGTTTACTGGCGGCTTTCATCCGGAAGCGCCCTGTGTCACGCCAAACAAATAATTGTGCAAAAACATAACGCAAGCTTTTAAAATGAATTAAAAGAAGCTTTGAGGCAGAAGATTTTGCCTCGATCATTTTTTGTAATCGAATTACTCGAGGAATCGTTTAAGCCGTAGATTAGATCACATCACCTGTAACCTGTAGTAACCGATTCTGCAAAGGAGAGACATAAAGTGACAGGAAACACTTTCACATAGTCATCGTTCAGATATATATATATATATATATATATATATATAGATAGATAGATAGATAGATAGATAGATAGATATATATATATATATATATATATATATATATATATATATATATATATATATATATATATATATATATATATATATATATATATTATATATATATAATTTTTTTTTTGGTCACACAAATTGTTTATTCTTCCAGTTTAAATTATAAACTTAAAATGCCATTTTTATTTGTCTGCATCACATTTATGTTGTAGTTTTACACTTACGTAGCACGTTATGCATCTTATTTTTTATCTATGCACAAAAATCATGCTACAAAACACTGAAGGCTTAAAAATGCCAAATAAATGTCTCACCACAGAAACCCTCACAATCTCAGCAGTGGTTTTTAATCAGGTTATGTGTCGCCTCCGACGTGGGTGTCCCTGCTGATGAGCTGTTACTGTGGAAATGATAATGGATTCGAAGCAAACGCGTAAAAATAAACCTGGGGTTTGAATTCAGCCCTGTAGTCAGAGCTGCTGCTTATGAAAGAAAAAAATATCAGACAATCGATAAGAATCCATTTCAGTCGCCAATCCCGAATGTATAAATGAACAGTGCAAAGGGCAACGACGATAAACATTTGATTCCTTAACTTCCTGGACATTATTGTGGCACAGTGAAGGTGACAGGATTTCTCTGATGTCCGTGGTGCTGGTCACCATGATCTCGTCTTGTCACGCACACACACACACACGGTCATCGTTTTAATTTTCTCTAACTGTTAGAACTCTGACTTGAACGGTTGAATCTGAATACATTAAGAAGCCTTTTTTTTTTTTTTTTTTTTTAAATGCCTTTCCAATTACATGACTTCACCAGGCTTTTTTTTTTTTTTTCATAGCTACTCTAATTAAATTAAATGATATAAGCACCCTTTACTGATTACATTTCCAGCTAATTGCGATAATTATGCAGAATAAACGGATCATTACGGTCAGGTTCATGCGGACTTTGATTTAGAGCAGCGGGTGCAGCATGTAGGCGATGAAGTGTACACATGTAACAGCTCGGTGCTGATGCTGGCTCTGGTGTGTAGGGCGTCGGACCTAACTAGCTTCTATCTGGCCTTTTAATTTAGCTTCTACACTGTCTGTGCAGTTTATAATTGTGAGGTGTCGCGACTGAGTCAGAGTTCCACATGGCTGGTCGCTTTATTACATACAAATTTTTTCTACAGTGTTTAAAAAAAAAAAAAAATCTTTTTTTTTTTTTTTCCCGCCTGTATCTACGTTTTGCCTTTTTGAGGAAGGACACAGCTTGCAATTGAGATTGCTCAAGTTTGCAACACTACAGGAACAGATGGAGCCTGTTTTAGAAAGTGAAGCAAGAGATGACAGAATAATTTTAGAGATGGTTTTGGTGTTGAACGAATTGCACAATGATTCACTGTCTCAAGCCAAATAATAATCAAAATGGTATTGTAATAGATCTACAACCGCACATCATAAAGTGATTTATTTCTCTTCTACATGTATTGTGAAGCAAGGTTTTTTTTTTTTTTTTTTGGTGGTAAAACAGATATAAACAGTCTCTCTCTCTCTCTCTCTCTCTCTCTCTCTCTCTCTCTCAAAGATAGTAAGACAGAATGATCAGATCGTTGTGTTAATGAGAAACCACAGACACTTTCCGGTAGTGGAAAACTCGCACTGTTTTAACACACTGTCACTGGAGACTCCTTCTGTGACTATTAAACAACCATCATCATATCATGTTGAAACAGTTCCACAAATTTGTATTATTATTATTATTATTATTATTATTATTATAACCAAAACAATTACCTGTTAGAACAGGCATATTAATAAAAACTGTACGGAAACTCAACTTTAAATCAAAACTTTAAAACCAAAACGTCCACCACGGGTTTGTTCATACCGTGTTCATTTTTAAAAATCAGCCAAATCGTTTCAGCAGGCCGTCATACCCGGTTATTTTATCTCGTTATTATGTGGAATGAAAAGCGTGTTGACTCAGCCTGAACCCCGTCATGACGTCCGTTTGCTTCTCTCCTCTGTCAAGTGTGTGCATGCACGTTTGTTTGGTTTTTTTTTTTTCCTCTTCTTTTTTTCTTTCCCCTTTTGTGTGTGTGTACTGTTGTGCCTTTTGGCTTTTCAAGCATGCACCTGCCTTTTTGCTCGTTGAAGCTGTGTGTTTGTGAAGCTGTGTACTCAGCACTTAAACGATCCTTTAAAGTGCCGGGATCCCGAGCACAGAGCGGCCTTTGTGCGCAGGCTTAAAGATGATGGCGACCCTGGACTGCGTGGCTCTTCTCAGTGGGCAGTTATTATTATATTACACGCGAAGAGGCTGTGAGCCGTACAGTACAGCATGATCCGTTCTGTACTCCCACCCGCTGTGTGTGTGGGGGGGGGGGGGGGGAGGCTGGACGGCTCGTTAAAACCTCTTCGAGCTTAAAAGATCTTTGGTCAAGGCACAGGCTGGTCTGAAATCTCGATTTCATATCGAGGATTACAAGACTACACCAGGAAATGCGAGAGTCTGGCGCTGTCCCTTACTAACAGAATGTATTAGATATGCATATACACTACCGCTCAAACGTTTGGGATCACTTGCAAATTTCTTTGTTTTTGTTTAGTGGTCTCGTTCTACATTCTACAACAATACTCGGGATTTCAAAACTGTGAAATAACGCGTATGGAAGTAGATAATTATGTAACAACAACAATCTGTTATTTTAGGACATGATCAGCCTGGAATAGTTCTTGCACAACCCATCGAGCACCATGATGAAACTGGCCCTCATCAAGACCTTCCCAGGGTCAGTAATCAGTAATATTAGACATGGTGTTCTCTTGCTCACAGACCAAGTAGGTGCATACTGCCACCTGCTGTATCGGAGAGTGTAAATACGCAGGTGTACCTGAGAACTGCGGAGGAAACCAGTGTGAACGCTGGCCAGCAGGAGAGTTGGGAGGGGGCACGGTACAAATCAATCAAGGCTAATGTGAAAATGCGCGTAGTCTCAATCTGGTTGACTTCATCAGCGCGTCCCTACTCCTAAATCCTTCGCTAAGCGATCTTCAATGAGGCACTAAGTAAACCAGGATAATGCACTTTCCTGCATGGATCGTATTCTCATGTTCACACCTCTTCTCACTTACCTCCACATACAGTAGGTGTAAATGCTTTGTGCAGTATTTATGAAATGCTGACTCGTGTATAATCTTAACGCAATGCCCGGAGGAAGAGCAGAAAGACGGACTACAGCACGAGCGGCTTCCTGCTTTGATGTTTGTTTTATCGATCATAAACGCGCCTTTACGACATGAATTATACGCTCAGATGCCGCAAGTCATTCTGGTCATACTTCCCTTTTATCAACCCTTTCATATATATATATATTTTTTTCCCCCAGCCCCCCAACCCCAAGTTATATTTTTTTGGTTGTTATGAAAACACAAACGCCGCTGTGTAATATGCCCTGCTTATGCTCTCTTTCCTATTTTTCTCTAGAACCTAACAATGATGGAGTCACAGAATCTTACCGACGACCTCTCTCCAAAGAAGACGACCGTGTTTAAGGTTGGTGTGTGTGTATGTGTGTATGTGTGTTTGTGTGTGTGTGTGGCCTTTATGGGACCTGATTGGTTCGATTTCGCTGTTTTATATGTTAGATTCAGGGTGGATTTCCAAAACAAATTAAGATGCAGCCATAACCAAAACTCTCTAATCCAACCAACACATACTGTTAGTTATTAGTATCACAATCCTGGTTGTCCAGGATCTTGTCTGCATTTGTTGTTTCCCTGCAAAGTCACAGAGTGTGTCTTAGAACCAAGTTTGTTTTTTTAAAGCATTAACAAGACCAGATCAAAACATCCCACCCTAAACTTGCTCAATCAGACTTCCTTTTCTAAAATGCTCTTAGCACACTGATCCAGATCAGGCAAATATGGCGACGTGATAATGATGTTGTTTTATGATGAGTCACTTTTCTTTCTGGTTCAAATGTGAAAAAAAAAAAAAACTAAACCATAGCAACCTTTGTTGATAAAACATGAGCATAATTACAATACGGTGTGTTTGTGTGTGTTTTCTGTACGTCTTAAAGTATCATAAGATATTCTTGTCATATTGCACATAACCAATCCAGATGAATGATTAGTCTTGATGAAGTTTGAGTCATCAAGCCTGAATCTTGAGAAATGCTTGTTTTACGTACAATCATCCAGACTTTCATCAGTTGAGAGTTCGGGTTTGTTTATGTAAAACCGGAGGAAATGTGTCTCATAAATGCATGTACTTCCAGCACTGCTGTTATAAGCCGAGCAAGTTGACAGGCTTAAATAAATAGTAATGTTTAACCCAAATTCTATGCCTCTGACATGCTTACAGAGAGAGCCCTAGGGCTACTGTAGAGGAGGGTCGAATCTGTGCCCTTGCTGTTCTTTGCTATTATTTTGGTTCTTATACATTGCATATTCATTTAAACATGCTCAGCTTACTGCTATATTTAATTATGCTGATCAGCTGGAACATTAAAGTGAAAACATTAAACCCAATATTACGCAAGTGCCCTTTGTGTCGCCGGGGCGGCTCTCGTCCCTCAGGACATGACTCTGCAGACAAGACTTCCGGGGTTGTGCCGTGCTGTCTGGCACCAGGATCATTTGGAGCAGCAACTTTAAAAACCCTTGCCTGCTTACCCTTACCCTTGCCTCAGCAATTAATGCTGCATTGGCTTTTTCTCGACAGGCTGACCTTTGCTCCATCCCCACAGGCATAGATGAGCCTTAGGTGCCCCATGTTGCCGTCACCAGTTGGCTGATGATCAGTGTTGTTCAGTTCACACGGTGGTGGTGTTCGTGTTATTTGTGATTGGTGTATACTATACAGTATGTGAGCGTCTAACCATTACACTCGCATCTGGTTCTTCCTCAAACTGTTCCCAGAAAGCTCATAATTGTATTGAGATTGTAAGATGTTTTTATGGCTTTCCACCAAATTGAACCAGTTGCTAGTTCCTGTCTGGTTCCTATCCTATCTTGGTTCAGAGCAAGAACTGGCTTCGTTTTTCCATGGGCTAGATGTCATTATGTCACTATGTATTCGTTCGTGTACACACACCTCTACTTTCCCAGCAATGTTAACAGCTAAATAAAATGTTAGCGGCAACAGTGGTGAACTTCAGCATGGCTTTGTGAGCAATTCTCCTGGCTTTGTCATTTACTAAAAAGCTTTTGAGCTGGCCGTTTCATATGGTGGTCACAAAATTTAGTCGATCGTGATAATCCCGTTCGCCAGCCCCCAATGTAAGCAGGTCTTTGTTTGAGCGCAGCAAAGTTATGGTGCCGCCATGGAACCGGTTTTTCTTTGGTCTGACGGCCGGTGCTTTGGTCGTCTAAAATACAAAGAACTGATTCGAAATTGGGCACGGGCTGAGACCAAGCTCTGGATCTGCTTTGGTGGCAAAGGTGTACAAGAGGGCCAAACTTGTTCCAACATTAAGCTCCACAAAGACATGGAATAGCATGATGGGTGTAGAAGAACTTCTTCAAAAAGCCCTGATCACAATCTCCCACCGAACACCTTTCATAAATCCCCATAGCCAAAATCTATTGGAAAGCCTCCTCACAAGACTGGAGGTGTTTAGTTTAGTGCTCGGGTATCTATAAACCTTTGTTCTATCTATAGTTTACCATCGGGTTTCTTGCACTTCTCCTTGGCCCCGCCTGCTAAAATATTTTAATCCTCAGACATTTTCATCAAAGATGTTAAGTTGCTGTTATGGGTTTGTAACATCGAAGGTGTAAACACATACAGTACAATATCATTTGTGTTTACAAAACATCATATGTGTTTGCAAAACAAACACCTCGAAAATGAATTACGGATCGTCAGGTTTTAGTCACGGTTACAGTTTGTTGATTATATATGCTGTTTATTAATTTTGTCAGTCGGTCGCTTCCGGATTAAATTGCCTACTTTGCCTCGAAGGATGTAACTTCACTTCAGAATGTAAAACGAGCATGCGCAAATTATAGACCGAGCACTGTTTCTCTAACCCCTGGGTGTGTATGTGAATGTGTGCTGTTCAGCTGGGAAATGGTACTCTGTCTGGCTCGAGGAAACGTCTGTCACGTGGCACCTTCGACAAGGAGAAGGAGATGTGTATCCAGATGTTCGAACAGTGGTCAGAAGCTGATCAGGTGGAATTTGTGGAGCATCTCATCTCGCGCATGTGCCACTACCAGCATGGCCACATCAACTCCTACCTCAAACCTATGCTGCAGAGAGACTTTATAACAGCCCTGCCAGGTACACACACACACACTCCTCTCTTACCTTAATCCCATGGTACAAAGAGATTTCTAAAGCCCCCTTCTAGGTACACACACATACACCTACTGCTACATCCCACTTCTACAGAGAAACTTCTTAATCCTGCTTTAGAAGAAGTAAAGACACCCTCACATACACTATAATCATCAGGATTCCGAAATATCCGTTGTGTTGTGTTCTCCCCAGCACGGGGTCTGGAGCACATAGCGGAGAACATCCTGTCATTTCTGGACGCACGCTCTCTGTGTGCGGCGGAGCTGGTGTGTCACGAGTGGCACCGGGTCATCTCGGAGGGCATGCTGTGGAAGAAGCTCATTGAGAGGATGGTGCGCACCGATCCACTGTGGAAAGGCCTGTCTGAAAGACATCAGTGGTGAGCTGAGAATAAATCTCGACAGGTTCTCCGTAGATTCCAGTTTCTCTTTGCACACGACCCTTCTGCTCTGCCAGACTGCTATGATGAAGAGCTGAGCTCCAAAATCTTAAATTATTGCTTCAATTATTGCTGACATATCTATATATCTATATATTTATTTATTTATTTTTTTTTATTGAAAACTTATCAGTCTACACTAATTAGTACACATGTCCTTTAGAGATGTATGTTGATGAGTATAAACAGTGCACATAAGCATTTTCATTTAGTTAGCGATTACTATGGATAGGAATCACCAGGGACCACCTGAGGAAATATTATCACGATACCTAGGTGCCCGTTTGATTTGTATTACGGTTCTGTAAGTATCATGGGTTTTATAAACCTCCAGATGCAATGTTAAACTTTTTTTTTCCCCCCAGATGTTGTTAAAGTTCTAAACAAACTTTAACATAATTTGCTCCTAAAACACGATGTGCTGCCTGCCTATGTGTGAATAGTGTATAGCACCACCTGTAGGATTATAGAGGAACTGCTCCATTTGACCACCTCACATGCAAACATATCAATTTAAAAAAATATATTTTAAAGCACTGATTTTAAAGCCAATGTGGTGGCACATGATTTTCCACATTAAAGAATGGCAGTATGTAACCGAGAAAAAAAATCTTATTTAAAATTAATTTTAATTGAAGGAATTGAACAGCATACTGTTGACTAAAGTCTACTTCCAAAATAGTCTAACATACACTAACATAATTCTCGATTAGTTGCTGCCATTGCATGTTTTTTTTTTTTGTTGTTGTTGTTTTTGCACTAACTCCGAATGCCCGGACTTTACCGCCTAGTGAAGCGAAGTAACCAATAGTGTGATGGGAACATCTCCACACTATTGGTTACTTCGAACTAAACATCCAACTAAAACCTCCAGAATGTCGGAGCACTTCATTAGCAGCAGAAATAAAAGACTTCATGGTGGTGTGTGGTCAAGCATCTCTTTGTGGAAGGAGTGACAATCAGGTAAGTGTGAAAGGACGCACACCCGAGGAGAACATGACTTGCATTCCAAGGCTCTTTGTGACTCAGATCTGATTTTTGTCATGACAGTGTGAACAGTCCAAACCACATGGAATCTGATCTTTTCAATTTCTTATGTACTGTAGTCCTGAATCAGATGCAGAACTGATATTCTGCAGTGAGACTGCAGTCTGAACAGTCGAATTCAGATGGCAATTGTCAATCCACCATGACATTCATCATGATGCCGCACCATGACAGTGAAGAAGAATCAGTGGCAAGAGTGATGTAATGTTGTAGTGCTGCTGCAGCACACCAGAACAAAGCTCAGTCCCTTTTTCTCCAAAGAATGAAGAGTTAAAATCCACACAATCCGGTTAAAATAAATACATTTATGTAAGCACCTAGAGATCCAGTTATTAATAAAACAAACTAACAAAAACAAACACAATTCTTAATTAAGCTTTGAGGCAGGTTGATTAATTCCACCTTTAAAGGTTGTCGGTAGGGTTACAGCAGCACCTCTGTGTTGGTGGCTGAAGTTAACTAACAATTATGAGGTAGTGAAACATCGTTTAGTTTCATTTGGAATTAATGAAATAGGAACACCGTGTTACAGGCTGGATTAGAAGCATTACATGTTCAGATTAATGCCAGATACAGGTCAGTTTAAAAACATAATTTAAGCAGTCTAACAAAAAAAGATCTGATTTTGCTCAGTAAGCTTGATAAAAATCTCTCTTGCCTGCTGTGTACCTTTTTCAAGGAAACCAAACACACTGAAAACTCTTTCCTCGGATGTGTCCTTCCCAACTTCCCTGACACTCGTCCCCTTTACAGAGCAGAGCTTGACCGCGCTGTATCACCACAGATGAATTTTTGTATTGCATGTAATTTTTGTTAGCTTAAAACAACCTCAAGTTAAATTTACAGGTGATTGCTAAACATGAGCCATTGAGTTCATTCCATATTTACTCCATAATCTGAATAGCTGTTTATTAGTTTCAGTAACTTCAATAATGCTGCCCTACTTGCCATTAAATAAAAGATTATTTATGTTTCGATCTGTTACATGTTTTCCACAGAGAGCATTGCAGTGGATTTATAGAGCGAACTGTCTTTTATCAGCATAACATTGGATCCTATGACATTTACATTGACAACAGGAGTGGGCCTGTAACAGAACCTTGATGAACATCATGTTTAACCAGTATTTGCAGAGACCCTCTAGTACTCAGAAGGTCATTTTCCATCCATTTGCATTTACATTTATGGCGTTTGGCAGACACACTTACCCAGAACAACTTACAGAAGTGCTTAAAAGTATGTCTATAAATGCTGATGCTGGTTCACTAGGTCACATACTAAGTAGCCTGACTAATGCAGTCTCAGTGCTATAATGCCAAACCCTTTGTGATAATGTTAATCGGTTCTGTAGTCGGATTTGTTGGTTAAAATCAAAATAAATCGCATATTTAAGTATGATGATTAAATGAAGAGATGTAAAGAGAAATGAAATGAAAATAATACTAACTTACTTTTAATAGCTGTTCAGGATGTATGTATGCTAATAATTTCTTTTAGGAACATTTTTAAACCCTCTGCTGTGCCAAAAAGGGCGATGGAAAGATCTTATGTACATGGCCCTGAAGACAAATGCAATCCATGTACTGAAAAGAACTGTTGTTCTTATTTTTGTGTCTTTCCTTCTCATTTCCAGGGAGAAGTACTTGTTCAAGAATCGCACAAACGAAGTCCCACCTAATTCGTACTATCACTCACTCTATCCAAAAATTATACAGGACATTGAGGTGAGCATTCTTTAGTATTTGTCGAGCATATAAGTCCTACATCTCTGGGTGCTCATCCTTTCTCTTTGTCTTTGGTGTGTGTTTAGACGATTGAGGCAAACTGGCGCTGTGGCAGACACAACCTGCAGAGGATCCAGTGCAGATCAGAGAACAGCAAAGGCGTTTACTGCCTACAGTACGACGATGACAAGATCATCAGCGGCCTCCGAGACAACTCCATTAAGGTGAGTGCGAATGTGGTGTCGCGCTGGCAGCGTCACGATCACGGTAATCATCAGTCTAACATTTTTACAATGTTTACTAATGCAGTCTCTCTCTCACTCTGTGTAACACTACCAGATCTGGGATAAGCACACTCTGGAGTGTCTGAAGATTCTGACAGGTCACACTGGTTCAGTTTTGTGCTTGCAGTATGATGACCGCGTAATAGTGACCGGATCCTCAGACTCTACTGTCAGGTATGCAAATATTCAAATAGACATTTGAATTTAAATAATTTAATTAAATAACTTTACATAAATAATAGAATTGACAAAGATATGGATTCAAATCATTTAATCAAATACCAGTGTACATGGTGGTGAAAAGTAACTAGGCATTAAAAATGTGTATTTAAGCCCATATTTTTAACACAAATTTGTATTAGAAGTCCTTAAGTGTGCGAGGCCTTGTCCCGTACACCACCTCCTGTGCGTAGCTCTACAGGAAAGAAAATCGCATGAAGTGAGATCTGGACTTGGTGGTTCCTCACGAGGACCATGTAGTCTCAGCCAACGTCCTGGAAAATGCTTAAGACACACTGGTGGACTTGGAGGCACGGATTCAGGAGGTCCTCATCAATAACCCAAACGACTTCCTTCAGAAGAATGTGCAATCTATTCCCGGCTGTTTGAGGAAACTTGTTGATGCTACCGTGCCTACGTTGAAATTTAAAGATTTGCGTTCATTTTTCCGTGTAATAAAGTACATGTACAATTTGTTTTGATAAATTTGTATTAGAAATGTGGATTTTATTACCAAATTTTAATGCCTAGCTACTTTTCACCCAAGCTTTCTGCACCATCTTTAAGAGAATTAAAGCCTTTCTCTCATTCTGACCCAGGGTTTGGGACGTGAATTCCGGGGAGGTTCTGAACACTTTGATCCATCACAACGAGGCGGTCCTTCACCTGCGTTTCTGTAACGGCTTGATGGTGACGTGCTCCAAAGATCGTTCCATCGCAGTATGGGACATGGCCTCCGCCACTGACATCAGCCTGCGCCGCGTGCTCGTGGGCCACCGTGCCGCTGTCAATGTCGTCGACTTTGACGACAAATACATTGTCTCAGCCTCTGGAGACAGGACTATAAAAGTAAACATTTAAAAAGTTCCCTTTTTTTAACCAAATCTTTTTAAAATTATCCGTTTCTGTTTTGTACTTGTTGAGCATTTTATTTGAATTTGTAGCAAAAAAAAAAAAAAAATCATTTAGAAGATTGTATACTTTTACTATATGACAACTAGATCCACTGCAATGCAATAGGTGTTTACTTATAGCACACATTAACTTCATTTTGTGTGCCAGTAGTAAATAAGGATCTAAATACTTCATAAAAAATTAATTAATGCACTCACATTGTTGTACTGTATTAATTGGCCTATTTCTTGTGCTGTTATATTTGTTTATTCCCTGGTCTTTCTTATGATCGCTGTCCTGATGTCGTGCGTTTGTGTGTTTAGGTGTGGAGCACCAGTACCTGTGAATTTGTCCGGACACTAAATGGACACAAGCGAGGTATCGCCTGCCTCCAGTACAGAGACAGACTAGTGGTCAGTGGCTCCTCGGACAACACCATACGGTATGTGTGTGCATGCGTCCGTCCGTCTACTTGTAACCGAGATCCTATTATTCGATATATAACTTATGTTGGGAATTTACTGGTTGAAGTGAATGTTTGTGATGGAGGAAAAAAATAAAAATAAAATCATGCACAGGTGTATATTAAGGATGGATAGCTTGAGATATCTGTGTGTGTGCGTGTAATGTAGATTGTGGGATATTGAGTGTGGCGCATGTCTGCGAGTCCTGGAAGGCCACGAGGAACTCGTCCGGTGCATTCGGTTCGACAACAAAAGGATCGTCAGTGGGGCGTACGACGGGTAATACACCCCCACACATGCAAGCAAGCAGCTTTGTTATGTTACGACTAATGTAACACACATACGCTCTTGACTCCAGTAAGCTAGTCTAGTGTGATGGGGTTGCATTACTTAAGTATTAATGTTTTATATGGATGCTTTATGCAAATAGTCATTTCAGTGAAAACTTTTCAATGCATTTTCCTCATCCTGTCTCTCTCTCTCTCTCTCTCTCTCTCACAGGAAGATAAAGGTGTGGGATCTGCAGGCTGCTCTGGACCCCCGTGCACCAGCCAGCACACTCTGTCTGCGCACGCTAGTGGTGAGTACACCTGCTGAATAAATGATGCGCTAGCTCCGTTCAATTTATGTACAGTGGGACAGTAAACCGTTGTAACAGAATATCTGTGCGTGGAACGATACATAACCAATTTAGATTGAATGAATGATTAATTGGCAAGTCTTAATGGTAGCTGTAGTTGCTGTTTCGTCATGTTTATTGGTCATATGGTTGTTTTGGTCATAAATTTCATTTGTATAGCCCTAGTCTAGATCAATAAAGTTATTGTATTAAAATGATCTGATGACTGACCCCCAAAATTTAATTCCATTCATAAAGGGTCCCCCCCCCCCCCCCTTGTATTTTGCCAACACATCAAAGGCAGACGTGTCGGTATATTCCTACTGATTTCATCTTGTTTCCTGCGCCTATATGAAAGAAAGAACCACTACATGCTCACTACCCAAGTCATTAGTCTCCATCATTACTTTGCTTATGCTTTGTGTACATTTTTCCCCCAGTTGCCTCGCAACAGTGTTCTCCGAACCTTAAGTGCTCGAAAAGCAAACAAATCAAGTGTTCATTTTCCCACAAACATTTGAATGCACCAATGCACAGAGCTTAAATGCCAGGTGCCTTTAACAAAGGACAGCCTTTTCTCTGAAGCCAGCGAAATGCAGCTTATGTAGAGAGCCGCCTTCTGATTGGACCACAGTCTGTCATCTAATGTTTGTTTTAATAAGCTGAATAACCTGCCATCATAATTTTCGCCATCTTGCACCTGGCATGTGTTTTTTGATGTGATTTTCATTTGGAGTGTATATATACACGTGTGTGTATGTGTGTGTTTTAATTTAGCGCTGTCATGGTTACCTTTTGCAGGAGCATTCTGGCCGTGTGTTCCGTCTACAGTTTGATGAATTCCAGATCATCAGCAGTTCCCATGACGACACCATCCTTATATGGGACTTCCTGAATGTGTCCCCCAACGGACAGCCAGAGGGACTCCCTCATGCAGCCAGATCGCCCTCCCGCACCTACACGTACATCTCCAGATAGCGGGTACGCGCGCACCTTCATTTCCACTCGCCTACGTGCATTTTACCCAAAAACAAACTTTTATGAATACTATTTTTTGCTAAGGTAAAAAAAAGAGCACCAGATGATTTGTGTACACCCACATACCCTTATTCCAGGATGGAGCAGACAAATAAACACCTGCACCCATCTCCACCGAGTGTTTTGACTCACAGTGTTCTTTGACCTAGGTGCCTTTGATGTGTGCCAGTGTGTCCTGGGAAAGCTGAGATCCGATTGGCTACGGCTTTGTCTGTCCCAAAAAGGAGTGAAAGGAACAGCCTCCTCGTTTTCATCTCTCCGGTCTGATGGGAAGCTTCTCCAGTAACACTTGACAAGTTTTTTGCGACGGAAACATATTCAAACGCCAACTATGAGCCAACATGGAAACACTGTCTCTGTAATACAGTAACACACAGCGTAAATTTTAACAGTTTTGCTCAGCATTACTTCTAGATTCACACTGCAAATGGCATTTAGAAGCTTGAAATGATATCTATTGGCAGAATATTGCTAAGACGTTCTTAGAATATAATATAAACTCTTGATACCTGCACTAACCCCCCCCACCCCCTTCCTTGCCCATGTATACAAAAAAACACTCTGTCAGTAGACAACTTAACTCTCCCACTTCTCTTCTGAAACTGTTGAATGGACAGACTGGTGGTGGTGGTGGTGTAGAAAGAGACTCTTGGCAGACCTGCCAATGAGAATGGACTACATGGACAGACTAGTGATGTATTTGTTTCTTCTTTTCTGTCCGGCTGGCCCTGGGCTTTTCTCCAGGACCAGAAAAGCACACTCCAATGTCGGAGAAATGACTGCTCTACAGAGGCAGGACTGAGTTTTGATTTCTCCACCTCGTCTCGTCTCAAGGCAGAGACGGGCATTGTGCATGTGAGACAGTGTGGAATCCCTCCTCCTGGCTCTGATTCTTCATTTTTTTTATTATTATTCTTTTTCTTTTTAAGGTTCAGAATTTTTTTTTACTATTAATTTTTTTATATTTAAGTGCACTCATTGTCACTGTATGGTTATGCTAGGCATTGTAGAGCTGTTTGTTCAACTCAATGGCTAGTGTGTTTGTTTCTCTTTTCTCTGCCTGCTTGCTGTATGATAGCGAATTCTAGTGGTAAGCCAAACTGTCTTGTCCAAAATTGTGTTGTATATTAAAATTATTATTATTTTTTAAGAAAATACCTTTATTGTGAATAAAGTACAAGACCATGGCGACATTTGTGTTCGAGTTTGCACAGTTTGATGGGTGCTGTACTATATATGGATGAAATGCAGTACTGTTTCTGGTGTGGTACCATTGCTCATTTCTATTGATCCTGCTGTCAGTGACTAAAAATGTGGTGATGATAAGAGGCACAGCTTGGCTCATAACTCAGAAGCAGCGTTCCATTATTTTATTGCATCTCTGCTGGGGGTTACAATCATTACCTCAGTCATCTATGAGAGACCCGGCACTTAAAAATGGTCAACTATGTCATTGTGAGACTAGCTGGACAAGCTTATCTCAAAGACACATTTCAAATGTAGCTAATTAGATTAACATATTTGAGGCCAGAGTGAGCTAATGTCAGCTTCTAATTGTCTATGTAAAAATCTTACAAATGGTATGTTGTGGTGATTTGTTTGCAACAATCCGAACTGCTGATGGCCATTCCCAGAGACACTTTAGCCTTTGGTGGTGGATTGGGGCTGTAACTGATGTGTCAGGATCCAGCAAACTGGTACACAGGCTATGAAATGAGCAAACATTTGCCAGTTCGTCTGGGAGCTGAGATGTTGGCTTCCTAGCCAGGCATAACTGGAGCTTTGCAGGCTGCCTGCTGCTTTACAGCATTTCTCAGTCATGGAGGACTGGAAACAATTGGCCATGGACATAAGGACAGGACCTGCCATAATGGATTGCTGAGTGAATTGGCGCTTGGATGGCATGAGGGGTTCCACTGAGGGCAAGTGTGCCAAATTCCCTTCCTTCCTTATCGATCCTGTCCATCCCTGGACTGTGTTTTAAATGGAACATGGGTTGCTCCTGGAACAAATGGGTTCCATCAGGCACTTAAAGAAGACTGGCAATCGATGCCTTGTCAAGCACTTGGCATTTGGCAGAAGTATTTTTCTCTCATAGTAAGATGTGTTCTCTCTGGACAGGGAACGCTGAACCTTTCCGCTGTTCTGTTGTAGACCTCGTCTATACTGGTGGACTGGACAGGTAGCCGATATGGCGCTGCATTCACTATCAGATAGTATCTATACTATCTTGCAGCTAACATAGAAGATATGAAAAGTTGATGTATCATAACCTTTCAATTTGCAAAAGAGGCAGCCAGCAGACACCACAGACAGCCATGCTCACTAACTGTTAAGCTCCAACAGAGGGCAGCAGATGCCAATGAATCAGAGTGACATCCAAGGCATTCAAACTGAACATATCCTGAAGGTTTGAGAAGGGGGGGAAAAAAATCTCGCCATAATTCACACTTATTAGAATTGGTTAGCTTTCAGCTTCATACGGATGAAAGATTGTGACCCCCGCATTAATGGACACCTTGAAAATGAATTACATGCCCTGTTTCACTGATTCATATTACGACCTTTCTGTAATTTAGGTTCCCTGAAACACAGGTTTGAGACTTTTATGTGATTCCCTCCCACAGGTCTCTTAGAATGAGGTCATGAGCGTGAACTTTGACAAGCATATGGTCTTGACATGTATATCAGGGGATAACCTACGAGTACACCAATGAGTACACATTCTGCGAGTGTGTGCGTGGCGCGTGCGCCGAACACCCCCTGTGGGGGAATATATCTCTGATTACTGTAGCAGATGTGTGGTGAAAGAGGGAGGGAGAGATAAGGGAAAATAAGGATGTGCAGATAGCAATGAGTAAAATATTCATGTCAGTCAGACCCTACTGAATTTAACTTTTGGCAGGAATAAACAAGTTATTAAGATAGTACAGGAGGGGTGAGAGGGAACAGGATTTATTACCCACGAAAACGACTGCAGAACAATAAAAACAAGGACGAGGGCCTTCCTGGCCAGGATGATCAAGGCTGAGTAGAGTGACTTAGAAGATAAGCAAAAAAGCGGACAGACAAAGACGAAGTGAAAAGACTTGAAATGAGGACAGGAAAGTAAAAAACTGGAGAAGACGAAAAGAGAGGGTTTTTTTTTTTTTTTTTTTTGCACATGCTGCTCAGCTGTGTAAACTGGAGAGAGGCAGGGTCTCGGATTCCCTGGGAAAACGGCCTGATATTTATAGGAGACTGGCAGCCCATATGCATCTCTCTCCCCCTCTCGTTCTCTCTCCCAGTCTCACACACATACTAATATTATTATTCCTGAACACTCAAAAATGGAAAATGGCAGGAACCTGAGATGCCATGTGTGCACACGTGTGTTCGTGAGAAAACGACGAGTATGTCGGTGAGTGTATGCGTACAAGTGAGAGTAATGATAGTCGCAGTGGAAAAAAAAGAGGACAGACAGAAGAGGAGAAAAAAGGAGAACATTGGCATGGCTCTAAAGAGGTGTAATGTGATCTACAGAACACTGCGAGGAGAGTGAGCCAGAGAGCAAAAAGGCAGAGATAGAGGGCGTCAAGCACATTCAGACATGAACACGTATTCCAGGATGAGATTAGATGATTCCAGCAAGTATGGTGCAGACATGTCGAAACAGAAGAAACACAAAAAATGGAATACTCCACCAGTAGGTAACAGGTGGGCAGGGCGTATCTGAAAATTTGATCATTCGATCATATCTGTATATATATATATATATGATATTATGTTACAGTAGCCCACTCAGTCATCATCTATACTGCTTTATTCTGTTTACAGGGTCATGTGGGGCCTGGATCCTCTCCCAGGAGACTTAGGACATGAGGCAGGATGGGGTGCCAATACATTTCAGGGCGCACACATACACACACTCACTAATATGCATATCTTTGGACTGTTGGGGGAAACCCATCAAGCAAAAGGGAGAACATGCAAACTCCAAGCACGCAGACCCCGAGGCAGGATTCGAACCCAGACCCTGGTGCTAACCACTAAGCCACTGTGCGTTAGCAGTACTGTAGTCAAATCTCAAATTTACCTTGTCACTAACATTTGGTCAATTGATCTAAGATGATCTAATTTGGATTAAACCATGATTGGCTCAGAGAAAAAAAAAGAAATAAATCTGTGTCTAAGAGGGAAGTATGGCGAAGCAGAGTGACGACTATTACCAAATGAGAAACTTGATTACTTTACTATAACATTGCATTCTGAGATATTTGGCTCAGATTATTCAACAGCAATTTGGGAACAACTCCGCTATTTTTTATTTATCGAAGGCGATCTGTGAAGGCAAAAGTTGTATGTTGTATGTAATCTTGTACTTTTTTTTTTTTTATAGAATGCCTCCTCACAGAAAACTTCACCATATCAAACGTTCTGTGTGGAGATGCCACCTTCTAACTTGTTTCTAGAGTAATAATAATATATCAAAATTAATGCTTTGAATTCCATCAGAGCTGCTTGTTACAGGCAATCAGTCAACACCTTTTAACCGATCGGAGTCAGCAGAGTCGTGAGAACATGTGGTGAAAAAAAAATCATCAAATCTACATATTATATACCATCATTTTCTAGTAAATAATGTGATATATTCGTGCCATAACTTCTCTATATAGGATTGAATTGAAGGGAGGAGTGAAGAAAGAGACAAGGTACATGACCTACCACTGAGTTAGAAATCCCTCATGAGTAGTGTTGATTAATTACTCAGGGCAGGCCTCGGGCTTTAAACCGCACAGAAACAGAGAGACAGGGGGATAAAGGGATAAAGAATAAAGGTGTGGTGCAGAATGACAGAGTTTCATTTGTTCGGGGGGGTCATATGAGGCTCTGTGGTCGATTACGTGCATGTTAAAGTATATTTCTTGTACCAGTAGAGGAGTTGTTCAGCAGAATCTCCCAGGAGAATGGAAAACCTAAAATAGATCTATTTTATTTCGAAGATTTCATTTTATGTTTGTGAGAGCCTGGGAAAACTTGTCAGATATCGCTGTGGCTCTGGAAAAACAGCCAAAAACAATGAAAACTCTAGATTTTAGCAGAACATTCTTTGATACCACTATTCCAAGAAAACATAAATTGACATTCCCAAAAACAAGTAAATGCTTTCGTTTTTAAATGACCCTTATCAAAGTTGCCTAGGCTTTCTTCATTACTAATGTTGGAAAGATAAGAAGCCAGTGTAGCAGTCCGTAGGTTTACATGCATAGTTAAGTCAAGCTGTGGTTATAGCTCGACTAGGCCATTTGACTGGACTGTTGTCCTCGTCCCAAGATAAAAGCACAGCATGGATTCCCCTGCCGTGCTTGTATACTGGCAAAAGTATGTCTGAGTCCGCTACATTAAGCTTTAAGCTTGTTAGTATTGTATAAGATTGAGAAATAAATGGTAGCATGTCGAGCAGTGAACTACCTTACAACTCTGTACATTTTATACATGTTCTATGCTCTACCTTTGATACAAATGCGATGCACGCTATCCGATGTGTTTATAGTGTTATACGGCCATATTTTGATTTCTGTGACCGATTGAGCTATACGTGAAGTTGCTGCTTGACTCCCAGTTGCATTATCTGGGTGTGCTAGTCTAACTGAAGTATGATTTAGTACGACTTCAGTCAGACTAAATTGTTAGATTTATTTTAAACGTCGGGTTGTATTCACACTAACTCAATTAGTCAGACTGTAAAAATACTGAGTGTGAATGTGCATACTGTATGTCAGGCATTCCGCATGGTCTCCCTGTGTCTGTGTGGGTTTCCTCTGGGTTCTCCAGTTTCCTCCCACCTGCCATAACCATGCAATACTGTAAATTGCTCTCATGGTGAAAATGTGTGTGTGTGTGTGTGTGTGTGTGTGTGTGTGTGTGTGTGTGTGTGTGTGTGTGTGTGTGTGTGTGTGTGTGTGTGTGTGTGTGTGTGTGTGTGTGTTTGCGTGTATGCACAGAGCCCTGAAATAAGAGAGAAGCGTGCCATCTAGGATGTATATTCACTTTGCATTCGGTGTTTCAAGAAAGAACTTTTTTTCTGCATATCAAAAAGAAAGAGGAAGCTGCAGATACCTGACCGGAGGGGACATTGTGACTGATGTTCTCTGTCTCTCTTTCTCTCTCTGTATGTGTGTGTGTGTGTGTGTGCATGTGTGAATGGGATATTTTAATGGTCCTGCAGGCATTGACTGTACCTACCATTCATTTGCAAACTAGTATGCACTCATACCCTTATAAAACACATGATCACATTTTCTCATAAACACATTAAGTAACCACTACCACCAGAACAGGAGGGAAAATACCACAGAGAAAGTATTACTCCTCCCTTTAAAAAAAAAAAAAAAAAACCTTCTACATACTAATACCCCTGTCTTTGTGTCTTTTACATACTAACCCACAAGAGATTATTACTGAATTCCTATGAAGGAACGAAGGCATTACATTACTTGTCTCTCTTCTGAAGTTAATCTCCACATTTGCTGTCAGCTCTTTTCCTATAATTGCACCTTGTTCTTACTTATTCTACTTTTCCTTTTTTGTTGACCCTACTTCGTTCTCTCCCCCCCCCCCTGTCTCTCTCCCTCCCTCGTTACCCCCCTCCCTCTTTTGCTCATTCACTACCTGATGTTATGGCCCAGTGCCTTGTGAGTCACAACTCTGGTAAAACCATCAGAGAAAGAGAGAGAGAGAGAAGTGGGCAAGGAGAAGAAAAGAGAAAAGGTGCAGAGTTCACATTCACATTTGGAGTCCAAGTAATTTGTGTGTGCATGTCACTATCATTTAGGTTTTCAGTACAATAGTACAGGCACATGCATGCTCATATCGATGCATGCATACCATCCAAATAGCATTACATAATATCATATAGTTTAAAAACATAGTTCAGCACATATGACCCTCTCCTTTACTCCCTTTTTGTTGCCATTGGATACTACACAAACAAACCCTACTGGGCAATTCTAAGAGTCAGGGGAGGATGTGGGTCAGTCTTTCTTTCTTTCTTTCTTTCTCACTCCTTTTCTCTCTCTCTCTTTCTTTCTTTCTCTCTCCGTTACTCACATACACTCACTCGCTCTTTATTGTCCCTATGTGTAAGCATTCTTGACATCATGTGCATAAATCCGAACACTTCGAGCAAGGGCATGCACACTCTGCACGAGTATGTGTGTCTTGGTTTTTGTTTGCTGAAAAATTTCCTATCTTCCTTAGTAAATCCCTACCCTGTTCATCCCGGCCCAACCCAATCATAAACCCAGCATGTAACAGCTCAACCCTTATCACCCTATAATTTATAACCACTTATCAGAGTAATCCTTGCCAAAGTCATCCCTTGCAACCTACCACTTATTTCCACTTATCAGGATTAAGCCTATCATTTATAACCATTTGTTAGCACTCTTCTTACCAAAACAATTTCTTACAACATACCACTTGTCAATGTTATCCTAAACCAAAACCAACCCTTACCAAGTTAAACATGATCAGTGGATTACTTACCAAAACCATTCGTTACCACTTTCCCACTTATTACCATTTTCAGCTCAATCCTTATAAAATCCATCCCTTATAAACCTACTACAATCAGTGTAATCCTCACCACACCATTTATTATCAACCTACCACTTATTACCTTTTACCAACTGAATCCTTCCCAAGCTACAAGTTATTACCACATATTAGCATTATCCTCCCAAAACCTAACCCCTACCACTTATTACCACTTATTCACTAAAACTTACCCTTACTGACCAACTATTTATTACAAGTTGTAAACAGTGTAACTCTAAACAAAAACCAACCCCTACCAACATGTGACTTCTTACCACATGTCAGTGGAATACATACCAAAACCATTCATTACACTGACCATCACACTGACCATTACCACCAGTGATCAGTGTTATCATTACCAACACCAACCCTTACTAACTTTCCATTTATCACTGCCATTCTTACCAAAGCTATCCTTTACCTGCTCTTTATTGTCACATACCAGTGCAATACTTACCAATACCACCGCCCCCCCCCCCCCAAAAAAAAATCAACCTACCATTTATAAACACCCATCAGCTCAATCTTTACCAATCTACCGCTTATTAGCACTTATCGGCATCCTCTCTCCCAAATCAAACCCTTACCACCCTACCACTTATCAGTGTTATAACTTAGCCTTAACATTCTACTACTTATACTACTTATCAGCTCAATCACTTATCATTTATCAGCATTGTCCTGACCAAAACTAACCCTTAAACCCACTAACATTACCGCTGATTAGTATAATCCTTACAAAAATCATCCCTTACCAACCTTCCACTTATTACCGCTTATCAGTGTTATTCTATTTGCATGTTCTCCCCGTGCTTGGTGGGTTTCCTCCGGGTACTCCGGTTTCCTCCCACAGTCCAAAGACATGCAGATTAGGCTAATTTGCATTCCCAAATTGACCGTAGTGTGTGAATGAGTGTGTGACTGTGTGTATGTGAGTGACCTGCGTTGGATTGACACCCTGTCTAGGGTGTACCCCTCCTCTTGCCCTAAGTCTCCAGGGATTGGCTCCAGGCCATCCGTGATCCTGTATACAGGATAAAGCGATATAGACAATGAGTGAGTGAGTGAGTGAGCATTATTCTAACCAACCTACCACTTATAACTGATTCATAGTGTTCTTCTTACCAAAACCATTTCATGCAATCTACCACTGATTATCACTAACATCATTATCTTTACTAAAACCAACCCCTACCAACCTACCTAGTGTTACCACTTTCAGCAATATTGTTACCAAAACAAACTCATACTAACCTACTGCTTATTACTATCAGTGTATTTCTTACCAAAACCAACTCTTTCCAACCTATCCCCCTTTTTTTTTTACCACATTACCAAAACTAACCTATACCAATCTTCTACCTATCACCAGATATCAGTGTATTCCTTAGCAAAACCATTTCTTCCAACTCACCACTTATCACTTCAGCCTACCACTTATCTGTGTAATCCTTACCAAAACCATCCCATACCAAGCTACCATTTAGTACCCTTCACCCAATTTCAAGCCAGTTCTCAAAACTTGGCTGTTGTAAACCATTCCATATAAAGACAGTCCTTACCAAATGAACTTATACTGGACTACCCCCTACTAGTCAAAATTTACCTCCCTAATTCAGACCAATTTAATCCATACCAAGCTAATCCTAACTACCCTGTCTAGACCCAGTTCCCACCATCCCAATGCAGGTCAGACAATTTCCAGTGATCAGTGCAGTCACTAGTAACTTTGTATTGCCATTCAGATTAAAGGAACATCACCAATAACCCCATGATGCACCCTTTATACAGAATGCTAAGATGCAACAACAGTGCAATATTGCTGTGCTAATCAGGATTTTTAAATGGGGCTACCAAAGGCTTCAAAACAGTGGTACTAAGGAACAAAAAAATATACAAAAATCTTACTCAAATCAAATTAACAGCTCTCGAGATATACAGCTGATTAATAACGCACATCTTTTTTCCTCTTGAGCATGACGGGACAAACCAAATTCCATGGCTAGTGAATGTAGACATGAAATATATGCAGCAATAATGGTCTGCTTTTATCTGCACGCATTTTAAGACAATTGTCTCTGCAAAAGTAGTGGTAGCCTAAATCTTCCAAGAGCCATCACATACAACACCAAATCAATGCACCCAGTGGCCAGCTTTCTCCCTTGGAGCCTGACTCTAGACCCAGGCTTTCTCAGAACCGAGGCCTGCACAGATTTCCAACGCAAACACGCATCAATAAGCAGTCACTCCACTCTCTGGACTCGAACTGACAGTCAAAGACCAACAGTTTTGGAGCGCTTCTACAGAAGAACAGTCTCTTTTCACTGCGTTTGTGTTTGGTGGTGTGCACACACATACAGAGGAAGAAGAAGAGCGAGAGAGAGAGAGAGAGAGAGAGAGAGAGAGAGAGAGAGAGAGAGAGAGAGAGAGAGAGAGAAAAGGAGGGTGAAGGGAAAGAAGGTTCAAAAAACAATTACAGTAAAAATGACTAATACGTCACGGACCAACTAAAGTTTTTTCCTTCAGTCATTCTCTGTCTTACTCATAATTCCTTTTATTCTAAAAGCCCCTATAATTACAAACAAAAGCTCTGACTAGTTTCCAGCTGTACAGATGATAATAGAGAATCATGACGTAAGCAAACACATTATATATTGAAGATAGAGGATTAGCACAATCTGGGCACACGCGCACACACACACACACACACATAGGGATAGAGAGTATGTGTGGTTGCATACTGCCGTCTTCCTTGACTTTGTATCTTCTTGTTCAAACACAGCTGTGCTCAATTGGTGGCAAATCCGATCACAGGAATCGACACATAAACAACGAGAAACGATAATTCATAAATGAAAAGATACTGAGTGAAAGACATGTGCAATCACTAACATACACAAACAGACCAGCATTTGAAGATAGTGGCATTTGAGTGTACAATGGTTGTGTTATTCATAATTGTTTAGCGTGACACAGAGCACACGTCAGTGTAATTACTCAAGTGGTAAATACACACTATTCCGGTCTGTGTGAGCAGGAGCCTTAAACTCAGCAATGAATAATGGTTGTAATGGTTTTATTAGTTAGCATGGTAGAACGGTGATAATTGTTGTTATAAAAGCCAGATTTAAATTTGTACACGATGGAAAACACATACACTCTCAAACAAAGAGTACTGAATGTCATCATCACCACTGGAAGAGCCAAGCAATAATCACACTCAGATCACCTACAATCTCATGCCAAGATACGATTACACACATAGCATGTGTGTGAACGTATTTGTATGTTCATGAGTGTTACACCTACACGTTTAAGTGAAAAAAAAAAAGACAAGACAACTTAAGATACTTGTACTTTTTGCAAGCAAGAAAGAAAAGTATTGTGATAGCCATTATATAGGAGAGAGAATGTATTTTCATCTCCACCCCCCCCCCCCCTTAATTCTCTCAGTCCTTCTCTCCTTTTTCCATTTTTATATGCAGCTCCAGATGTTGAAGCAGTGAAATATTAAATTACAGAATTTGGCTTGTTTCTGCACTTTGGCTATATCAAAAACAACCCTGCCCTTTCTTCTTGCTTATGTACACTCACTTGCACATTCTCTCTCTCTCTCTCTCTCTCTCTCTCTCCTATAAGTCTGTGCTTAGGAGGGCCTGCGAATTCTGCACTAACTTCAGTCATAGCCTAATTCAGTGTGATAGGTGAGAACTCTCTCTCTCCTTGAGGCTCCAGATGTTTTCTGGCCAGCTGCTCTGAAACATTACAAAAGATGTTAGCTTATCCATAAATTAGGTATGAGCCACATCACCAGATTGTTAATTCACTTTGAATTCCGTGTAACCAGGTGCAAAAACAAAAACAACGGACCTAAAAAACAACCTTGCGGGACCCTGAGGTGCTCACTTACCAGTGTCTCGAGGGAAATGACTCAAACCCCTGAACATTCACACATACACACATACTCACAACCTTTTACAGAAATGATATAATTTGCCAAGCCATTGCTGTTAACACATCTTTTTCATTCTCTCTGTATGCTGAAGTTAAAGTAGTGGTTAATGCACAGAGCTCATGATGTGTCAAAATTTTTTTTTCCTTTTCTGTTTATGTAATCACATCAAGTGAAGTTTGGAGACTTGAATACATCTGTATGTGCTATGAATGTTTACCTATGTGTCTGTGTGTGGCTCCCATGCACTGTGTGCATGTGCGTGTGTGTGGGCAGGTTAGCCGTGTATATGCAATGAGTATGTTAGCAATGGATATGTTTTGTGTGTATATATATATATGTGTGTGTGTGTGTGTCTGTGTGTACCTCAGAGTGTGTGAGGGCTTGCCTGCTCAGGGCATCGGCTGAATTGTTTCCACATGTGTCTTAATTCAGAGTGCTGGGTGGGTAAGGGGAACATGAGTGTGTGTTTGAGTGGAGGGGGGGTCAGGTTTCATTGCACCAAGCACTGCAATTGGGCCTCCAAATGCAAAGTTAAAATTCCCACGACTACCAGCACATTCCCCGTGTGGACACAATGCATGGAAACATGGCAAAACACAGCTGTGGCAGACAAAACGTACTCAGAATAACACTGTAAACAAGTGGCTCATGCTGTGATGCTTTTACACCAATCACCCACACTTACAGGCACACTCACACTCCCCTGGCACAACTGTCCTCAGTGTCGTGGGGCTTACAGGCGTTTCACTGGCAAAACACATTGAAAGGAAAATATGAATGTGTCTGCTAATCACAACCCCATTAGACTTGTTGTATAGAGAAGAGATGGAGGAAAGAAATTGTAGAACGACAGACAGGGAGGGAGAAAGAAAGTTGAGAGGGGGTGATAGAAGGATAGAGTGAAATCTACAGGCTGTCAAATGCTCCCAACTCCACGAACAGAATAAAAGGGGGAGCAAGTGCAAAAGAAACAGAAGGACAGCAAAGTGAGTGTGAGGAAGAGAGAATACTAATAGACTCCAGTTGTGTGTGTGTGTGTGTGTGTGTGTGTGTGTGTGTGTGTGTGTGTGTGTGTGTATGTGTGCGCGTATATATATATATATACTGGATCTTGCAATAGAAATGAAAGTTTACATCACATGCACATTTTTACTCATAGTTTGACTTTATTTGTAGATGATTTAGTCATTTAACTCCTTTTTAGGCCTTTTCTAAAAAAAAAAAAAGAAAAAAAAAAAGATAATTCAAACCAACCATTAATATCCTGTCCACTGCTCCACCTTCTCCACTAAAAATGTTCATAGAGTGAGAGAGTATGATTCCTGCCCCAGAGGGCTTGTACTGGCGTTCCAATTTTTGATGACTAGGTCCAGTAATAACTCTATTCAGATAAATGCTGTACTAATCGTGCTGTCAAACAATAGCCTAAAGAGGTGAGCATATCAATGGAACATCAGCGTAGGTCTGTCAAATAGCATAATAAATAAAAATAAATAAACAAATAAATAAATAAATAATATGGGAAAAATATTTCTTGCAATTGGATGGGGTGTTGCCTCTGACTGTCCACATAACAAACTAATAATTTCGGGACTGTAAGAGCACATCACCTTGACTCATCTGTTAGTAATGCTCATCTACTCTGTGGTGGAATAAAACCATAAAACCAAGGAAAATATCTCAGAACAGAAAATTGTTTGCTATTCAATTTTGCTATTGGACAATGAGAAAAATTGGATGGTGTGGATGATGTGATGCATTCCAAAAGATCATCTTCCAGGCGATCAGAGAGACACTAGCCAATCGTTGGCATGTGTAACCTCATGGGCATGTGTAAGAGTACAGTAAGAGGTCTATCCTTTGAGTGTGTTCAGCTGTGCTGTGATGTAGCATGAACAGCATCTCAAAGAAAGAGTGAGTGCCTGCCTTTATATATTTCAGAGGAGTCACGTGCTTGCCCCCCTCTTCCCAACTGGGAGCTTTTGTATGAAAATAGACAACTCGCTTGTGACAGGAAAAAAAAAAAAAAAAAAACAGCAAGAAGAAAACTTGTGCAGTTGACAGCAAATGAATGAACTACAGCCTCCCACATTTCAAACACAAATGAATATGCAGAGATAATAATCTACAGTCTAGGTAATGATAGTCACAAAGCCATTTTGCTAGCTAGCTTTCAAACCATTTTGCGTGCAAAAATAGGTAGCTTACATGAAAGTAAATGACGCAAAACATAGCTATTGATAGCTAGTTAATGTTAGAAATAAATGTTAAACAAACAAACAAACAAACAAACAACTTCTCCTCTACTAGGTAGATATTACTAAAAATTACAAGGCTAGTTAGCTAATGCTAAGAACATGGTCATCTGCATTGACTAGCAAAATGCTTTGTTTTATTTCTGCAGGCTTATGGTATGTATTATAAAACAACATACAGTCATATTTGGCTATATATATTGTGTTAAGCCAATACTTTGGGGAAAAGAAATCACAGTTTTTATGATCCATGCTGTTTTGAAGAAATTACTCAGAAAAATACCAACCAGTGGCAACACTGTGACTGAAGGTGTAAGAAGCAAATTGGGGCAACGGAATATTAGCCAGCAGTACTGGCTTGTGACCATAGATTCTGGTTGTCAGGACAACATTAATAACAATATATCTTATAAAATTAAGTAGTGGGCCTGGCATATTTGCTAGTATCGAGTGATTTTTTTTTGTTTTTTTTACAGAAACCTTGTATTAAGCAGCTGAGAATCAACGACATTTTTAGAAATGTCACACACCGCAAAAGAAAAAATCTCACAAATAATGGGTAAACATTAAAAGAATTGGTCATGTGAAAAGCAGACATTTTTTATATTTTCTTTTTTGTTCTCAGTACTTGAATGAGAATCAAGGTCACACACATTTCTGATATATGGACTTTCACTCTATAATCCCACTTTTCCCTTTCCTAAGTGTTTCAATATACTGGATTTTGCAATAAAAATAAAACTCTCCATCACACACAGAAATTTTGATCATAGTTTGACATTATTTGCAGAGATTTTTGTAACTCCGGGTATTTTCTATAAAAAAAAAAGAAAAGGAAAAAAAAACACAGAATGTAATGTAATGTATTTTTAAACTAGCCCACATTGGTGTAAAAAGTCAAATCTTTAAAACCTATAATTAAATATCCTATCCACTGCTCCTCCTCGATTGAAATGTTCATAGAGTGAGCATGGAACAGTATGATTCCTGCCCCAGTGGGTTTGTATAATTGTAGGTCCAATGTTTGATTACTAAGTCCAGTAATAACTCTATGGATATAAATGCAGTGGTAAGTGTGCTGTCAAACAATAGCCCAGAGAGGTGAGCAAATCAATGGAACATCAGCTTAGCTCTGTCAAATAGCGAAAATTTGTTTTAATCATTGGCCACCCAAAAGAAGTAATTAGTCCTTCAACAGAATACACAGTGTATTTAGATTTTCTCTGACATTATTTATGTCAAAGAATCATAGTCTAATAGTTTGGAATTCAGAGAGTCTGCCCATGAGCTGCATAACATCCATCACTACGCCTGGGCTAACATCAGTTGAATGTGGTTTTCATTCTTTTGATGTGGAGTCTTACACTGAAGTTAAAAAAGAATACATAATAAAATTCAGATTGTAAAATAAAATGTTACAACAAGTGCAGGAAAACAAGCCATGCCCCGATACTTTTGGCTGAACTTTGCTGGCATGCAATGTCAGAATTGTTATTGTATTTTATTTTCACATTTATTGAAATCTGAAGCATGAAACTTACAGTAAAAGGAATGCTATTTTCCTGCAATAATCACTACGGAATAATACACGTCCAGTACGTGAAAAAGTAATTACTGTTAATAATGTATGTAAATAAGCACATTTAAATCGTAGTTTATAATTAGTATCATATTCAGTAATCCTTCAGTAATACATGTTGAACCAATACTGAAAAAAAATAATAATTTGCATCAAGTTCTAACAAAATTCATTCAGAAAGAAAACTCATTATTTTACATTTTAGAGGACATGAGATCATAAATGCCATTTCTGTTGGTAATGTTAACATTCTGGGGGATAATAACTCACACTTGGTATCCTCCAAAAACCACACTGAGTTTTTTGTTGAATGCACCATATTGCTACGTCTCCATTGCCTCCCTGCCGTGTCCTGGCATTTGAAAACTGTTCCCTGACAGCAAGCATATTTGGGTCAGATGACCAGGAAAAGTCATGAAACACGTCCTGCCAGTTGCATCCACAATGTGAACTCCTGCCAAGTTCGGGCCAAGCTGCTGTTAATGGCACTATATGCTGTGTCAGTCATAATGGCTCTATATGCTCTGCCTTCATAAAACCACACATCACACAAGTTTTTTACTAAATACATACAGTATATGGGTGATGGATGTTCCTGTGGTTAGAAATGTGGGGAAAAATAGATTTCACCAAAAATGTTTTGAAACAGCTTTCTGCATGTTTTAGCTATATTCTAGTAAAATTTGTGTTGAGCCGATGAACAACAACAACAACAACAACAACAACAAAACAGTCTAAAACCTCAGTTTATGCCAGACTATGTACATGTTTTTAATGTAACAGCCGTAAGCCTGATCAATCACATACCAAGCATCAGCAGGTCTGTGATGAATTTGGGGGATTTGCTGATTAGGTCTATAGAATCTGGTTACAAGATCCCAGTTTCTCTCTAAACTCCTGTTATACAGTGGACATCAACAAACATATCAGCAGTTGATTTCGCCTGGTGTCTGATGAGGGAGGGGATCATAAATCTCATTTACCTCATTTATCACAGAGCTCATAAGTTTATGAGATTATGACTTAGTCAACAATCGCAGCAGTGATAAATAACGTAGTGGATTTTAGTCTGATTTTAAAAGCTTGTAATTGAAATGCTTCTAATATACTTTTTAAAAAAAATTATAGGATTAACTTGTTTATGATTAAAAAATGTGATTTAATGTTTGTCTGTTGAAAAAGAATGGCAAGGTCCTCAGTTAGTCCTAAGCTCAGAGGACCATGTCACTACATGTGAATGTGTATATATTGTACTGTATATGCATCGTATCCTGTTGTGGGCATCCAATGTCCAATGGATCCACTGAACCCTGACCAGGATAAAATGCTTTTTTATTTTAATTTTTGTTTTTAACCATGGAAGATTTTGGGATGAAATGTCTTGTGAATGAAGGCATGAAACCAATTTACATTTACAGACGACTTCAAGCACAGTATGGCGATGAGACTCCTAGCTACAGAAAAACATTTGAATGGAGCAAAGATCCTGGCAGAGGTGGCTCAGAGCCCAAATGCAGTCGTTCCCGTGGACATTCAGCAAGTGGAGTGCCTTATCCATTAAAATCAATGCATAATTTGTTGCAGCTTGCAAAAGAGACACATCTGTCTGTGGGAACCTTGTACACAATCATTCACAAACACCACTTGCACATTACAGGAACTTCACTAGGAGATCCCTGTTCATTCCTGTCCTTGCTCCAAGCCACTTCCACATGTTTGGCCGATTGAAGGAGTTCCTGGAAGGCCAGCAATTCAGAGGTGAAGCAAATAGTCTGATCACGACTCCAAGAAAACTTTCTACCTTGATGATATCCAAGCATTGGTGAAAAGCTGGGGTAATTGCATTAGCATAGCAGGGGATTATATAAAGAAATATATATATATATTTTTTAAACTTTCATTCTGTTATCCTGCACAATCAAAAGTCCAGGTTTGACTTGAACGCCCCTCATAGTATTTTGTATTTTCGATGTCTGCATAAGAATTACTCCTCATGCTTTCATGTTGGTGTGTACATGTGCATTTGTGTTTGCAGAATGTAACCTTTGAGTGGAAGTGACAGTGCACTGAGTCAGTGTGTTTCACTTTCAGGTTGTTTTAAGAGGGATTAGACCATAGTACTTTATGGAAACTGTTTTGGAGTGACATTTGGTGAAAAAAGACATGTTGTTCCTTGAAGGTATTTCAGAAATGCTTGTGATCTCTGTAGGCTGCATTTTCAGTTCATAGTATTACGGGAAATATAGTAACAAAACACTTAAAATATTCATTTTTATTTAGTCAGAGCCTGAGGGCACTATTGCTGATTTTGTCATGCCTCTGAGAGCAGCTGCTCCATGAAGGAAACCTGATGATAACCCCTTCACATCACACACACACAAAGCAATCAAAATATCCAGAGACATATGAAGAATGAACACACACACACACACAACATGTTTCAGTTAATAATTTTCTTAGGGCACCAAATAAATATGTGCATATGTGGGCGTATTAGGACTGAACTCCTGCAACACCAATCCCCAGATGTTTTCCATGCCTATGAGAAAAAAGTGAGATGGCAGAAAGGGAGAGATTGAGAGAAGACCTGACTTTGCTGAAATTCTCCCTGCTTCCAATTTCTAGTTTTCCACCCGCCTCAGCTAAGAAGACAGAAAAAGAGAGACAGGCAGACAGACAGAGAAAGAAAGAGTGTGTTTATATACAGTAGGGATATGGAACATTTCACTTTGGACAGTCCTGATAATTGCAGGTTATTCCCCCTCCACCCCCCCCGGCATCTGACCCACAGCCAGAGTGAGACAAGTGCAGCTCTTTGCGGCTCGTCTGGGCTTGGCGTGGAGCTTTGGGGCGCTGTGGTGAGCAGCTCATGAGAAAAAAAAAAAAAAAAAAAAACAAGTTGTGGTGTTCACTCTGCTCAAATTGCCCGGGACAGTCACGATTACCCTGTGGCCAACCAAAGCATTTCCTGGGTTAGCGTGTGTGACGCGTGCCGCTTTGCTGTGGTGGCATGGGGTGTCATTAGCTGCTTGTTTTACTGCTCCCCAAAACACGGCGTCAAGCCACATCCCGAGTCCGGGCAATGCTGTGGCAGCATTACAGAACACAAAGGAAATGTCTTTATAGTGTTCCTGCATTGCTCTTCGGATTGATTCAAGAGTTGTTATTAAGGGAGTATTTTTTGGGGTGCTTTTTGGACTCTTAGTCAAGACTTTGTAAAAAAAATAATAAATGCAAATGCAGTAAAGTGTTTTGAGACAGGCAGTTTCCAAGTGCTCGAAGAACATCGTAAAAATGCTGTAAACATGCTGTAAATGTATTGTAAATATGCTCAACTTGAATGATGACCTTGTTAATGAAATACATCTCATCATTAGAGTATAACTTACTTAGAACTAAAACGGGACCTAATTTTTGTGTTATAATCAGGTTGTGTATGGTTCAGGAAGAACTTCAACGAACTCAACTGACAAAATTGTCAAAGCTATTTGGCGACTTGTGCATTATGATCATCAGAGAACAATCCACAATATTGTTGCCACTGTCGGTGTGTCATACGGAACAGTCCCGGCAATCCTCGGGTGTGACTTGAAGATGTGCCGTTTTGCTGGCAAGTTTGTCACCAGGCTGCTGACCCAGAAACCGAAGGAACATCACATCGAAGTCTACCAAGAACTCCGTCAGTGTGCCGTGGATGACCCATCCTTCATGTCATGGTGACGAAACTTGGGTGCATGGGTACGACTCTGAGACGAAGCATCAGTCTAGTAGTAAATTCGCCTGGCGGGTTTAATGGTGTCAGAGCGAGGACGTATGGTGGAAAAACAGAGCTTGTAAACGAAGCTAGTCTCGACGACTTTCTGATACGCCCCCGTATCTTGTACACAACTTCTGATCTGATGAAGTCTTGCATGTTAGCAATATAAATACCAAACAGAATGTTTCAGGTTTTCTGTTGTACTTGCAGTACTGAAGCGATGCTATTTGCGTTGTTATTTCCCATATAGGACGGTAAGTCTGAGTTGAGTGATGCTTGTGGCACGGCCGCATTTGACAAGTTAATGCTCTTAAATATTTCTACCTCATGTTCTGCGCGCTGTTCTGTAACGAATGTTTTATATAACGATTCTGGCTTTGGCAGTTGAAATGACGCTGGGAGCAGAGATGGTTCACTCTAGCCGTATGGAAAAGCACTATAAGATGCATATCGAGGGTACGAATGAGACACTTAATATCCTTCTTGCAATCCAACTATTTATGTAAGTCTGTGTGAGTGATGCATTTCAACCACACCTCACACTCACTCACAAGTGGAAAGAAGAACTAGATGAAGTGATGGAGCAATGGTTGAAAGAGAAGAGCATGGCATCATAGTAGGGATAGCAGTGCATGTGACTGAGCAAGTACATCTGTTTGTGTGTCTATGTGTGTGTGTGCATATGGGTGCTTGTATATGTGCGATTGTATGTGTGTGTGTGTGTGTGTGTGTGTGTGTGTGTGTGTGTGAGTAATCATGTGTGATCATGCATGCATGCATGCTGTTTAGTGTAAGTCGACTTGTTTGAGAGTTTTTGTTTGAGGATGAGTGAGAAAAGTGTTTAAAATTTTTTTTTTTTATGTGAGTGTGTGTGTGTGTGTGTGTGTGTGTGTGTGTGTGTGTGTGTGTGTGTGTGTGTGTGTGTGTGTGTGTGGTTGCCCATCTGGTCCTTCTCTGCTGTGCTCCTATGCCAGCCGCCTAATAGCTTCAATAAGACTGTGGTTTACTGTCTCTCAAACACACACACACACACACACACACACACACACACACACACACACACACACACACACACACACACACACACACACACACACACACACGCAGACAAACATATGCTTCTGTTATTTTTCTCCAGGAGAAATATCCCCCCCAAAAAACTGCCATTTATTTACTTTGAGCTGCATGGTTGTGGTAACACACTCGTGCCAGTGCTAACCGGCAGATTAAGAGAGATGGAGAAAGAGAGAACTCGAGACAGGAACAGGTTGGCGTGTTTTCACCTGCTTGAGCGACGAGAGGAAAACTCTTTCTCTCCTGGAGTTGGTTCTGCAAATGCCTGGTCAGCTGAAGGATTTCTGCTTGGTCAGTACAGTACGGCGTGTTTGCCTAATGATGGTCTAAATGTCCATACGTCTGTCCGTGTCTGTGTGTGTGTGTGTGTTCAGCACAGATGATCTCTCTTTCACCTCTATCACCTCTGCCAGCAGAGTTTACCGTAGTTACCTGCCCATGAGTTCTCTTCACCTCAACCTTCTTCCTCTTCTTCCTCTTCTTCTTCTTCTTCTCTCCTGCTCTTTTTCATCCCTTGCTCCCTCCCACCGCTAATCTATTCCAGAGCATTCTGTGATCACATGGAAAAAACATAGCAAGTGTACATATTTCTTCTCAAGCCAAGAATGAAAAAACACAGGACAGGCAGGGGGGTGAGGTGGAAAGGGGGGAAGTAGAAGGGAAAAGGGAAAGAGAGAAAGAAAGAGAATGAAGAGGAGGAGGAGGAGGAGGAGGAGGAGGAGGGGGGGCGAAATAAATTGTTTATTGAGTCTGGGCACAGGGCCCTTTGTTGTGGCAGAGACCTGTCTTTTATTAGCAGACTGAACTGTCTTCAAAGCCTGGAAAGACACACGACAAAGCCAAGAAAGCAAATACACAGCCCCGTGGGGGAGAAACACACACACACACACACACACACACACACACACACACACACACACACACACACACACACAGTTTCTTACTTTTCGGAAAGTAAGATGGTGATCTATAGATTCCCGACTATAATAAATAGTTAAATAGCCGATAACATGCAGCTAACACGGTCACTTAGTGTCAGTAGAGGGGGTGCTGATGTCATGATACAAACTGTCAAAGTAATGTGTGTGTGTATGTGAGTGTGTGCACGCATAAGTCCGTTACCAGCACTTGAAGCAGAATCAAAGTGTTCTGCTTCCAATAAAGAGTCCCAATCAGCAAAGTGGCAGCAAGCGATGACATCACTGCTGCAGCTGGGCCTTCAGCTGCAGCTCAGAAACCTCTGGTGTATGTGTGTGTGTGTATATGTGTGTGTGTGTGTGTGTGTGTGTGTGTGGGGGTGTGTGTGTGTAAGAGAGAGAAAAAGAGAGAGGGAGAGAGCGTACGTGTACGTGTGTGTGTGTGACAGCGAGGGATCAAAACAGACAGATCTCTTGCATATGTTGTATGATCTGTTCTTGTATAAAGATTTTTGCATGCAGCTGTAAAGCAGAGTTGAAATATTTGCATGAATTGCAACATTGTGTGTGTATGTCTGTGCACATGTGCGTGAATATTCCAGTGAGCCTAATGGTTATTTGTGAAGTTTCCAATAAATTTGTGTTTATGTTTAGCTACAAATATGCCTCATAAAACTGTCACACTGCAACAATGTATTAACAAAATTCGTCATCACTGCTACTCTAGACATGTTTCAGTTGGAGCTGCTGATGCAGTAGCAAAAAAAAAAAAAAAGCAGGAGTTTTCATCGGACAGGAGTTATTTTCATAAACAGCGATGTGCTTAAACCATCAACTAGCAGCCACACAGCAACACTACAGCCAAACCATATTCAAATACCATGGAGTACGCTCAAAACTAACACCACTGACGGTGAAATGTGTGTGTGTGTGTGTGTGTGTGTGTGTGTGTGTGTGTGTGTGTGTGTGTGTGTGTGTGTGTGTGTGTGTGTGTGTGTGCGTGCATTGGGTGTGAATGGATTTTCACACTATTTCAGTCATCCGAGCAGGAAAATTATGGTCATAAATGACAAACGCCTTTAAAAAAACAGCCAACTTTGGAGCACGCCAAGGAACACTGGTAAAGCACTAAACACACATAGCTACTGATTGCTGCATATGATGACAAAAATACATGCATTAACATATCACGCTTAGCTACCGAACTGCTTTTGGTGGTAGAGGGACTTTTAAAAGGAAAGACAAACGCTCTGGTTAAGTGTGGACTCTATTGAAGATTCTATTGTGGTTGCACTGATATATTGTTTCTGATTGGCTAGCTGTGGTTAGCTCAATAGTGGACATGATGATATTCTCAAATTTCCAAATATGAGAATATAAATTCATTCCAGATCAGCACCCTTTCAGAACTCTTGTCAAACAAATGTCAAACATTTTCCCAACACCTCAAATTCATAACAATTCGCACAGGACAAAATCTAACCACATCATGCTTGCTCAAATTTATCCATATTTTTCATGAGATTGATTCTTATCATATGCCTATTAACAATCAATTCATCAAACTTCTAACATGTCTGAATGGCATTGAGATAAATAAAATGATACCTTGTCTGCATATTTGATGCGACTACCCTTGGCTGCAAAACTCCAGAACTGCCCAAATTATTTGAGGTAAACTTGCACACAGTTCCTGAAGGAACTCGCCAGGTGGGCATCTTGGAAATCTAACCACAAATCTTCTGTGGATGTAGGCTGTCTCAGATCCTTCTGTCTCTTCATGTAATCCCAAAAAGCCTCAATGATAAGGAGGTCAGATCTCTGTGGGAGGCCAAACCATCACTTCCAGGACTCCTTGTTCTTCTCAACACTGAAGTTAGTTCTTAAGATATTGGCTGTATGTCTGAGGTCATTGTTTTGCTGCAGAATAAATCAGATGCCTCCCTGACATTGCATGATGAATGAATATCTGCCCTTTATTTCTCAGCACTGAGGACACCATTAATCCTAAGCAAATCTCCAACTACAGCCATGGCTAAAAGTTTTGAGAATGACACAAATATTAATTTTTACAAAGTCTGCTGCTTCAGTGTTTTTAGACCTTTTGTCAGATGTTGCTATAGTATACTGTGGTATGAAGTGTTTTCTGGACAATTTATAAATGTTATAAACGTTAAGTTTATACGAAGAGTCAATACAATGGAACCTCGGATTGTGAGTAACCTGATTTGCAAGTGTTCCGCGAGAGGGGCAAAGATTTTTATTGAATTTTGACTTGAAAAACAAGCAAGTCTTGGTTTACGAGTACCGAGTATCATGTAGCATAATTAACATCCATGTGTGCATGTACTGTTTACTATAACACTGTGACCACTTGTGTGAAGCTTCTTTTATTTTGTGTTTGTATGTGTGTATGTGTACAGCGCGCGTGTACTGCTTATTATAAAACATGTTACAATCATTTTGATTCATACACATTCAAATTTCATACAAACTTTAATAATTATTTTTTTATTTTTGTTACGGGTGCTTTGCAACATGTCAAGTCTCATTAGAGAAGTTAGAGTGTGTGAGAGCTCTCGAGTGTCAGAGATGTTTCTTGTTAATTTTCCCAATGAGGCAGTGTTTCCGTTAGTGTGTGTGTGTGTGTGTGTGTGTGTTTGTGTGTGTGTGTGTGTGTATGTGTGTGTGTGAAAGTTGCCCCCACAAATAACAGAGGAGGAATAGTTACTGTGTAAGACAAGAAGAGGGAGAGGGTGTCGAACAAACACACACACACACATGCACATACATACACAGCACAAGCACAAACACTAAAAGAAACACTTATCTGTCAGGATTGATTTTTACTTTTTACTTTTTTCAAAGGTAAAGTACAGGTTAATTTGTTTTATTTTTACGTTCTATTTTATATTAAATAATCTGAGTTTTAATTATTTCTCATAATGAATAATATAAATTCGCTTGGGTTTACAAATTATGCTCGCAATCCAAGACTCCTCTGTATTTGCAGTGTGCATAAATTGAGGTGTTTCTGTTGAAATGCTGTCTGTTTTTTGCCATACATGACGCTGAGCATTAAGGCAAAACAACTCCACTTTGGTCTCATTTGTCTCATCTGGCTTGTTCAGAATTTTTTTTTGTCGTGTCTCCACACTATTTTTAGACAGAAGAAGCTTTCTCCTGGCAACCCTTCAAAACAAACCATATTTGTTCAGTCTTCTTCTAATTGTGCTCTCTTGGATGTTAACATTTAACATGTTTTGTGTGGCCTGTAGGGTCAGAGATGTAGCCCTTGGGTTTTTTGTATTTCTCTGAGCATTGCACGGTCTGACTTTGGGGTGAATGTGCTGGGATGCCCTCTTCTGGAAAGATTGGTCTCAAATGCTTTCCAATTATTGAAAAATCTTTCTCACGGTAGAATGTTGATCTCCAAATTGTTTGGAAATGGTTTTATAGCCCTTTCCTGATTGATGTGCAGCAACAATTGCTTCTCTAAAGCCCCATTTACACTGCAGGTCTCGATGCCCAATTCTGATTTGTTGCCTATATCTGATTTTTCTGACCGACTGTTTACACATTCTTTCAACTATGACCCATATCCGATTCAAGTGATTACACTTGCCATACCGTCTGAAATATCGTGCATACTTAAAGGGAAGTTCTTGCACTACACACTAGCCAAGATGGATGAAGCCGAAATATGCTTGATGCTAGCTCTGCGATATATGCAAAGTTCGCGGAACGGAGAAGGAGGAAAAGGGCATCATTGCAGCCTGCGCATATGCTTCATTTATTGTGTCCTCAAGCATTCAGAGAAATGTCTGGGTGTGAGACGTGTCGGAATGCATGCGCTTTTTTCCTGTTTATACAGACATAGAAAATATCCGATATGTGTCACATATGAGCAAAAAATCGGAATTGGGTCACATTTAACTGACAGTGTAAACGTAGCTTAAGACCATTGCCTATGACTTTCCTTATTGACATTAACACACCTGAATGCTTCAGACCAGCAAACTTCAAACCACTTCTGCTTTTATAGAAGTCTGATAATGATCAATTAATCAAGGGATGATGATTTGCAGCACCTGGCTGCAACTTACCCTCATCCTTTGGAAGCAGTAAAGTGGTACTTAGTATTGCTCACATGATTTAAAAAAAAATTATTTTGGCTTAATTAAAAGTCAGGTGAAGTGGACTTAAGCTATTGAAAAGCACTTTCCATCTCTGAAGTGGAAATGTTTCACCTTTTTGGGCTATCCCTTCCTGATCAAGGTAGAGGAGTGCTACTAAAGAGGAGAAGTTAGGCATAAAATAGTGGTAATAACTCACTAACCCCCCAAAAGCACTTTTTGTAAGTGCTGCTTCTACCTTTTTCTAACACCCCATAGCTGATTCAATAACTTACGTACTGTGCCTCAGTCAGCCCCAGGTAGCACTTTTTGGATTTGATGTGACCCCAACCTTCCAGAGTTCTTCTAGAACCTTGTGGAGATAGTGGAGATGCTCTTACCAACTGCATGAGGGGATGACAATGTCGTCCAGATGCAGGTTGTGGCATATGGTCAGTGGTTGCAAAGCATGATGACCATAAGCACTGGAAAGTGGTTGAGGTACCCTGCTAGGAGTGTCATGACATTGACTCTCCCTTAGAGCACCACACTCTTTGTGTGGTAATACAGTGGAACCTTGGATTACGAGCATACTTCATTCTGGAAGTTGGCTCATATTCCAAACTTGTAAACCAAATCGAATTTTCCCATAAGAAATAATGAAAACTCAAATTATTCATTCCACAGCCCCCCAAAAATAAATACATAAAAAATAATTAATACACTATAGAAAGTAAAAATAAAACAAATTAACCAAATTAACATGTATTTGTGTGTGTGTGTATGTGTATGTACGTGTGTGTGGAATTAGCCCCTTCCCTCGCCTCGTCTTACACAGTAAAACTCCTCCTCCCTCCCCCCACCTCGCTTTTTAAGTTTCACAACAAACACACACACAACGGAAACACTGTTTTTAACGGGGGAAAAAAAAATGACACTCGCGTGAGCGCATACTATTGGAATCACTGCTGTAAAGTAAAAAAAAAACAAACAAATGAACCAGGACTTTATCTTTGAAAAGAATCGCGACAGAGCAGAGTTTCTGTGTAGAGCAGAGAATGTGTGTCTGTATGTCTGTGTGAAGCCGTTGAGGGGGGGTGTAAACGCGAGAGTGTGTGTGTGTGTCGGTGTGTGTGTGTCAGTGTCAAATTACGTGCACACACACACATAGGAGATGCTGAAACAGAGAGGGAGATGTTAATTATACCAGTAAGAGACGAGCACTAAGATCCAACAGGGGAGACGATTACCCACAATTCCGCAGCGCAAAAGAGAAAAAAATCATTGACTCAGTTATGATCATGTGACACTTGGTGTCAAAACAAGAAGTGCATGCGTGATACATGATAACCGGCACTCATAAACCAAGACTTGCTTGTTTTTCAAGTCAAAATGTATTACAAATCTTTGCTCGTCTTGCGGAACAATTGCAAACCGCTTACTCGCAATCCGAGGTTCCATTGTATAGCAATCCCCCACTGATTCAAAAGTACAATATTGGTGATGTGGGCGACCACAGACCTCAGCCTCTCCCTCTATGTCCCGCACTTGGCCTTAGCAGTGCTTTAAATGAGCGTCTTTTCAGCTGGGCAAAGCTGCCATGTCTCATGACCTGCTGAGACAGAGAGAAGTGGATAAGAGAGAGGATATTGCTCACCTCTAGCAATTGTGCCCACACCATAATAATGGGTCTGTGCCATCCATGCACTGGACATGACGAACTGAACATTTTTGTTAATTCTTCTTTGTTTCCTCTGCACACAGGCGCCAGTATCGCCCTAGCAAAAGAGGGACAGGGAGGTTAGGCTTCTGTGATCCAAGTGTTTTCCCTGCCAGTCCTCAATGGTGATGTGAGCAGCAGGAACATCTTGGCTATCCCCAGGTACAAACATGATGTCAATAAGCTGGGCTATCAATGAGCAAGCAATAATAGAGAGATCATTTGTGATCATAGGCACATAGAACATCTCACTTACCAGTCTGATATTGGATGGCCCTTTTATATGGTGCTGAAGACACCAGGACGGTAGATAATAATTTTATACCAGGCGTGGTGATTTAGGGCACCCCGCCCCTCCCTTGTGCACGGCGGAGCTGGCCAGGGTGCTGAATGCATGTCACATTCTCTTTTCCTTGTTTGAGCGAGGGGCTTTCAAGGCCTTAGCAGTGGTAAGAGGAACTTGCTGAAGGTCCGCTGTCACAAATATTGCAGAACAATATTTGCATGCCTGAAAAGAAAGTAACATATATGACATGACAGACCAGTTTTCAAATGGAAAAAAACCTAATGTAGGCTAGTGGGTTTTGCATGAAAATAGAAAGGATCAAGTGTGACAAAGTTAACTGAAGAACTCATAACTCCAGCATGCTCAGTAAAACATCCAGCAGTTTTACTTATTTTACTAATTTTAAAATTGTACAAATCTGTATCTAAGACTACTGATTATTTTCAAGTCAACAGTTTTCACACAATATTTTACTGTTTAATTATATATTAGTGCTCTTTATAGAGGTTTCTTTTATGTAGACGTTTTTTAAAGTCATTTGTGCTCATGGCATTTTTTGCCATACAGTTTAAACAGTACTGTAAGTAAAACATCTGTTAGGTTTTACTGAGTGCACTGGAGAATATGAGTTCTGTTAGTAACTTTGTCACACTTGCTCCTTTCTATTTTTATGCAAAACCCAGGACCCTACATTAGGTCTTTTTTCCAACTGAAACCTGGTCTGTCATGTAATATATTGCTTTATTTAAAGGCATGCAAATATTTTTCTGTAATGTTATTTATTCATTTATTTATTAATTGTTAAGTTATGTTTGGAAATAGTGAATTATTTTGTACATACAATATAAACATATATAACAAAATTTGTATGAAGGATAGTATTGTGCATAAGACTTTTCACAGACTGTGTGTGTGTGTGTGTGTGTGTGTGTGTGTGTGTGTGTGTGTGTGTGTGTGTGTGTGTGTGTGTGTGCTGTATGTACAGTACAATACAAGTAATGTTTTACTTACTACGTAAAGACTGACTATTTCAAGATACTAATAGATCTCTAAATGAAGGATTTATTAAAATAACATATGCAAATACATTTCTTACAGACAGTGCTAATATGAATTCTACACTTTCATGTACAATAAAAGTAATCCAGATGAATCATGTCATATAGCAGCCAACATAATGTTAATCAATATTTGATAGAAATCAGACCAGTGATTTCTGTAGGATTTGCTTGACATCTTGGTTTCTTCTCACTGCTGAAGCCACATCCTGCACCACAGTAAGCTTTCAAAGTATGCTCAGAATCACATTATTTAAATTAATCAGGAGATGGGTACAAAAGAATTTCTCAAACATTCCATGTACCATGGAACAAACCGAAGGCCAAGATCAACAAGTGGAGACAATGGGTCACCTTGGAGACATTACTAAGAACAGGACATCCTATAAAAATTGATGAGAGGGCAAGCAAACAACTTTTTAAGGAAGCCACAGAGAGAACATGTCATATATTCAATGACCTAAGAAAAGAAATATCTTTCAAGTACACATCACACCCTCCATCTGACAACTTTTTGCATCCATTGTATGCCATTGTGCTGGTTGTACAATTTGCTTTTTACTCCTTAAATAGATTTTCAGGTATTTGCTTGTTGACTCCTAGAACATTGCTCATTCCCAATGTTAAACTGTACCTTTCCTAAGGTGTATTACATTTGCTTTCAGGCAAAAGGTAATTATTAATGTACCAAAGGATGCCTCCACCATGGTGAGATGTTATGCATATCTGCACAACCTGATATTTAGGTTGTTTATGTGAAATTCTGATATTTTCTGTGTACCAGTACTCTGTCAGATTGCATTTTGTTGGTCCCTGTATAAAAAAAAAATATGTCCTGTTCCAAATGGTTGTCCACATTTCTGTCACATTCTATACAGTACAACCTGAAACTGTAGAAGCTGATAGTTCCAACAAAACTAATTGCTTATCTACTCCACAAGTGTTGAGTAAAAATAAAATAAATTTGTTCATTGATATAGTCTGCAGATAGTTTTGTGTTCATACCCATACAAATCACTCATGCTTGAATTACTCACAAACTTGGGTGTAAGACATGTATCGCAAAAAAAAAAAAGAAAAAAGAGGAGAATCTAAATTGGTAGAGATGCTAGAGACATGTATGTACCCCAATATAATCAAGTAATGAAAACAGATCACTCACTCTCACTCATTCATTGTCTATATTGCTTCTCTTGTACTGGGTCACAGAGGCTTGGAGACTACAAAACACGGACAAACCATGCAAACTCTACACACACAGACCTGAAGGCAGGAATCAAAGCCTCAATCCTTTAGACGCAAGGACACGAAAACAGATCAAAATACTATAAAGCAATATATACCTACCCCTTTATTCATACATTCTCATACTCCTGCTTCCTGGTCAATTAAGACACACTGTGATCAATTCACCACATATGCGTATTGAAATAAACAGCAGATCTTATGATTTCAGAATCGGGTTTTATACGTCAGGTATGTTGACACACAAGGAATTTGATTCTAGCTGTGTGTGATTCTTCAAGTACAAACCAACATAAAAGACTGTACATTTGTTGTAGACAAGACACTACATTAATTAACTGAGATTAAAAAAAGACTGAAAAAAAATTGTATCTGTTTAAAAGAGTATGTAAAAGATGTACATAAAGTGAGTGTGCTTGGTAGTGCAAGTAACTGTAGTGTACATCATATATAATAAGTAGCGCAGTAGGATGTAAGCAGATTGTAAAAAGCATGTTGGTGCTTTTAGAGAGTGGATTGCATATAGTCAAGTTCAAGTGTTTATGCCGGTGATCCCAGAAGATCCGAATTGTGCATCTGTGCAACGAAGCATTGTCAAATAATCCTGTTTTGAAACAACATTTCTGTGCCTTCTCCAACATTGTGCTTACATTACATCCCACTTTGCGTGAAAGCATGATCCAAGGACATGCACAACTAACGTGCGCATATACAAACTTACATACTCACAGGTCAGTTCAAGTCACAAACACTGAGGAGTGACTTTACCACAGAGACAGAAAAAGAGACATTTCAATGACATTGGCCCTAGTGATGCTGACATGGGTTCTGACATTGTTTCTGGATTTGGATTTTTTTTTTTGTTGCTCATAATAAAGCACATTGTTCATATGGAAAAATTTATTATTAATTACATATGTACTATGCATACATTTTATAAAATTATTAAGTGACAGAGTACTACAATCATTGTTATGGAATGGCCAGATTTTAGACAATTTCCCTGATAAAATTATGAAAAGAAATCAAAACTTCGAACATTTTTTTGAGAATAACAGACATTTCATTAGATACAATATTGATTTTTATGCATTTAAATGTAAATATACAACCATAGAACACATGGAATACAATGATGGAACATAAGGATAGCATAGACTGTACAGGAAAATATATATACAATATATAAAAATACTATACTGTATATTGCAGCTTTTATAATTACTGACACATGACCTTAAAAAGAAAAGTAGGACAATTACCCTGAAAATAGCTTAGGACTCCTGGGGTTAATCCTCAATCAGATTGACACCCTTTTGATTGAAAATAATGCCAAATAGCATAGAAAAATAAGAAGAAAGTTACAATAATTTCAAATACCATATTGCATATACAGCATACTAGCAACACAAAGTATTTAATATGTTATAGTTGCATGTCCTTGCCGCTGCCAAGTTTCCAGCACCGGGAACGTTAGGATAGCTAAGATAAGTTAAGTTAACTTAGTTAGCTAGCAAAGTGACAAGCTGCTCGCAAATTATAAACAGTGCATTTCCAACAATATAAAATAAAAAAGTCAAACTTTGTATGCTGAAAACAGATCTTGTGACATGTTTTTGACAGTCTTTAAAGCCAAATTTTATTTGACTTCAGGGCAAATCAGCTCACCAGAGTGTCGCGTTTTTTAGCACAACACTATTCTGTTGTGGATGAGCTATTTCTCTGGCTCTCAGAGGTTTAGTTGAAATATTATCCATTTCTTCAGGGCCTAGTGCCATTGACTTGACCTTCTAGAGAACAATGTCTGCTCTACTAAGGCTGGTGATGGGCCAATACCCCATTAACCTAAAAAATATTAATAATAAGGAAGGAGAGACAGAGTGAAGGGGGGGGGGATAGATAAATAGATAGATAGATAGAGAGAGAGAGAGAGAGAGAGAGAGATAATTCACTATTTGACACACATTCCACTACACACACTTATTGTAAGTATTATGTTTGCCAATCTCTAACACACATTCTAAAACACACATGCATAATCATTAACAGCTATCAGCACCTCACTTATCAACACTCTGGCAAGTACATAAGCTGATAGAGAACACTTCATTTCCTTTCTTCTCTAGAGTATTCTTCATAACCAGTCAAAAGCTTTGGCTCATCCTTTTTTCAACTTTTTTTAAAATTTTTTTTTTAGTTTTGTGTGGTAATGTATTATTCTTAATTTATTATTAATCTGGGACTTTGTCATTTCAAAATGGTGTGCACTTTCTGGTAGGATATCTTCAACTTTGAACTGCCTTACGTCCGTCACATTTTTTATCTATCTGTCCATCTACCTGGCCCTGCCTCCCCATTTTATTAGAATGTATAAAGTATATTTAATTTGTTTGAGTAAATTAAGAAAAGGAACTGTTTATTAATTTATATTTTTTTTCACAGAAACAATCTAAACCCATATCAGAAAATAGATAACTCTTACGCACTCTAATTAGGCACTTATAGCACTTTCATATATACATCTTACAAATATTAGATTTAACCTTTTTCTTTTTTAGTTCCACTGGTGGAATTAGATCACCACTGTCGTTAGAGCTAAAGTTTTTTCAGAAAGATATATTTTTCTGGTGAAACTACAGACATTGGGCGCACTAGCAAAAATCTGATGTCAGCACGGACCATTTTATTATTTAAAAAAACATTTCTATTAATATACAGACTGATAATTTAGATACATTTTTGAGACTTCTGGCTCTTGTAAGTTGCACTAGAGCCACTAAAGACAGTTAGAAGATTTTTTTTTTGTTGGCTTCTTGGGAATGGAAAAACAATGAATCAAAGTGTTTTATGACTCAAAGGAAAGACGTAAGTTCTTCTTAAACCATTTTCTCCCAATTTTAGTCATCAATTCCCAACCATTAGCTAGTTTTCTCCTATCATATGACAACTACCAATCAGGAAGCCTGAGGACCAGCACATAAAGCCAGCCAAAGAATTATTATTTTTTTCCGAGCTGTTGCTCATACTTTGCCACTTGTTTTTAATTCATCCATTGGTTCCATCTTAGTGTCTTGTGGATGCTGCCAATGCTGTGGCTGCTGTTGGAGTGTTGTTGGCTGGACCAAGCTCTGAAACACCTGTCAATCTTTCATCTGATCTGGAAAAGAGCCTCAAACAGCTGCTCCTGCTTTGTTGAGTCTGGTGGATATAGTTGTTAATTTTCCCTAAAATTGTCAAGGAGTGAAGGCTCTTTACCAGGACATATTCTTAGAATCCTGGGTGTCAGACCTAGTGTGACACTCTTGAGGGTTGTGAGGAAAGAACTGGAGGGGAGACTTTTAAGAACTTAAAAGGGTCCTTTATTTTCCTTCAAACACACAGACAAGCTCTCTCTTTGGCTTCTGTGTTACTTCTTTCTTTATGATGTTTACTGGACGACTCATCAGTAGAGTCATCAGTAAACTACTTATTCCCAGCCACTTGCTCATCCCTTCCCCTCCTTCCCCCCACTCCACCCTCGAGTCACAAACTGGTAATCGAACGTGCCCTTCCGACCAGAACCCCACAGCAATCAATAAGACCTCCCCACTATGGAATATCCCATAACAAAAAATATATTGCATTGCACTCAGCAGATTGACCAACACACAATAAAGTGGGGAAGTTCAAGAAGCTGAATTAGGAATGTCTCTTGAAGCAATTTCTCGGTTAAGTACGACTTGTATGTAGGTACAAGTTATTGGGTGCTGTAGGCACTTTGCCAAGAAGACCCAAATTTTACCTCTCAACTAAGAGGAAACTGCTAGTGGGGAGTTGATTTAGCTGGTCAGCAACAACCCAGGAATTACAAAGGCACAGGACTACTATGACTATGACTACTATAATTATTAGGACTGTTAAGCATGGCCGTGGGGCCATGTTTTGCTTCCAGTGGAACTGTACAATGTGGATGGAACAATGAAGAAGGCTACATCAGAATGCATTAGCATAACCTCAAAGAATCAGCGAGACAGCTGAAACTTGGACAAAACTGAGTTTTCCAACAGAACACACACAATTTGATATGTGTGTGTGTGTGTGTGTGTGTGTGTGCGTGTGTGTGAAGGCTAGCCTTACCTTCTTTGGAAATTTGTAAGCTGCACTTAAAGATTAGGCCCATAGCAGGAAACAAACAAATTTAATTGAACATTACCAATTCTGAGATTTAAGGAATTTTGCCAGAAATGACTGTTGAGAACAGAATGAGAATATTGATGAATACCAAAAGCATCTGCGAAAGGAGAAACTTGCTTGAAAATATTAGGTGTGCTGTATGTGTAGTTTCGACCGTTTGTTGATTTCAGAAAAACTCAGATAAATTAAACTTTATACTACAAATTCCAAGGCAAATGATCAGTACAAATAATTCAAGCCCAATATTGCAATGACGTGTTCACGATGAGTGTATGTAGACACTCCGACTACAACTGTCCAGTATTTGCTACCTTTCACTCTCCTGGTTGCCATCTGTCCCTTAATAGGGGAAATCTAGCCAGTGGCTGAAATCTGGCAAGTTACCAAATTGAGAGAAAATATGCTTAAAAAAATTAACCACAAGGTACAAATGTATAATCACTTATTTAAGGGGTTTGGTGGTTAACCTTCTAAATGCATCTGCATTTAATAAAGAGCTCATTTAGAATCCCTTTAGGATCTTAGACTGGCCATTAAATAAGCCCATAAATACAAAATATTTAAATCTTTGGTGCAAGATTGATTGTTGTCTATATTTAATTGCCATTTTAGCTTTTTTTGTTTAGTCTGTTGCACTAATAGAGCTGTAATAAACCTCCAGGTACTGTAATAAAAATCCAGGAGTTTCAAACGGCAGTTCATCATTCATGATTCCAATCTCTCGCTATATCTCTTGGTACAGACCTGTGTTTATGTGGAATTCTGATATTTTCTGTGTTCCAGTATTCTGTCATATTGCATTTTGTTGGTCCCTGTCTAAAATTCTGTTCTGTTCCAGACGGTTGTCAACTTCCACATTTCTGTCACATTCTATATTTCTGTGGCTGCTCAAAACCAGCTGTAATGTCTGCATGGTGTGTCTGCAAAAAAAGAAGTACACAGTGACAGTAAAGAGGAGAGTGTGATGGAAGAAGTGTCATCAGATTCTTGTTTTCTTTTAACTTTCTCCATGCGTGTTCCTCCAGGGCAAAGTATGTGTCAGGTGCAGGGAAAGAGTAAAAGAATCGGACCGTGACAGAATGATCCTAGAGGAAAAAAGATGGGGGAAATACAGAAAGAAAAAGTACTTGTAGGTCAAAATCACCGCTCTTTCTTTCTTTCTTTCATTCTTGCTTTCTTACTCTGTTTCACTTTTTCTCTCGTTGTAGGACAAAAGATTGGGGCCTGGCAGTGTGGGTGTCAGGTGATGTGTGACGGGCTTAAATTAAGGATGACATAATGAAGGGGCCAGTGTTGGGGATCTAGAGAAGTAGGGGGCCAGGCAGGATGGGCAATCCAGACGAGGGCACAGCATGCCGGGTAGCGGTAAAGCTCACTTATGGCCCCTCCAGATGGTACATGTTAGCGAACCATGCTAATGAAACGCAGGCTGACGTCAGGCTCAACACCCTCCCATTGTTATGCTGTTTAATTTGTTATAATATTTGCCTTACAAACGAGAGGAAGGAGAGATGAGAGGCCAACAAGGGGCAAGTGCGGGTGTAGAGGTTTAGCTCCAGTTTTCCTTCAAATTGAGGAGTGTGTATCAAGGCTTTAGGCCTTAGGCTGAAAAAAAAAAGGATCAAGGTTATTCTACCTCTGTGAGCTTAATGAGTGCAGCATACAGTCTACTTCACAAGTAGAAGCTCAAAGTATTGACAGCATAATGCCATAAAAAGTCCTGTTTAAAGAATGCTGTTGTAAAGTTAGGGAGTCGTAGATCGTGAAGTGTGAAAAGGGGTTTGGGAAAATGGGCAAAAGGGATGAGAAAGAAAAGACAATGCCATGCAACTGTGTCGGAACTGGGCTGTTCACTAGAAGTCCAGTCTAACAAAGAGGGTAAGAGCTACAAAGGCAGCCGTCAGGCTTGACCACTCTTGCATGTATCCACATACATCCATGCTCACCCACAATGTTTAGTTTTTCAATGGGCCTGCCTACTCACCCCTAAACACACTCCCTCTCTCATTTTTCTTCAGCAACAGGTCTATTCATTCTCTTCTCTCCTCAGACTCTCCTCTCTGGACCAGCTCAAGGAATGCTTTTGTTTTTCTATAGACAAATGTACTGTAGCATTAAGTACCACCTGCAAAGTTGGCAAAGCTGAGAGAGAGCGAGAGAGAGAGAGAGAGAGAGAGAGAGATGGAGAGGAAAGCAGCGAAGAAGTGATATGGTAGAGAGGCAAGTTGATATATGATGGAAGAATGGATAGATAACAATGACAGCAACAACTAACAAACAAAAATCTGAAAATAATATATGATCAGAGGCTTTGACTTAGAGATAGAACGTTGGAGACTTGTCCTTGCTCTCGCTTTCTCTGATGGGGTGATTGTAAGGTGCCTTACAGGAGTGAGTAATAAGAGTACGTGTTGCCAGAGTAATTACATAGCACATTAAAGACTTTTATAAACATTAGCATTCCTCCTCTCCCCAGTGGGATGGCTAGCTTACAAACAACCAAAAATCACTGCAAGATAAATGGATGGGCAGAAAAAGAGGAGTATTATGTCACAAAAAAATGGATGAGCCGAGAACAGGTGGATAGACGTGGGTGATTCCAACTCACATTTGATCATGAATAAAAAAAAATGAAGGGTTAGGATGATGAACAAGGGGAGGAGAAGACGAAGAAGAAAGCATGAAAAAAATGACATCCACGATTCAGAATCCAACAAAAACCACATCTGGTTTCCTCATCAAGAGGGATCCAGCCCCTGGAATGCAGGACGCATGGCCCTGACCTCATATTCTAAATATACATAATCATACCATACATCTTACAGAGGCACATGCCCTAACCCTTCAAGCCCATGCCATTCTACCACCGATTGCCTTCATATAGACATGCAAAACAAGCAGAGCATAGAACATATCCATAACACAAGAATAATTCAGTGGATTCTATGATAGCAAGAAAGAATTGGATATATAATTGTACAGAATCAATTATTTGCTCAAATTTTAATTACAAGGTTCAGGTTTTCTAAATAGTTTCTACTTTTCTCAAATGGAAAGCCTCTGTTATAGGGTCCTACATAAAATATTTAAAGGTTCCACCCTTTGGGTGCTAGATGGAGCTTTTTATATGACTGTAGGAAGAGGAGAGGTCTGAAAAATTAAAGTGAAGGATGGACCCTCTGCCTTCATTCTTGTTCCAACCATAGCGTGCGTTACTGAGCAAAACACCCTTGCTTTATTTTTCGTTACCCAGGTGCTGCAAAGGACAAATTCCATAGCTTGCTGCTGCAGCGCAATACAATGATCTCAGTTTGGTATTTCTGCCAATATGCTTTTATTCAGAGCCAGTTAGCTGTTCAAAAACAATGCCTGCTGTTAATTACTCAATTACACAATCATTCTCCCAGCCTTGTATAGATTTTTAGACACTGGACATGAACTGGCCGTTTCTCATTTTAGCTTCTTCCAAAGTGACCGAAACCTTCACAACAAAGCCAAAAGTTTTGGCTGGAGTGCCATACCTGTTAGTAATTGCTGGCAAAGTTAAAAAATGTTCTCGTTCATTTAGACAAGTTCATTTGGCTTGTCAGTGATTTCGCTGAATGTTCTGAAGCCAGCTGCAAACATTACACTTTGAAAGAACAAGAACCATCAAGTCAGAATGCCAAGGAATGCTAAGGATTAATTTACTACCACGTGCATACGTTGAACTTCTTAAGAAGAAGTTCATATGAACGCTATGACGTATCACAAATAAACCAGCCAATCTGTCCCTGTTGTAGCAGATCATTTTGGCAGATGATTGGTTAAAGAAATTGGTCCCAGAATGCACAGGCATGGTTGTGATTAAAACCCTGAAAAGAAACTCATATTTTGAGTACAATCCCACTTGTCAAGACATACAGTTTGTTTAACGAATACCAAACCAACACATCAAGCACAGTGGTGTTTCTTAAGAACTGATTGGCTGAGGGCCTGACAAACTGAATTGCATATACTACCAAAAGGAGGCCTGGAGGAAGGTGCTGTTACCAGTGGCTTTCACTTAAACCTGAGAGCTTGGCATATTTAATCAAACTAGTTCCTTTATTCTGCCTTAAAAGTTTAGGAACAGATGGTTCTACACCAAACAGGGGTTGGATGTTGTTTGCAATTACATCGGCCAGGTGGAGAACTCACTTCAATGAGAGCTAATTAAAAAACTAATGCCAAATGGTACTGCTTAGTTTTCACTTTACATAGAAGAGAATACAAACCATCGAATATAACTGGTGGCACTCCAAATGTGCTTGTTGAAGTTATCATTTTAAACAAATCTCTATTTCTTTTAACAAGAAATATAGTTTGCGAAATGAGAAAAGCAAAGTTATTTCTCATCTTGTGCGTCCCTTGAGTCCATGAGACAGCTGTGATGGATTCCAAACATGAAGCAACACTCACTCACTTTCCCAGGATTAATCTCAGAGCTTGAGGGCTGACACCCCACCACCAACATCGTTGTTAATAAAAACAATATTTAATTTCTTCTTCTTTCTCTATTCCTCTTTTTCTCTTGCTCATACCTCCTTCATCTCTCCATGTCAGTAATACACACACACACACACACGGGTGTGAGCACTGCACACTAATTGGTTCCTGTCCTGTTTATCACACATCTGTCCATGCTCATGCTACAAGTGTCTAACAGGTTCTCATTTCAAAGAGCCGTGCTGAACAAATTCCGCCAGAGCCCATCATCAAAGACACTTAATAAAGTGTCTCATAAATTTACACGTTGGTTTAAATTTAGAGCCTTGTTGATAAAAAGGGTTCCATTGCAGATAATGACTTTATTAAAAGACGTGCCGTGCTACAACAGACGTTCTATCAAGTGCTAATAAGAACCATAAGACTGGAGCCCTGAAAAGTAATCATCGCTGCGCTAGCCAACCAGGCCGACACACTCACAGACCATTAAAACCACAAAAACAGGGGCTGGATTAATTTGATCATTCCTGATATAATAAAGACTTACTGGAATGAACAAAAAATGTTAATGAAGGCATTACCAAGGAATAACTGAAGTATGTGATTTGTTTATGATTCCTTATGGTTTGCTATGACATCAACACCATGTATTTCATTTTCAGGAAAATGGTTTACTGTCCTTTAGGTTGATCCATATTATCCAGGCATCATTCAGTGCAAGTATACACTGCAAATGCTCACCAATACTTCATAGAACATTACCCATTTACATACTGAAAAATGTATGATACTAAATCCACTAACCAGCATGCTGTTGGGAAGTTGGTGGAACATGCTGTCAGACAACCACGGGAAGAAAAAGCCCAGCTCAAGAAGGATCATGGTTGAACCCCAAAGCCCAATATGGTTGGTTGGAGGCACAAAATTCATGAGTCGTTCAATTACATTGTAAACATCTGAAATTCTATAATAATCTATAACAATCTACCAAGCTGTATGCCTCAGAACAAAAAAATAATTAACCTAATGATATGTAAAAATGTGGCTTTCTGTGGTGATGTTCTAAAATAAGCAGTGGTTCTGTGTGCCAGTGGATCACTGTCTCCAGGGTCCTCAGTCAGTAGGTGATTTGGCTATGCTAAATTGCTCATGGATGTGAAAGTGGGTGCATGGTGGCCTGTGATGAATTGGTGTCCCAACCAGGATGCATTGCTGCCTCACACTTAGTATGCCTGGGTTTGGCTCTGGATCTACCACGATGCTGACAAGAAAAAAAAGTAAACACAAGATATGAATGAATCATACATATTTTTTTAAATAAAACACATCTTATACCTGTGTAATCAGGGGTCTGGTCTCTGTCTGGCAAAATCAGCATGAGATCATTTGACAGCATTTGCAAAAACTTGTGTGAGACATATGTGAGCAGTTACATGACAATAGAAAATGGAAGCCTGGAAACAAGCCCATCATTTTTCACTGTGTGGTGACAGTATGGTGTTGTAGCAGTGCAGAAGAGCACACACCACATGCACACGCCACGCACATGTGCCTAGGAGCGGTGCAAAACATCTGCAGCTGGTGGGCCACAGCCAGACTCAGGTCCTGTTAACACTGTGACCTTCTGCTAAGCCCTACAGCAGACCTGACATAAATACCAGCATTAAAACACAGCAAGGCTAGATTGTGTGTGTGTGTGTGTGTGTGTGTGTGTGTGTGTGTGTGTGTGTGTGTGTGTGTGTGTGTGTGCGTGTGTGTGTGCGTGTGTGTGTGTGTGTGTGTGTATGGGTGTGGGACAACCCAATGTGTGAGAAAGACAGCTTTGGGGCCTTGGACCATACATATATAAAACACATACAATCACACACACACACACACACACACACACACACACACACACACACACACACACACACACACACACACACACACACACACACACACACACACGCAGCTGCAGCAGCCACAGAGGCAACTCTTAGGTCTTTGGCTGGACCCGTATTGACGTGGGGTGATGGATGTTAATTGCGGGACCGAATGGCTGTATTGAACAGGCTTCAGAAAGCGCCTGCAGAGCTGGACCCAGAGCAGGGGAGAGAGAGAGGGAGAAAGCAAAAGAGAGAGGGAGCATGTAAAAGTGAGAGAGAGCCAGATGCACAGCCAAGAAGGACTCAACAACTGACACCTCTCGCACCACTGCCCAATGCAATGCAAGCCATCTCAAACAAAGACAATACTGGCGGCACTCATGATTATGTGTGTGCGTTTAAGGGGAGGGAGAGAGAGAGAGAGAGAGAGAGAGAGAGAGAGAGAGAGAGAGAGAGAGAGAGAGAGAGAGAGAGAGTATGTGTGTAAATGTCTCAGCCAAAGATCAATAGCCCGAAGCTGCAAAAGCAAAGACATGGGCAATCAATACTCAGGCCACAAGCAGCGTGAAAAGGCCAAAGGAGGGAGAGAAAAAAGGCATGAGGAATTAAAGAGACAGAGCAAAACACCAGAAAAAAAATGAATGAGAAACAGAATGGGGTCAAATGAAGTAATTTGACTAAAAAGACAAAAGAAATACAGCTGATGTGCTTGAACTTGTGAACTTGTGGATGATTCCGCAAATTGATTGTCTTTTGGTTCAATTTCTACCGTCTGCATTAACAGAGGCTCTTTTGTTGTTACTATACCACTTGTAAGGGAACTTGTAATAACTTGTAAGGGAAAGTGTTGCCTTGCATTAAATCATTAGTTTGATAGCTTTTTGTGTGTATAGTAAATATATGTTTTTTTTTGGTATAAATGTATACTAAGTACATGAATAGAATAAATAAAAAAATGTAAATGTTTTACTGCAGTTAAAGTGTCATAAGTACTAGGCTTAGCGGGTCGTGTGGTGTGGTTTCCTGGTTCAGTCTAGTGCGCTGGTTACTGTCTGCATGGAGTTTCTTTTTGTTCTTAAAATGATCTTGATAAGGATTAACATTGGTTGAAGATAATTAATTAGAAGGCTAATGTATTTATTAGTTCTTTTCAATCCTACTTATAGATTCTCTTTTTTTTTCAGTTTTCTGGTCTCCTAGATCTGCATTTTTTTTTTTTTACATTATATTTTGATCTTCACATTGAGGCAGTTTTTTTTTCTTTTTTCTTTTTGCAACAGGCTCTACTGTATATGTGGGGCTGTACTCCCATGCAATGCCCCCTAGTGAAGACTACTAGGTAGTAACTACGGTGGATGGACAGCTGGAACCTGAACCTGATTGATGCTGAAAGGAGTCCACAGCGAAACTCCTTGCATGTTAGATGAATTTATGTTGGACTTTATTTCCCTCATTTTCTTCCTTTGACAAACAGCCTTCCATCCAACAGCAAATTCTTCATAAGCTGCAACAGGTCAGGCAAGGAGCAGCCATGTCACAAGGAAGAGGATGATGCAGTACATATGAGTAAAGAAGAACACTGGAGACACTTTTCTGTTATTCGCTATCCACTGCCATAAATTATCTGCTCTCCCTGATGGAGTGCTATTAATAACCAATAACACCACACACACACACACACACACACACACACACACACACACACACATACTATCCTTACTTGCTTGGGATGAAATACCCCTGGACGTAGCACTTAAACAATTGTGCCGGAGTGTATGTGCGTGAGAGTGTGAGAAAGACAGAAAGAAGAGTGGGAATGGGAGGGAGCGTGAGTGTGTTGGCTTGGCTGACCGTCTGCGGTTCTGTCGCGGTGAGGGGGAGATGGAGGTGGTGGTGGAAGGGGGGCAGAGCGGGCGTTGCTGCCGAATTCCCTGAGAAATGTTCCTTTTGGAGCCGACCCTGTGCTTACATACCTCGCACTCCCTTTTCAAACTCTCCTCTCTTCACTTCCACTGTTATGAAACTCAGGGTCCTAAACGCATCACTCTTTCAAAAAGCACTAAAAGTTCCTGTGCGCAAAAAAAACTCAAGTTTTTTAAAAAATATATATTTATATATATTACCTTAATACGCCGCATCCTGGAGTAGCCCTGCACTGCATGTTTGCTTTGTGGCGTTTTCTATGCGCCAGCATCCTTTTGGACATCGTCAGGAGCTTGTTAATGAGCTGATGAGCTGAGTCAGGTGTGCTTGAGCTGAGCAGGGACACATTATAATGTGCAGTTAATGGGGACTTCGAGAGTAGGGTGTGCGAAAATACAGTCGTAGCAGAGAATAGGTGAGATGCAGGCAACCATCCCCTTGGGTCTTGTTGTCTCGGTTTCTACCCCGGTGGTAATAGAGACGTGTACTGCGCACGGGTCCCGTTGGGGAAGGTGCTAAAACTGCGCTCACACCGCGCCCTCAGTTACTTACGCACCACACACACACAAACACACGAGTATATTTTTGCTCGCAGTCAGTCGGCATCTTAGCGCACGGAGCCGATAAAATCAAGCGCGTCTGAGAGAGAGGCAGAGTGAGTGCGTCTGGGAGTGAAAGAGAGAGAGAGAGAGAGAGAGAGAAGGGGGTTGGGGATTGTAAGGGAGGGTGGACTGATCTATGTGCCGCTGCTAAAATCTTGTTCTTGTGTTTTCATTCTCAGAGTGAGTTTTCAGCTCTGGACGAAGAGGAGCGTCTGGTCTGCACGGGGGAATGTACAGAGAAACCACCCTTTCCTCTCCTCTTTCCCAGTGCGTATTTTCCCACCGTTTTTTGTTTTAATTGTTCACATGAGGGGCAGAAGACGAGAAGGAAGGTGGTACAGCTCGGGCTTCAATCTGTCACTCTGCTTAAGTGGATGTCTCTGCACAGGAGGATCGTGTTATCTTTTCTTTTGGAAGGCAGACATTTGCAACTGCTGCTTAGTGGAGCCGCAAACTTTTTTCCCCCTGCCTTAAGATAAATAATTAAAAAGCTTGGATCCCTGGCTACCCCCCTTCTTCAAACATTTTTAGATGATGTCATTGCACTGCGTTTTTTGGCCAGAGCTTCAGGAGACCCACAGCCGGGCAGAGAGCGCGGCGAACTCCGGAAAATCAGGTGCAGAGCCGCTGTGCTGAGCGCCGCGGGGGTGGATAGATCTGCCACGCGCATCTGTCCTCTTGCTCTCCTTCCATTATCTGAGCTGGACCAGACCATACCGTACACTGCGCCGACTCCAGCGCTTCTTCTTCTTCTTCTTCTTCTTCTTGGACCCCTCGCAGCCATGACCAGGGCTGACTGGAGGCGCTTGAAGTGCCCCGCGCCACGCGCAAATCTTTGTCGCACCGGCCCGTCAGTCCGAGTCCCTCTTCACCTCTTCATCTCTGCGTGTCCATTATTCCCATCAACGGAACTCTTGTGTCATGTTTGTTCCGGAAGCTTTCACATTTAAAAGGAGCACAAGACCTTTGAGGAAGTGCTCGTGAGAATTGTATCGTATTTGGAATCCTAGTTTCATTTCGCGCGCTTTCCCCTTGGGTGATCTTGCGACCGGAAGTGGCGCGAGGACGCCCGGTAAACTTGGCTTCACCTGTTACCCGTAACCATTAGAGAATACCAGCTGTTATGGCCTAACCCCCCACTCCTGCTCTCCTCCTCCCGTCAGTTCTGCCCCGCCCCCGAGCCGTTACCAAGCGCGCAAGCAACAGCCGCCGTTACAGCCGCTCCCGGTGGCACGCTCTCCGCGCACTCCTCATTGACACACACACACACACGGGCGCGCGCGTACGCACGCCCGCACACACACACATACACACGCCAGCACACACACCTCCTTCCAAGGAGGAAGCTATGCGCGCCGCCCGGTGCCGGCGGGAGCGTCCGCTGACCTTGTGACCTTTCCGGCGGGATTGGAACGTGAACTTTGGCGGACCTGAAGGCGACCCGGCGTTCATTTGCTTTCCAAGACGCGCGGAGCGACTCGGCCGGACGCAGGGAGCGATGCGGTCCTTCCTCTCTACCCTGGCTGTCTTGTAAGTCATTAATTACCTAATGCTGAACTCCTGCACATGCGTGTTAATGCAAGCCATTTCCTGTTAACTGTAATGCGTAAAATATTTACTCTATAAAAACAGAAGCTATGCGGAATTACGCTTCACTTCCCATGACTAACTGTGAGTCTTTCATAAATAATCACCAAACGCACAAAATGACATCATCCCTAAGGGTTGCCATGGTCACGGATGTCAATCAGGCATGCTCTCAGGTAAGCGTGTCACATCAAAAGAGAACAAACTGGAGAATTTCTTCCAAAGTCTGACTACAAAGCATATTTAAATTCTTCTATTTGTCCTTTTCTTTTTTTCTTTTTTTGACACATGACAGTTATCTTGAGATGGTTGTCATTTTTTCGGGCAACCTGCACAGAGGCTGACTGCTTTCCAGCTTTCCCTCTTCACAAAACCAACACTTTATTTAATAATACTACTAACTGGAATAAAATTGGCACCTTATCGTCTGTGTGGCGTAAAAGAAGTCAAGAAATTGGTTGAGTTTGCACATCCCCTTGGAAGACTGACACACATAGCACATGAGGACAGGTTCTAGAAATTACAGCAGCTTTAAAATGTATTAGCTGAGCATTTAAAAGTTCAGTCCCATGATGGGAAAAGGCCTTTTTGGGGGGAGTTAGGCAAAAAAAATACATTCCATAGAGATGATCTAATAGAATGCTGTTTAGATTTGTATTTAAAAAAGTGGCTCTTTGAGTGCTGCACTCACCGCTGAAGAAAGATGAAGCCCTGTGAAGTATCAGGATCAGGTGTAGAAGTAATTTTGTGATTATGCACATATGCATATTTTTAAGAGCGCAAAGTCTACAAATGTCAATATGAAGTGTTTGTGTTTCTCATCTAAACCTTAACCACTAAACCTTACCACATGTGCAGTGCTCAATTCTGCACAGACTGAGGGAGGTGCAATAGGATCCATCTATTTCAATTGAACTCTTGTATTTCATCACCCTCAAGTCTCTTGTGTGCAGTCCAGAACCAACTGCTTCCTCCGGGCCCTTGGCCTCGGCCTGTCTCGCAGATGTGAAAGGTGCACTGTGTAATGTGGCAGTAACACTACATTGCAAGCTGATTAGCTGGTTTGTGTTCTTGCCATACCGCTTAAGCCGAGACAGTTAGTCAAAACTTGTGCTAGACAATGAACTCTGCTTGAAAGGCACACAGGGAAGAGGTTTATGGTGATTTGGGATAGAACTCCACTTTCCACACTCAAACACCTTTAGGACAAATCCTGTCTCAGGTCTGATGATGTCACACCGCCTTGCTTGTCTTGGCTCATGACCACACAGTGCTGTAAAGTAAGAGCTCCCAGCTACTCCCCCCCCCACACACACACACTCTCTCTCTCTAGTTGGCTTCAGGGTGGATGCGGTTTTGGAGGGATAGGGGGAATCCGAAGTTGCAGCTAAAAGGGTTTTTTTTCCCCTCTCTTCTCATTTTCTGTTCTTTTTGAGCTTTCTTCCTCGCTCAGCGTAACTGTGTTGTTTGAACAGCTGAGAATTCTTACCAAGCTCTGAGCCATTTTCACCTGCACTGCCAGCGCTGGCAGGTAGATGAAGCATGCATACATCACAGCAGGCAGTCAGTGCTCATATGTCTGCTAGCAGGATGCATAAATATGGAGATAGCATGCCTGAATGCACATATCAATAACACCCCATGAACAGCAGCCAGCAATCATACAGTTAATGTGCACTGACTATGCACTGTAAAACTTCACAGCTTCACAGTTTAACATACTTTGCATTTAAAAAGTGATACAGTCTGGAGTTAAGGCAGGCTGAGATACATGCATGGGATATCGGGGACCTAGAGATAGGGTGAAAAATATTTATGGGCACTAATAGAGAGTGTACGGACAGTAAATATACATTTGATCAGTTATGCCTTTGTAAACACAGTAATGAGAAGCCACTTAGCTCTTATATCTGTGGTGGTCTTTAGATGTAATGTTTTAGACATTGACAGTATTTCTGGGGAGAAGAGAGCAGTTTATTTATGGTTTTGAAGCATCTGATGATTTTAATACCTTGAAGTTCATATTGGACACATTAATAAGGAATTGGCTCAATATTATGTTTAAATGTTTTCTTAGGGCACACAGGACTAAAAATTCTACCAGAATTATAGACCAAAGATTTCCATACATATTCATAACTTGGCTGCTTCACATTTAGTGATGAGCAAATGTATACGTCCTGTATATGTGCCCCTTGCGTTTAATGATTGTTCATGGTATGGTTCTTAAAGTTTTAGCTGCAAGGAGTCAGCTTATGTACTTAGATGTGATAGTCCTCTAACTTCTGGACTTATCTGTAAATGTACATGCCTTTAATATGAGCCAACAGGAAGCAGTAGTTAACCAGACAACATGGATCAATGCAGTAGTAGAATGCGTACAGAGCATAGGTCATGACCTGTATGTACAGGTGTAAGGTTAGCACCCAAAACCACTGCATTCCTCTTCACAAGTATAGACCTGGTCAGCAGATGTAGGCAATGACTTCAAGCACCTGGCCGACACACTTCACTACCCGTGTAGCCTGTACCTACAGGTGCACAGTCAGCACACACAGGTGCAGAAAAACCACAGACACACAGTCAGCCTGCCAGCAAATACCACTGCTCACTCTATATGCGCTGACCCCAAGCTGGTGCATTCCCAGTGTGCACACATGTTGAACCAGTCTGTTCGGATATAACAATACTACGCACAGCTTATATGACCCAAGGCGTTCGTTCTAGACCATTTTGCAGAAGGAAGACAGCCAGTGAGAAATACAAAGACGACCACCCTGTGAAAAAAGGATGATAGCCAGTAAGATATACAGAGACATAAAGCCAGTGCTGTTCAACCCCATTGGCAGTCTGCAGTTATGCATGGCCAATAAACGTATTCGCATAGACATAGAGTGCAAACACACATTGGGCCAGTATGGGACAGCATGAGGACAGTATGAATCAGACAGGTTATGGAAAGAGACGAGGAGACGAAGTCATGTCATTCGGATGATTTTCCAGCAGCGCAGCTTTAACATCTGAGGCATCTTTCTCCCTTTCTTATGCGCCCTCATTTTGACTTCCGCTTACTAATGAGGCTCTACAGCCAAATTGCTCTGTCTATTTCTCTTTCTGTCTGTCTCTGTTTCAGGATGGGAGTCCTAAGATTCAACCTAAACTTTCGAAAACATTTTTAACGATTTTTATGGCAAATTAGTTTGATTGACACCGTAGTTAAAGCTGTCACTGCAGTGGTTTGGCTATATTTAAATATTCTAGAAATCTAATTGAGACAACCTGTGCTGAACTTAACATATGTCAGACAAGCATTATTGAGTTGTAACATTTATTTGGTCTTCAGTGGTCAGTGGTTTTGTATGACCTCGGTTAAGAGAGAGAAAGACAGAGAGAGTTTAATTTTTGTTACTTTTAATTGAGTATGGAACTTTTTAGAAGACCCAATTATAAATTATAGAGACAGTCAATGCATGTTTTTTAGTGTGTGTGTGTGTGTGTGTGTGTGTTTGTGTGTGTGTGTGTTCCTGTCATTTGTTATCCACTACAAAATAAGATAAAATGTTCCAATAAGGTCATTGTAAATAAAGTTGGCATAGGAGATAACGTTACACCGGATACACCGTGTCGTCCTAAAGATAAATACTGTCAAGCTTAGTTGAAGTTGTGAGGGATTTGTTGAATCATGATGAACAAAAGAAGAAAAGCTTTGGCTATGGTTACAGCAAAAAGTAAAAGTAGTTACACATAGTTTTGTTGTTGTTCCAAATCCCTTTCAGATCAAATAGGATTGTCCTCTTGGTCAGATGGAATTGTTTAAGATTCAATTGAATAATGGACTATTTTTAAAATTGCAGAGTGGTAAAAATAGCACAGCTGTTACAGAGACTAGAGATATGAAAATCTGTGGATATTCCAGTAAAGTGGATTTTTGGGTACAATGGGAAAGTATTTCCGTATGTCTATGTGTGTGTATGTTGTATGGCCTACAGTGATATGTCAAGTGTAACATGTGAACACCTGCTTTCTTTTTTTTCTCCCCTTTTTTTGGAGATTACAGATTAATTACCAGGGGACGGTATAATGGAATACTTTTTTTCTTCTTCTCGATGTGTTAAGACAAAGTGTATAAAAGGGTTATGAATGTGTGTTCTGTGTGTGTGTGTAAAGAAATATCTGATGTGAAGAGAAGTGACTTGTGTGTGCATGTTCCTAATTACAGTTATATGTATGGGAGTCTGAGTGTGTGTTCAGCATCTGTGTGTCTGCTTTGCTGCAGCTGCCAGCTGCCGACACTGTTTCTCTGTCTTTATTTTCCCTCATTCTGTTTCTCGCCCTCATATCTCTTCGTGGCTGGGACAGCATGGGGGAGTCTCCCCATTCTCCTAACACCAGACAGGGAAACGGGAGAGGAAGGGAGAGCAAGGAAAGAGGATTTAAAAATGACAAGATGAGAAACACTCCCTCAATTCTTTTCATATCTTTTCCAATGTGCATATTTTTTGGGACGCCTTCACATGTTTTTCACCCGACTGAATGGTAGTGATGTAATAATGAGGTGTGAGGTCTCAGGATGTAAACAAGGAACCAGGTCCAGTTGAATCATTCCTGAATAAATCATTGGCTTATCGTGTTCACAGAAATATCATTAATTTTGCTGCGAAGCCACGGCTCGGCCAAAATTCAAAGAGATTCTGCTGTAATAGCGAGGTGTAATTGACTAGGAATCTTAGTGTTAACTGCTTTGTGACCTGTTACATTAGTAATCAGTAACTGAATGTCTAGATATGAGTGTGACAGAGAGTTCCATTAATGCTGGAACTAGAGGGCTACTTGAGCACATCCACAATAGACCCCACTCTGAATATAGTATTCACTTACACTCACCTAGATACAGTACCAGTCAACAGATTTATTTTCTACATTCTAGAACAATATTGGACTTTTTCAAAACTATGACATATTACATATGGCATGATGTACAGTAATTAAACAACAACAACCATTTGCAAAACCCATCGAGCGCCCATTGAGAAACTCATGAAGACTATCCCAGGAAAACAAGACCAAAAAAAGTTCATTTGGAGTTACCAGCCTGAAAATCACCAATTAACAACCAGCACCTCAGATTAGAGCCGTTATGAAGGCCTTACAGAGGATAAGTAGCAGACACATCTCAATATCAACTGTTAAAAGTAGATTATTGCATATTTTGGATCCCTTTATTGTTTTTACAATGTATAAAGAAATAAAAATCATGAAGGGCCATGGGATTAGAAGGTGTGTCAAAACTTGACTGGTAGTGTAGTGTAGTGCATATACAACCAACAGCATGATGTGCATGCAGTGGTTACTAATCCAAATCAGGGCCTATCTGCACTCTGGTTTAGTTCCTCTGTCCATTTGCCATCATATAACTCTAAATCAGGATTGTAGGAGGAGACGTCTGGATATTGTGGAGTTGTGACAGCTGTAATTTCCCTTATGGCAATGACTTAATAAAAAGCTCTAGTCTTACTAGTCAACACCAGTAACAGAAGCAAAACTGTTACTCCATTGTTAAGGTCTGATTTAAATATTACACAGCACTTGATTTAATTTATAGACAAATATAAAACCAAATAGAGCATTCTGTATTTTTCATTGAATATCCTATAAATATTTTCAGACACTACTGACCATGGCTACTACTGTACTGCCTGGTATAACTTCACTGGAAGTTGTGTAATTCATGGTTCTCTGTTAAGAAGAGTAATCAAATTCATAAAATGAACAAAGTTCTTGTTTATGTCCATTGGCAATAGAAATAATGACAAAATAGTTGGATTACTGACTCGCTGCTGCACCATGCTAACAATGTAAAAAAGAAAACTATATTTTAAAAAAGCGTACAAGGTCAGGCATCATTTGTAAAAGGTAAAAAATGAAATGATGAAAGAACTTGTCAGCTTGTTTCCTGCTCTGTTTTTAGGGTATTTCCACCAGAGGTACCGGAATGAATTTTATGCTGCTTTTGAGTAATCTCATCACTCACACATTTCTGAAGCCTGACTAAAAAAAAAAACTTATTCCTAACCCAGCATTTCTACAGGGAAAGTTTGGATTTCTACAGAGAACATCTCTTCAACCCTGAGCACTTTTCTTTGTCTTTTAACTGAACGTCCTTAAACTGCACTTAGCTCGATGTTTTATCAACATACAGATGTATTAGCTTGCAACTGACTGAACTGTTCAGTGTATTGAGGAGGCAACCCATCACAGGCAGTTTTCTAAGAGACAGACATGTAGACATCCATCCACATCCAACTCAAATGCATTGAACTCAAAAATGACATTCTGGAATTGCACTTCCAAGTGACAAGTTGAATACAGCATTGGTTAAAATAACCTTTTAAGTGAATCTTTTGTGCAGGCCATCAGTTTTTTTTAAATGTCTGAAAACTGAACGTGGCCTCTGACCTCCAGGGTTGAGGCTTTGGTTCCTGCCTTGGGTCTATTTGCAGTGCTTGGCGGGTTTTCTCTGGGTACTTATGTTTCCTCCCACAGTCCAAAAACATGCAGATTAAGTCTAATTGATGTTCCCAAATTTCTCTTGTGTGTATGCCCTGCAAAGGATTTCCACCCCATCTATGAAGTACCCCGCCTTGGACCCTAAAGTCTAACTAAAAACAAAAATGATCAACCAGTAATTAATTACAACAGCTTATGAAATGCTCACAATCCAGAAACCAATTCAGGTTCTCTGCCGTTTATTTTTTCCAGTTGTTTTGGTCTTCTTTCCAAGGAAAGGTTTAGTTAGTGAAACATCTTGAGGACACACAGCTACTCTACCTCTGCAGTGGTCTGGTCAGTTTACTATCACAACATTTCTGTCTGTGTTGCCATCACACCCCCACACCACCCTGAAAGTGAGAACGCATTTTTCGAAATATATGTAGAATGAAAGTAGAGACGGGAGGGAGCTGGATAGTATTGAGTTTTCAACTTTTGATTAGCTGATAGCTGTGTGTAGAAAGATATAAAGAAAAGAAAAAAGGGTCTGCCAAAGACAAGTGAAGTACATGACAGCAGGGGAAAGGAAAGAGGAAAAGGGAGGGGAAGTAGAAATGTTCTTAGGCCTTGTTTATATGCAGAGAGTTGCCAGACGCAGGGCAGTGAGATTATGCATTCACCCTCAGGTTTTCCTCTTGTAGGGGGCACTTAAACAAGGCACACCCATCTCTGGAGTGTACTTACAGAGTACATAGCATTATGGAACATGTGTGCATACTCACACTTACAGCATACATACTGTAACACACATCCCTGGAGCCTCGGCACACACATACACACCTTTGGCACATATACTCTGATACACTTCATTAGAGCACACAATGCACCCTGCCCATGCCGTACCAGAGTCGATCTCAACCATGAAAGAATGAATGATTCTTTCTTGATCTTCTTTGTGCTTCATTCATATGACTTGACTCTGATTTAGCTGTAAGACATGTTATTATACCAAGCAGAATTTTGAATGCTTTATTTACAACAACGGTGCAGTTATAATGCTGCTCTTTTTAGGACCTGCTTTGACTTTGGACTGTCTCCTGTGTGTGTGTGTGCACAAAAAATTGCCTGACTCAGGAGGGGAAGAGAGAGGAGAAAACAGGCATTAGGACCCTGAAGACTAGGTCAGAGGACACTGGCGCTTCCTTGCAGAGAGGCTGCTGTGTGAACAGTTCACTGGTTTGCATACAAAATGTGATTCTCCAGCTAATATGGTTCTTTCTTCATGTAATGCATGGACACAGGAGTCTTACCAGTTATTGTTCTGAAAAAAAAAAAGATATATATATTGTTCTGTGACAACAAATTACAACATAGAACATGAGAGATAAATGTAAGTCGCTCTGGATAACAGCATCTGCCAAATAATATAAATGTAAATGTGCAATGAATGATAAAACATTAGAGAACCTAATGGAAAGAAAACATCATTGTTCATGGCACCACAAACAAACAGACTACAGTAAGTCCCCTACATACAAATACTCAAATTACAAAATTTTGAAGCTACAAACATGTGTTCACGCATGTGCGGCATACGTTGTCACGTATGTGCATCTCAGGATGTCTGGAAGCAAGCATAAAAGCAGCTGCGATGAGGCTGGTAATATGATAAGTGCCAAGCAATAACGATGGAGACAAAAGTGAAAATAATTGAGAGAATACAGCAAGGGGAAAAGATGGCAGATGTTTATTAACATGAATCTTTTAACATTGGCATTGTTCTAAAGAACAATAATCAAGATCATGAAATATGTTAGTTGTATATAGTGTATAACCAGTCATGTTAGTATTCTAGTATCTAGACAATATCTGTTGGACTTACGAACAAATTGGACTTACGAACGAGCTCTCAGAACGGAACTTGTTTGAATGTTGGGGAACTATAAAATAATTTCCATTAAAAAGTCAATTTATTGAGCAGTACACAAAGCAAGCATTCTGGAGCTTTTATTATTAATAAACTCAAGAAAATATTTGATGAATAAAGAAGTATATAGGTGGTGCAAACAATGCCGATTGTTGATTGATTTTAATGAACATTTTTGTCAACTCGGGCGTTACACACTGCTCATCTGTCAACCGTATCTGCTTAGCTGAAGCTTGGAGGTGAGGTGGAGAAATGTATCAAGTACAGGACAGTCGCTAATGCTCAAAAAACATGCTAAACATGTTACCTAACTCTTTTAAAATGGGTTTCTCTGTTGGCAACCAACATAGAAACCCAAAAGCGTTTGCAATATAATGAGAATGATCTTGGGCATACAAAATGCAGGAAATAGTATGGGATGGGAGGAGGGGCTATAATTTTGCATACTTTTCTGGCATGACAGGCGATGTCAGGCAACTTTCCTGGAATTATCTCATAACAGCCGGGAAATTTAAATGGCATGTTCAAGCACATTTATGGACAGAAATGGAGAAAAAAAGAGGGAATGTTTTTTCTCATATTTTGTCTTCGCAGACTCACACACACACACACACACACACACAGTAGGAGACCCACGTGAATGTTCAAAAATTATTTTTAAAAAAAGGGAATTTTGCATAATAGATGCTCTTTTATAAATCTAAAAAAAGTTGGCATTTTACCTGCATTAGCATTATAACATAATTAGGGACTGTTTGTAGGAGGGGTTACATTGTCTGTAAATTGTTTATAAAATAACTATATTAACCTTTTTAATATTAAATGAAATGTTCTTTGAGCACTCTGACCAATCTATATGTCTTTTAATTATCATAATATAAAAGCAGCTGAAAAATTTGGTCACATTAATTCTGACCAATCTTTAGCTGTGATACATAATTTTCATCTTTTCAGGTTGTTCTTAACATACAGGAAGGCATGGCATAATCATAATGTGCAGTGTTCAGTGCAATGTGCATTTTTATACATTTTATAAATTTGTAATTGAAGTTTCAAAACATCTGGCTAGCGTCTTTTTTTTTTGTTTGTTTCAAAATCACTGAGCACACCTTTAAGGGATTTATTGGACTACATTTTTGATGTTTATATGGGATTTTTACAACAAATACCAGCTATGCTACTTCTCTTGTTCTCCTTCAAATATGCTTTCAACTATGCCTCTGACATCTGTTTTAGACAACCGCTGGACTCAAGCCAAGAGTTGCTTTAAAGCTGTTGTCACAATTTTTGATGTTTCACACAAAGCCGTTCGGCTCACGCACCCTGAAGAGAACCTGAAAGCAACTGTTTGAGCTCTGCTAGTCTGGGCTGAAGGGCTCCTGGCAAGAGCTCGCTTCACCCTTGCTCTGAACTACCCCATTCGCTCTTTAAACGCAGCACAAATGGTTCTTGCACAAAACACTGTCCAAGTTTCCATACAAATGTGAGCAATGCCTCAAATGTCAACTTTTTCCTCTCCCAAAGTGAGAAGATTAAAGATGGCAGACAGAGAAGGGAAAAGAGAACAGGGCTCTATCCAAAATCAGGGCACATTCCCTTCCCTCCCACCCACCTCCTGGGCTGTGGAGATGAATAAGGAGATTATCAGGCATTTAACATTCTGATGGATTCAGCATCCAGCACACTGGGAGGTACAGAAGTAGTTATCTTTTTTTTTTATTATTTGTATAATTTTAGGATCTAGCCAAATGGTTTTAAGGCAGGATGACTACAAGAGGTTAGGGATTAAATAGAGTTTCCAAATGATTACAGGTGTCATTAGGGTGTGGCCCAAATAAACTATCCTCATCATCAACCTTTGTAGTCAGGTTTATGACTGTGATTGAGGAACTAGGCTCTGTATGAGTCCAGTTTGAAAAGGGGTTCGTGACCTGGCCATAGCTGGCAGGCCAGAAGTCCAGACATCTGGTGTATGCCACAAATTCAGTCCCAGAGCATCATGGCGGTATAAATTATACTGTTTTTTACTCTGCATTTCAGGTTTTGATACACTGGTGATAAATTAAGTGGATTAGGAACTCTGTGTACTGTAGATGCAGTTGGATGATAACTTAAATGGGATTTTGAGACATAAGCATCATCACTCATCTGTGTTATACATTTTTTTATTCTTAACATTGTATTATTTTCCCCCTTTTTTTCCCTTTAAGGTGTATCCAGATGATGCTGGTGATGTGCAATCCTCTGCAGGTGAGTTGAATTTCCTCTGTGTGTGTGTGTGTGTGTGTGTGTGTGTGTGTGTGTGTGTGTGTGTGTGTGTGTGTGTGTGTGTGTGTTACATTGCAGAATTCTTTATATACTAAAGTTAGTTTGGTCTATTAGGCTATGCGACAAATATTAGATAAGCAAGTAAAGCAAGTCATTTATGCATAGGGGACGGTGCTAGCTCAGAGGGTTAAGGTCCCATTATCAAACTTATCATAAGGTCAATGATTCAAGTTCCTGTTCCACCAACTTGCCACTGTTGGGTCCTTGATCCTGTTTGCTCCAGTGGTGTCACATCATGTCTCACCTCAGCTACCTTACAGAATTGTATATGTGAAAGAAGAATTTCCAGTAGTGAGGTTTATGCGACAAATAGAGGCTTAATTTATGATGGGAAAAAGTTACCGTTGTGGTCATAATTTGTAAAAAAATTCACCTGAAAACACTTTATCAGCTAAAGTTGAAATACTTTGTATATTGTTATTTTTTTTATATTTATAAACAAGAAAATAGAGAGGTCATAGAAATTGGTCATACAGTACTGTGCAAAAGTCTGTGCACAGCCTTGTGTCCTTTAAAACAAACTTTTCTAGGGATTTATTTTGTTTTTAGACTTTATTATTGATTAGTATTTTTTTTTTTAAACATCAGTATTTCCCACAAAATTAAAAGTTAAATAAAAATATTTGGAAGCTGCTGGATTTGGCATGCAAAAAAGAAGCAGGTGGCACATCAAAGTCCTCAGGGTTGTTCTGCACGATGCTAATTAAACTTAGTAGATAATAAAAAGTAGCTAATTGTCTTACAAAACTGCACAAATTGTAGAATAAAGCATTGTCACACCAAATACTTACTTTGTTTTGTCCTTGCTCTACAGCATTTATATGCATGTGTATTTTACACATTTATTTGCTCATGGAAAATGAGCAAACTATTTATTTGTGTAAAAAAATATTTCCATTAAGAATGCAGAGAAAATGAAGCAGTGATGAGAAGTACGCAAAGTAAACAATTTCATAAACAAACAAACAAATTGCGTAAACAAAGGACGCAAACAAAGTAGGCAAAGTAAATAATTGCAATGTTATTAACCTTGTGTCCGCAGGTTTTACACACTGGCCATGAGTCGACCATACCTGCTTATCTTAACTCACCAGCAGCTGTGTTGACGGAGAAACATATTTAGTACAGGACAGTCACTAATGCTCATAAAATTGCTGGATATGGATTGGAGTCTGTATTAATGCACGCTATGTAGCTTTTTGTCCATTTATTAAAGATTCACACATTGCATTGATTTGAACTGTTCCAGTGTTGTGAATCCTCAGGATGAAAGCCCCTGTTTTTGAGAGGTCCTATTGTATTTCTAGGAATGTACATTTGTGAGAAAAAGTGAGATATCAGGGCACAGGAGAGATAAGACACCTGCATGTATGTTGCTCTGTCTGCAGGTGTTTGGAGTAGATGGCGTGAACTTCAGCATGCACGTGGAGAATCAGACTCGTGCACGAGACCCCATGAGCCGGCGACAGCCTCGAGTCTACCAGCTCTACAGTCGCACCAGCTGCAAACATGTCCAAGTGCTCGGCCGCAGAATCAGCGCCCGCGGGGAGGACGGAGACAAATTCGGTAACAACACACACACAAATACATAATGGCTTTGGACCATTCTCTCATTGGGTTGGCTAAATTGGATACATTTTAAATACAACTTATTGGAATATCGAAATCAATAATCTAGCACAGTTATTCATTCAATTTAGTTTGAGCATTCTGCCATTTGATTAACTGTAAATGTACATTTCATACTAAAGAACAGGTGTTTAGTGACAGTAGGTGAGTGTTAATATTGTGCGGGAAAAAAAGAAATAATTAAGAAATTAAGAAATAAATATGCCATTACAAATAATTAATTGCACGATGAATTAACCTCTAATCTCACTATATTTACTTTACTTCTCTGGCTTCCTTTCATTCTTTCCCCCTTTCGGTCTGACTCACTCTGCCTGTCTTTTTCAATCCCTTTCACACGGTACAGAAAAGACCAGAAAAATTATGTCTTAGAAGGAAAAGTATGTATCTGCAGACAAGATATTGGCATATCGACTCGAAAACGAATATCTTGCTTATTCTGTTGCACAGAGACACACTCACATACAGTGAGGAAAAAGGTAGTGAGGAAGTTCTGTGTGGAAAACAAACACCTCAGCGACTGCTGACACTGTGATTCATGAAGGGGAGGGGGGGGGTGGTGGAAAGAATGAAAGAGAGAGGAAGAGGGAGTGAGAGATGGATACAGCAAAGTCAGCGCTGGGTGTTAGTGTGTTAGCAGCTCATCTCCTCATTGATCTCTCCATTGATCCTGCATTTCGCTTGTGGGTAGTTTTTCCTTGAATGGTTTTAAACAGCACACTGACCACGTCCTCCCCCTCTCCCTCTCTCCTTCTTTTGCTTTCACTCCTCATCTCCCCTATCTCTCCTTCCATCTATCCATCCCTCCATCCTCCCCCACTCTCTCTGGATGCTGTGTGATGCACTGCAAAGCCACATAATCAATGGCAGCGGAAGTTGAAAGATGATCTATACCTACCTAGGTGACTTTAGTATAGTAGTGATGGCTAATATATTTATTTACACTGCAACACTTTTCCGCTGCTTTTGTGATTTCTTTCTGTGTGACTTTTTACATAGTTTCCTGCATGCTCTTAATTTAATGCTACCAGGCAGCAATAGGATAAAATAGAAAGATGGAGAATGAAAACAAATACTGGGGGAAGAGAAACGGGAGGGAGGGAAGGATCTTATTGATCGTTGCTGACCCCTGCACTCGTGAAAGGTCATCTAGGATCTCATTTTAGGGGTTTATGTTTAAACAGGCACACCCCTTGTGAAACACAGCCTACATGAATGAAAACCAGGAATACAGATATATGCCTTCTATGCACTTACTAAATGACTTTGATTCTAAAATAACCTCTTGGGAGGTAAAACGTTATTATACACCAGACATTTATTTTTACAAAACAAAATAGATATGAGACTTAAAAAGATTGATAGGCCACTTATGACTGGCCAATTTTATGATCTATATGGTCAATTTCATGATATAATTGACCATGTACTGTATATCATAAAATTGCATTGATAAATAATATTGATATTATAGGTTAATTTTATCTTTCATTGCCTGTTAAAAAATATTTTGGACACAACAATGTTTTAAAAATGTAAACACTTCAGTTTTTCTTAATTATCACAGTCTCTATTGTGATTATTATTATTATTATTATTATTATTATTATTATTATTTGCCTCATTCTTAAACTTCTAAAGCCACGCTTAGTCACAGTGCAGGGTTACACTACTGAAAATATCCCCTCAGCATATTTACAGTATGTCTGATTTTGTTTTTCCACTACTGCTAACACTGTTAATGTTAGCACAGGAAGTCAATCATTATAGACTTAAAGCAATCATTAAAGGCTAGTTATTCAGTTTCTGTGTGGTATTTACGACACTACTCAAATTCACTGCATAAACCCAAACCATCTTGAACAGCCAATCTAAACTGAACGTAATGTTTGTGTTTGAAAGGAAAGGGTGAATGTTTCACCTGAAACAGTAACCCTACACATTCCCAAGATTATTGTAATACTAAAACTTAGTAGATAGAAATACTCTAGTGTTTATAAACCCAAAGTCTCATGATCACTTCTGTAATATATATGCAATTACCATGGGATGGTTGCAAAAAATGAATGAATGACTGAATGAATTTCAACAAACTAAGAAAAATAGGAAAGTTGAAGAGTAGTTTTTATAATGGTCAATAAATATTTAATACAATACAAGTAAACCCTTAGAAAGCTCTTAGAATTAGATATTAACCTGTATTAGCCGGTTTTCTCCAAATTTCCAACATTGGATCATGACCATTTATCACTCATTATTACATTCCCTCTGAAAAGTTACATCTCTAACATTAAAATAATTTTTATTTCACCTTGAACATGACTATGAATATCATGCCAATATTTTGTTCAATAAATGTTTGATTGTCTTTTTTCCCCCCTGTGGCAGAATGATTATATAACATGATTCACCTTAAATAGAAGAAAACTCCAGAAATTTGGTGCAAGATTTTTTATTCATTAACACATGGGCATATACAGTATTTAGTTGAATTCCCCTTCGTAAGTGTCACCTATAGCAGATGCTTTTGGAAGGCATCGGTAAGCTTCTGGCAGTATTCTAGTTTGATATTTAACCACATTCTTTAGGTAGAATTGTTGAGGTTCAGTTAAAATGGTTGGTTTCCTGACAGTTATCTGACTTGCACAGTTCATAAATTCTCAGTAGAGTTGAGGCTTCAAAAGGTGAAAGCTGTTCAACTAGCTTTAAGGTGTGTTTGGGGCCACTGTCCTGTTTGAAGAAGATGTCTTCAGAAGAAGTTTTAGCTGTGGTGATTTGATGTTATGCTGAAAAATTCTAAAGTGGCCTTCTTAATTTTTCCATCCACGATTCCATTTCACTAGTAGAACAGATCCAAAACACGATGCTACCACCACCATGCATACAGTCTTCTTTGGGTTGAATACCTCACTAATCATACTTGTAGTTTAAGCTTTCTATCCAGAATGATTTTTTTTGCCTGTTTACTGTCCACTACTGTAAATAAATGTTAATGGTCATATAGAGTACAATAATTAATGTCTTAAATTACTGGAATAATCCTCAGCAAGAGAGGCAGAAGGCAATGTCTGGATTGTCACCTGCTATGTTTTTCTTGTTGCTGTTTGTTCAGTGTAAATGTTTAGTGTTCTGTATTTTTTGTAATGTCCCTCTGTATGCCTATCTTTCTGTCCCTTCACAAGCCCAGCTTGTAGTGGAGGCAGACACATTCGGCAGCCAGGTGCGAATCAGGGGGAAGGAGACCAACTACTACCTGTGTATGAACCGCAGGGGCAAACTTGTAGGCAAGGTGACACATCTCTATATTAGCTAAAGTTGCTTTATCTCATTCTCTGTGTAGACAATCTGAGTTCATGGCAAACTGACAAGTGTTTACTGTCTCTCTCTCTCTCTCTCTCTCTCTCTCTGTATGGATGTTTTTTTGGATTTTCCCAGAAGGCCAGTAATCGCAGTGAAGACTGTGTCTTTATTGAAATGGTGCTTGAGAACAACTACACAGCATTAATGTCTGCACGTTACAAAGACTGGTACGTGGGCTTCACCAAGAGGGGGCGCCCTCGCCGTGGCCCTCAGACTCTTTTAAACCAGCAAGACGTTCATTTCATGAAGCGCCTTCCTCCAGGGGAACAGCCAGACCACACACCGTTTCGTTTCACCACTGTCAGCAAGAGGAGCAAAAGAGTCCGAGCTGCGCGGCCACGCTAAATTATGCTTCACTAAAGCCTAAAACCCACTGTTCCTCTAAGGGACAATGCTAACATTTAAATCAGGGCCTCACAACAAAAGACAGCCCTAGGCTACATCCCACTAAATGGGACCTTGATAACATTTAAATCAGGACCTGCTAAGAAAAAAAGAGACTAATAGGACAATGTCAATGTTAATAGGACCTGATGTGGATGGCAAGTCCAACCCGAGTTCACTGGCTAAATGTGGACCGCTTTTCTTTTGAAGATTAAGCTAAGTTGTACTGTAACATTCTGCAAACAGGATCTAAACTGGACCAGCTATTTTACCAAAATGTGCTATTCCTCACCAGAGCCTTGACTTGGCGCTGGCATGCTAAACCAAGCCCAAACATGATGTTGCAACGGGTGGTAGTCATTTTTTTATAGACTAAAGGAAAGAAGCAGAAAAACTGACAACTAACAACCCTCTACAGAATGGGGGACACCTGACTGAAAAGTCAACTAACCAAACTCTCATAAAGACAGCACACAACAAAAGCTTCACTCAGGATTCCCAGAGCAAGATTCACACAAATGTGACTATAAAAGAAGACTGAATCTTCTGGAATCATTTAGAGGGGGTGTAAGATTTAAATTGAGAAATTATTAATAAAGACTCAGGAGTGAAATATAGGAGAGACAACATTTGAAATCTCTCCTTCTTCCCCTGCCTGCAAGATAGTATGAACGTAAGACTGTGTGCATGTTTGTATGCAATTGTATGTGTGTGTGTGTGTGTGTGTGTGTGTGTGTGTGTGTGTGTGTGTGTGTGAGTGTTTATCTGAAAAAGTTTCAGGTTGCACCAAAGACCACATTGGATGCTCCCACTAATGACGTTGCGGAGTACATCTGCGTGGGTAACCTTAAGGGAAAAAAGTGCTTGCTTTTGTCTGGAAGAACCTACTAAAACTGGAATGTAATAATAATAATAATAATAATAATAATAATAATAATAATAAGGCCAAGAACGTCCTTAGAAAGCTGCACCAAAATGAATTAATGACCAAAGAGAACTGGAGCCTAGTGATCAAAATGACAATACCCCACTCCCTAAAACTTTTAAATCCAGCAGCCTATCAGAGTGCAGGATTTAGCATTGGGACAGAAAAGGGGCCGAGACTTTCCTCTATATCCCTTTTGCTTTTGAAATGACACAAGGAGCAATGTTCCTGTTTGGATTCCAACTGGAATGCTGCTAATGGACAAGTCAGACAAAGTACCAAAGTCATATATGTTATTGTTAAAAGAAAGAAAAACAAGCATTACAATAAATAAAACTATATATTTGTAAATAGTGAAAGCTAAATAAGTGATATTACAATGACTGCTACTATATTTGTTGTTACTATAAAGTTTATTTCACTTATTTATTTCATCTGTGTGTATGGCAATCTTTCTTAAGCCAGTAAATTCTATGGAAATGTGTCTGTGTTTTAAACCATGTCTACAGTGTCTGTCTGTCTGCCTGTTTGTCTGTCCTAATTATTAACTATGCCATGATTTTCAAAAGGCATAATTAGTCACGATTATTTACAACAGAAATGATTATCAAAATGATCAATATCATGATAATCAGAGAGCAACATAATGTTGCTGCAGGTAACGTCACGGCTCTCTCCATGTTCTCTGGTTTCCTCTCACGTTATGTGGCCTCATGACATTAAATTGCCACTAGGTATAAACATGTGTGTGCACCATGCACCGCAATGGACCGGCGGCTGACACATCTAGGGTGTGACCAATGAAATAAGAAGAAAATAAAACATTTCATCTATTATTTAAAAAAAAAGAAAGAATCAAGATCCTCCTGCATTCTGGACAAAGTATATAATAATGATTTATCCTCTAAAGCTACAAGCAGTCATGACAGATGAGATGTAGGATTATTCCAGCAAATACACACACACACACACACACACACACACACACACACACACACACACACACACACACACAAAGATCCCTGTTGCAGCTGGTGGTAAACCTAGGCCTGCTATCTGTGAATCATTAAGTGATTCTTGCACACACTTACGCACACACTACCATCACTTCCAACCTGTAATCCCAGCAATTCCACTCAGCTGACTCAGCGGGAAAGTGGAAGGTTCTGAGAAGGAGGGTGAACGAGGGAAGAAGGGAAACAGAAAAGGGAGAAGAGAGATAGAAAAACGGCCTCTGGAAGCAGCATGGTGGAAAGATTCCACAGCCAAACCCAGAGGAAGGTGTATGGTAAGGTTGCAGCAGGAAGGAATGTTAAAAATTTGCGTGAGAACTGAGTAGTGACCCGAGACCTGCAGGAATTATGGGGAAAAAAACATATCCCAAAAACCCACAGGAAACACACACCCTACATCATACACCAGAAGAAGTATACTCGAATCGTATAGTGATCACAGTCTCACATATGTGTGTGAATACAAAAACCTGTGTCAGCGGATTAGAGAATTCACAGGCATTAGGAGGATACCACATTACACTATGGATTAAAGGATCCACCCATCTCTCACAAACATACAGTACGCACAATACATTAAAATGTGAAACTACTCCCAGTGGACACTTCTGCAAGCGCTACTACTGTCCATTTACATGCGCCTGATATGACTGCTTCCGTAAATCCACATTGTGTGCCGTCTTAATGCGAACCATCACGAAGCACAGAGAACCACAAACACATGACCTCACACACAATAGTGGTAAACCACAACTACACAAGAACCCAGCAGCCAGACCCATAATATAAAATGAGTGATTAAATATGCACACAAAATGCCCTCATGCTTGCACACACACCACAAGTGACACGTTTTACACATACACACACACACACACACACACACATGCACGCATGCTTGCACGCGCACACATACAGATGCACACACACTAACAATACATCATGACCTAATCGTAATGTTTTAACCAACTAATAGCTCTTTTAAACTTTGGCAATTGGTTTCAGGGGGTTGGCAAAGAACACTAGAAAAAGATAAACACACAAAACAAGGACACATTTAACATGGATTAGTAACAACTAAATAAATCTGTGTGTAAATTAGAAACAGCGTTGTCTCTGGATTGCCTCTGCTGAACACATTTCTTTTTGCATTTTTCCTCGCTTTTTTTAAAGGAGCAGTCTTGAACCTAATGTCTACATACTGCTTTACATCTATGCTTTAACTGCAAGCAAACATCGCCCTGTCCTTACATTGAATTTAAAACAAAACTCAGTGAGAAAACCTAAATAATGGAATAATAGGAAAAATCCATATGTCTTTTTTGGATACAATATTTATAATATTTAATAAAGATGTATATAGTTTTTTTGTAGATTCCTGTCAAATTTATAAATGTCTCCACAATTATGATAATGATCCCCCCCTCACAAAAAAAAGCTGTAAAAGCCAAAGCTTATAGAATGCTGTCAATGACACAATGATGAATAAACTGAAAAAAAAAATGCCTCATACAATTTTACAGTAATAGAGTGTACAACAGTATTGCTTTTCTCCAAATTGAACATAGTCGAAGCACGGTGGTGTAGTAATTAGGGTCGAGGGTTTGGGTCTGTGTGCTTGGACTTGGGATGTTCTGCCCATGCTTCCCCCCAGATGTTCTGGTTTCTCCTGCTATCCAAAGCCATGCAGATTAGGTTAATTATCAATTCCGAATTTCCTGTACTGTGGGAGTGAATGCGAGCATGCCAGTCCTGCGTTGAACTGGCACCTCTTCCAGAGTGCATCCTGCCTTGTGCCCAGAGGCCCCTGGGATAGGCCCCAGGCATCCTGTGACCCTGTTCAGGATAAGCAGTGTATATATATACAGAGAGAAAGAGAGGGAGGGAGAGAGAGAGAGAGAGAGAGAGAGAGTGAGTGAACAGTCTCTTTTAGTTTATGGATTCCTTTTTGATTGCATTTCTTTCCTTTGATCTTGCAAACAATTTACAAATAAATTTGTTTGCATGGAATTTGACAAATGAGCCCCATTAATGAAAATCTGTCTTTTGTCTGAACAGTTACCAAAAGACTCAACAAGTTTTGGATTAAAGAGTTGGGGGTTCTTTTCTCAGGCACGGAAAATGTGCTGACGTTCTTGCTGAATATGGAAATCACTCATATGCTGAATAAGACAGATGTGTTAATCAAGTTAATCAAGTGTGCTCAAGAAGAACAGGCATTGATCTGCAAAAAGCAGGGTCACTCAAGGACCTGAATTGGGAAATGCAATGCAAACGTTTTAGACATTGTATTTAATCAGTAGCTGTGCCGCCTACATGCTCTGAAGTGAGTTCTTGCTGTTGTACACTGTTGCAACTTGTCTGACATCTGAATACTGCACCCATAAAATTATGACTGCAAGAAAGGATATCAACATCGATCACACCACCACATTTTTTAAACTAAAGAAAGGCTGCCAAATATAAGAACCTGTCAACTAAAAAAAAAAATAATAATAATCCTGAAATAGGTTTCATTATTTCAAACAGCAGGGTGGCCACACTTTGGATGCCCCAACTATAGATTCTCAGAAACCCTTAAATGTACCCGCAGGCATGTTTAATTTATTCGTTATTCATCTTCATTCCTAATTATCTAATCACTCAAATGCTTTTAACAGAAGGCACAGCAGGTAAGTCCAGACTTGCTCTGATTGGAGAGAACCCAGGTCGTTCAGTTCACGATCTATGGTCGTATAGTGGAGCAATACTGCCATCTGTTGGCTACTTGAAGAATGTATTACAGGGAGAGCGAGCGAGAGAGAGAGAGAGATAAAGCGAAGGAAAGAGAAAGAGAAAAATAGAGAGAGAACGAGAGGCAAAGAGAGCATTCACTTCATTTGAGAATTTCACTATTGTGCTTTGTTGACACATTGAAATGGTAGACGCGGTTTTCCTGTAGAAGTTAACTACGCTGTAGAAGGCTGTGGCTGTTGCGTCAGCGTAGCTGAGTGGTTACTTCCTTCGAAAACTATCGGGCGACTCTCGGGTCTCCTGGTTCGGACCACTGGCGCTGTCTGGCGTTTTACTTTTTTTTCCTTAAAAAAATAATCCGTTGGAAATGGAAATGTTTGTGAAATGTTAGAGAGAGGGATAGAGAGATTAATCTTTATTATTCCCGCCTAAAAGTGCAGTTCTGTACAGTAACCACGCAGGATACACAGACACAAGTCCAAAACAAAAACCTGTGCAAAACGTTAACATCTACATCTAGGCATTTGGCAGACGCCCTTATCCAGAGCGACTTACATTTTTATCTCATTATACTGAGCAGTTGGGGTTAAGGGCCTTGATCAAGGGCCCAACAGGGACAACTTGGTGGTAGTGGGACTTGAACCTGGGGCCTTCCGAACCGTAGTCCAATGCCTTAACCACTGAGCTACCGTTAACTCAATACACAGAAGTAAACACTATCCAGAAATTAACCAGTGTGTAACAGAATATCGCATACTGGGAAGACATGTAGTCATGTCTGAACACATCTTGATTAATATATTGCTAAAGCTCCAACATATTAAGCTCATTTCACACAGATAGAGAAACTGCATGATGTGCATTTCTGACTGATACCCCAAACGTCCTAACACTTTCTACAATCTGCTTTGGAGCTAACTGTTACAGAAAATTGTAAATATTCTCAGGTTTGCAAGATTGTATATATATATAAAGTTTGTATATTTAAATATTAATATTAATAAAATATTGTAAATACATTACTTACCTATAGGTATAGAATAAGAGGGTGGTTCTCAGCAACTCATTAAACAGCATAAAGCGCACATGATAATTAACAAATGCATTAAACATGATTAGTTCCAGATATTGCTATACAACTGCACAGTGATAATACAAAGTGGAAGTAAAAAAAATGTCTTTTGTCATAGACTATGTAGAATTGTTTCTTTTCTAAGAAAGTAATTTTTAAAAAGCTGAGTGAAAATATTATTTCGAAATACAGTAGTCCTAGAGAGATATTTCAACAGAATAGTTTTTGCACTGCACGAATAGTCACAGAAACTAACAAGCTGGTTATGACAATAACAAAAACTGCAAGTTTGATGAGTTATCCCTAATCATTTCAAACACATGTGTGTTACAACGTATTTATGTTAAAATATTTATTTTTAAACGCCAGACAGCGCCTGCGGTTCGATCCCGGGTTACGGGACATGGTTGAAAGAATTTTCAGGAAGTAACCGCATGGCTAAACCGGCGCGAGAGCATAAGCGTTCTCCAGCCTATTTAACTATTACTTAAAGCGCATGTCGCTTTGTCTGAATAGAGCAGATTGTAATAAAGATAAGAAAAGTATTCATAAATATAATCTTATACAGATATATTTCATATCACACCGATTTATCCAATAACCGATTGTTTTTCTGCCCTTTTTTAATTTTATCTTTTACACGTCCTTTAGTTCTATTTGAGTATCTAAACTTCGTATCCCCCTTTTCTCCGCACTTTGGAACGATCCGTTACTATGGGAATCGTGCAACAGGTTTGAATAAGAGTACAGACTCACTCACAAACCTACGAATTTGTGTTGAGTTATTCAATTCAATTCCCCTGATCATATTTTTATTAGGGTTTAAAATAAAGGAAAATTACATTTAGTTGTTTATATACGTCTCAGGTAAAAGCAGTGTACAGATAAAGGCATTATGAATGGAACTTGTCAAATCAGAAGCTTGCGCCAATTTCAGAATAAAAGTCACAAAAAACCTATATTGCAAAACAGAACATTTTGCCGTTTTAAAACCGGACAAAAATAAATATATATATAAATAAATACATTTAGATGTGAAAGAAATGATTTTGAAGTTTAGAATACGATGTAGAAAAACTAGGCCTACAGGGAAAAAATAGGCCTACAGGGAAAAAATAGTGGCAACTATTTTTTTTTAAACTATATAACTCGATTGCCGGAAATGGATCGAAGAGATTCAGGAAGTAACCGCATGGCTAAGCCAACGCGAGAGCTCGAGCTTTCTCCAGACTATTTAACAATTACTGAAAGCGCATATCACTTTCTCTTAATAAAATAAATTGTACTAAAGATGAGGAAATTATTCATAAATATAATCTTATACAGATATATTTCATTTCACACTGATTTATACAATAACCGGTCCCCACCCCCCCTTTAAAAAAATCTTTTACACGCCCTTTATTTGTATTTGAGTGTCTAAACTTCGTCTCTCCCGCCCCCCCTTTCTCCGCACTTTGGAATGATCCGTTAATATCGGAATCGTACAACAGGTTTGCATAGAGTACAGACTCACTCACAAACGTAGGAATGGGTGTTGCGTTATTCTATTCAGTTCCTCTGATCATGATTTTTATTAGGGTTTAAAATAAAAGTCCCAAAAGCTTAAGTTTAAAACAAGATGTGAAAAAAAACTAGGCTTAAAGAAAAAAAAGAGAGAGATTACTGGGGCCATTTTTAAAAGTACGGCGCCAAAATCACTCCTTTTAATAAGGATTTTTCAATAATAATACATTTTTGACAAATCTGATCATCTAAATTGTTCTGCTAACTCAGTGAGCAGTATATACTGTAAAATAGTTTAATTGTATAAAATATAAATACTTTTGAATTGTTACATTCTGGAAATAAAATGGTATTTTAAAATATGCTAATTTACATACCATGCTATTATGTCAAAGTGAAACGTATTGTTTTTTAAAGAAAAGAAAGGGAAAAAAAACGCCAGACAGCGCCAGTGGTCCGAACCAGGAAACTCCCGCGGGGAGCCTCCCGATAGTTGCGATAAGAAGTAACCACTCAGCTAAGCTGGCGCGAGCGTAGACAACCTCTGTACGGTATTTAACATCTAAACATCAAACGGTACCGGTAATCTCGCGCCAGCTTAGCCAATACTGCACGGATAGTCACAGAAAATAACAAGCTGGTTATGACAATAACAAAAACTGCAAGTTTGATGAGTTATCCCTAATCATTTCAAACACATGTGTTTTACAAGGTATTTATGTTAAAATATATTTTTTAAAACGCCAGACAGCGCCTGCGGTTCGATCCCGGGTTACGGGGCTTGGTTAAAGAATTTTCAGGAAGTAACCGCATGGCTAAACCGGCGCGAGAGCGTAAGCGTTCTCCAGCCTATTTAACTATTACTTAACGCGCATGTCGCTTTTTCTTATTAGAGTAGATTGTACTAAGGATAAGAGAATTATTCATAAATATACTCTTATATAGATATATTTCATATCACACCGATTTATCCAAGAACCGATTGCCCCCCTTTCTTTTACACGTCCTTTATTTCTATTTGAGTGTCTAAACTTCGTATCCCCCCCTTTCTCCAATTCAGAATTCTTCAATAAATTTCAACCGGCAACCGGATTTGATCCGCAGGCGCTGTCTGGCGTTTTAATTATTTTAACACAAATGGCTTGTAAAACACATATGTGGTTGAAATGATTAGGGTTAACACTCATCAAACTTGCAGTTTTTTAAATTGTCATAACCTGCTTGTTAGTTTCTGTGACATCCAGGGTCGAGGGTTCAATTCCCGCCTTGCATCTGTATGTATGGATTTTGCATGTCCTCCCAGTGCTTGGTGGGTTTCCTCCGGGTATTCAGGTCTCCTCCCACAGTCCAAAGACATGCAGATTAGGCTAATTGGCGTTTCCAAATTGGCCATTGTAGGTGTGCCCTGTAATGTAATATTTCACGTCTCGGCCTTAAGTCTCCTGGAATAGACCCCAGGTCCCCATGACCTTTGCACAGGTATATAGAAGACAAATAATATATACCATACATATGGATATTCATATTCAGCAAGTGTTTTTACTATACCATCAATTAGTATGTACTTATGTATCAGTACATACAGTGACATACCATAATAGATACCTGCTAAGCTTTAGTAGGCACTGTGGTTTGCAATTTTTTTTCTGTAAGCCTAGTTTTTCCACATCTTATGCAATTTTTTTTTACATTGGTATTAACCTTTGAAAAGTACAATAACATAAGAAATGGTACCATACTATCAGAATATTACCATTATGTTAAATAAACATGAATGCCATATTTTTTTTATAGTATCTGTGTATGAGTTCTATAAAACCATACTATTTATGGTGCATGGTAGAAACTTTACTATAGGACATGTATCAGAGGTGCAGTATGAGGTTTAGGCTAGTAGTAATGTTTGTCTTTTTTGTCTTTGTTGTTTCACACTGACTCATCTTCTATACTGCTTAATCCCATATTCAAGATTCAGAGCCTATCCCAGGAGACTTAGGGCACAAGACGGGATACACCCTGGACAGGATGCCAATCCATCTCAGTGCACACACACACTGGCCAATTTGGGAATGCCAGTTAACTTAACCTACATGTGTTTGGACTGTGGGAGGAAACCCACCAAGCACGGGGAGAACATGCATCTTATTTTAAACTTCAAAATCATTTCGTTCCGAAAAGGTTTTTTTTTTTTTTTGGTCTGCTTTAAAAAAAAAAAAACAGCTAAATGTTCTGTTTTGCAAAATAAGCTTTTGGGACTTTTATTTTTTTAAATAAACTTTTATTATTTTAAACCCTAATAAAAATCATGATCAGAGGAACTGAATGCAAACTTCCCGTCTCTGTGTGCATGGAGTTTGCACACACAGTATATACTAATATATAATTATTATAATTTCTAAAAAAAAAAAAAAAAAAAAAACTAATCAGACATTGCGATTGAAACAGTTACTCAGTACTTGAGTAGTATTTTTCATCAAATACGTTTTTACTACTCTTACCTGAGTAATATTTTGGATGACTACTTTTTTACTTCTACTTGATTATTATTATTATTATTATTATTATTATTATTATTATTTTGAAGCACAGCTACTCTTACTTGAGTAATTTTTTTGGCTACTCTACCCACCTCTGATTCTGAGATGCTTTTCTGATTATCAGAATTGTACAGAGTGGTTGTCTAAGCTCTTGTAGACTTTCTGTCAGTTTAAACCAGTGTGGTTCATATTCATTGCCCTTTTTCATCAACAAGGTGTTTCTATCCACAGAACTGCCACTCAAAATCATTTCTTTCTTTGCTGCACCATTCTGAGTAACCACTAGAGATCTGCTTGATGACAACTGGCTGATGTTAAGACTGAATAGAGGTGTTCCTAATAACGTTTTTATTGAGATTTGGCTGTAAACAAAGATGGTGCCAAATGTCAGGGAGTTGAGGCAAAGCAAATGCAAGTGCAGATTATATAGTACAAAGTGTTAAACAAACAATATCAAGACTTAAAACATGAACATGAACTAGGAAAATGAAAATGAACTTGAAACACTATGCAAATACTAATACACTACAGCACTGGGCGCCATGTTTGAACTGAACTCCCGACATTTAGCGAGGATAAGAACAGTTGCAGATTCACTCAAAATAGCTAACTAGAGCAAGATGTGTCCTTCTTCTTGGACAAAGTAATGATAGACAATGCTGATCATGTTCATGCTGTTCAGAAGAAAAGAAAACACAACATGCTTACTTTAAGATTGAGACTATTTCCAATTCAAGATTTAAGAGAGATTAATTATTTCTTACAACCATGCTATTCAGTATGCTATAATTGGCAAATGTCTTTGTAGCATAGGGCTGATTTGTAAATGTTGAGCTTTGCAGTGCATATGTTCATGTTTACATTGCTTTGGAACACATATAAGATCTCTGTGAAAACCTGTGCTAGTTACTCTGCACTGGCTCTAATCACCTGGGATGCCACCAGGGTCAGCCGTTTATCATAAATTGGATTACATCCGACTACACCACACTACACGGTGTGGGTCCAGAGACTGCTGCATCTTTGTTTTCATTAAGACATGTCTTTTAGAGTTTCAGATGCTATCATTCAGCTTGATGGGATGGCTAGCCTTGTTTCAAACTATACGGCAAGATTAGCAAGCTGCAGATCACGCACCCGATGGACTATTAATTGTCGCTGGAGATTTCAACCATGCAAATCTCAAGTTAGTGCTTCCTAAATTTCATTAGTATGGGGACTTCACAAAGAAAGAAAACATTGACTCCATATTTACTTTGGTCCAAAATTCTTAGCAATTTTTTGCTCAGACCACTAGATGGCGCCATAAGACTGTGGAAAGAGAAAATGAAAGAAGGAAATACGTTTAAAAGATATATTTTATTTTTCAGGAAGGCCTACAGGACCCATGATACCCTTTAAAATTTTTTATACCCTAAGTCTTTTATACCCTACCTGTATTTTTCCCCTGAAAATGAGAATATAATATAGATTCCAAAAGAAGTTACATAGTTTAACTGAAAATTAAGGCCATGTAATGCCCCTATTAAAGTTTTCTTTAAAAAGCTAATTACTCCACATGCACCTTCCCAGGTAAAAGACAGAAGGTACTAAACTAAAGGTACAGAAGCTATGTACTGATTGTACCACCCAGCAGCAAGATAATTAAACTATAACATAAATACCCTGTTTCGAGGATATAGTAGATAGTAGTTTTTAGGTATTATGTAAATATATATATATAATATATAATATCTATATAGAGGATCTAATATAATCATTATATCAGGGGGAAAAAAGCATAAAGTCTTTTCAGTTGGAAAGAAAACTTTGCTTTATTGTGTGGAAAGTGGCTAAACATTGCAGCGTGTAGAATGCTTTGTGTGCCTTGTTTTCATCAATATTACCTCCCTTTTATTTTCCAAGCACATTATATTGGCATAGACAAATTGTAGTTAAAATTATGCTCTCATAGTCTATGATATGAATGGGATTTTTTTTGGAAAGTTTATTTTATCAGCTTGTATGGCATTTTCAGCAAAATAGTGATATTGGCTGCATACTGTACATGGCATAAACGATTTTCCAACATATAATAACCTATCAGTGTACATTGAATTATCTTTCAAGTTATCTTGGGGTAAGTTGAGCCAAAATGGTTTCATATAATAATAAAATAGTAATGTAATAACTCATATAAAATAGTAATGTAATAAGTCAAAATGATTGCAAAATGTGCAATAGTTTGACATTACAAAGTAATAAAACACTGAGAACTTGTGATTTTAACACATTTGCACCTTTTCTTCATCTTCATCTTTTTACTTTCAATTATTGATGCCTCTAAAGCTAGCGTCTTTGTGCTCTGGCCTTGGATATATTCTGTGTTCTTTGATAGCCTTGCCACAGATTCTTGAAACATTTTAAATTCTACATTTTAAATGCCACTTCTATTTTTGTGATATATTTGTCCATGTTGGAAGTGTTTTAACTTTACTGGTTTAAGAATTTTTTTGTTTTATAACATCAGGTAATTGAGGTTCCCTTTAACAGTTCAGTTTGATGTTTAATTTACACATTACCAGTCAAAATTCTTTGGTCTAGTTATGGGTTTGATTAGAATCCTAAATGGTCATAAAAAATCATCATCAGTCTTCTTGATTTAAAGAACTTTACAAATTGCCTCCAACCAGTAGAAAAAGAGAAGTTAGAGGCTGTGCCCAGTGCACAACTAAACAGGAGGACAAGTACATCAGAGCTAACTTTTAGGTCAAGTTGCAAAGAAAAAGCAATATTTAAGACTGGACAATCTAACTTTATAAGACCCCACTGTCCTTACATAGTCCTCCAAATACATTATATTTATAAGATACTCATATGAGGAAGATTTTGTATTTTTTCTTCAAGGCAAATTAAACTCTTCAAGTTCAATTATTATCAAGTGCTAATAAACACAAAGTAACATCAACATAGAGTTTCAGTGTTAAAAGGATAAAGACAAGATTAAGGGTCAAAAAGCACTGTACATAGGAAGAGTGGAACAAAGGATTATGGACAGGTGAATCAAAGTTTGAGGAGTTTGCAAAACAGTGAAGAACATTTTAATGTGCAGAAAATAATTTTAAAAAAAAGATGGTGGCAGGGAGCTTTGGTGGTGCTAAAGTGGAAGATAATGATAAAAGGGATGATAAAAGGGATCTTTTGCAATGCCATGCTGTACCCCAAAGATGACACTTAGCTGGAGTCAATTTCCTCCTTCAATATGACAATAATCCAAAGCACAGTTTCAAACTATGCAAGAGATAAGAAACAGTCATAGTATTCTGTTTGTAAAACCTTTGTCTATGCATTGGAGCAGCTTGACCATATGGTTCCTTCACTGTGAAATGTCATCAGATTACCTTACAAAGTTGACAGCAAGAATGCCAAAGGTCTGCAAAGGTGTTAGTGCTGCAAAGATAGGGTATTTTGAGAATAGCAAAATTTGAAGGATAACATACTTATTTCAAGCAATTCCATTTCTAACCTTAGTAATGCCTCAGTTACATTTTTTGGTTAATTTTACAGCCCTTTTGATGAATACAAATGTGTTATTCGTGGTGCCAATCCTTTTAATATACATTAGTTATGATGTCACTCTTTTAGACTTGGCAGGAATGTACTGAAAATGTGGTCTATTCCAGTTGCAAGTATTTATTTATTACATTTACATTATTTTTTTTTGTGGAACAACCTTAGCTTACTTTAATATTCGTTTCAGCCAACACCAATAAATCGTAATACTGTAACTGCTTTCGAAATCCAGTAGATGGCGATCAAGGATAAGTTTTAAAAAATATATATATTGGCACGGTTGTATAGAGATTGGAAAGCTCAATACAAGCTATTCTAAGGTCTATCCACGGTGTATTAGTTGTACTCATATTCAAACTCATGTCTGACGTCATGCAAATTAAAACTGAAACAATAAATGTAAGTAATTCCTAAAGGGAAAAAAAAAACTTTATTATCAACTTTGCCATTAATTAGCGCTCAAAGAATTAATGACTTGTTTGGTATCAATATGCCTGTATATGTCTAGTGCTGTGTAGTGTTTTTGTCAGATTAATGTCTATCTCATACAGTGCGCTAGTTTGGTGACATTATTGGCCTTTATGCTCAGCAGATGAGCCGGGTTTAAAGGCTCGTGTAATGAATGTTAATGTGTGCGCCCAGTGACCTAGTCGGTGAAGCTCAAGAGCGCCTGGATTATTTTTCCCCTTCTAAACATTTGTATTCTTGGGTTGAAGGGACACGGCTGATCCCGGATAGCTTCGCTCTAATCCTCCACTCCGTTAATTAAAAAGGAAGAAGTCGAGAGTAACTATTTTTTTTTTTTTTGCAATGTAATAATTTCGGTTGGAGCTTAACCATCTGCTTGAGGTTAAGACTAACGACAGATTGAGTTAAGGGTTGTTTAAATCTACGAAGTTGTATTTTACTCTTCCGCAGGTGTGGTGAAAGGGTTCATTTGTCATCTACTGCCTCCTGTGTTTTATAATTAACCAAATTTGAACAGATATGCTCCGTAGCATGGGCACGCGTGCGCGCGTCTCTGTGTGTGTGTGCGTGCCTGCGTGCGTGTGTGTGTGTGTGTGTGTGTGTGTGTGTGCCCGCGCGCGCGGGCGCGTATGAGAGAGGGGTGCTGACGAGACTGTATCACCATATGTGCCATCAAATGATTTTTTAATCGCTTATGTCATATGACTTAAATTTGTCTCTTCAAAACAATAACTGTATCTCTGTTGTAATTCCTAATCCAATAATTCACCCCTTTCTTTGTAATCCTTTAGGAAGGATTAGTGGCAAAAGACATAAATACATAAACGCCGCATAATACAGTGATATTTACATATTTAAGCATTATGCCAGTCATGTGCAGTGAATTTTATTGTAATGAAACCTTTGTTTACTTGGACTACAAAGTCAAGGTCTCCGAAGGTGAGAAAAAAAAAAACAATTACACAAGACCCCATTATTTCCAGAGCTGTCATCCTGTTTAAAAGAGCGTTTTTTTGTTGTTTGTTTGTTTGTGTTTTTTTTTTTTTTTGCGTGGCGGTGAGCGGGTTAATCGTGTATGTACAGTAATTATGCTCAGTACTCTAAGGTCGTCGTCTGCCAATAAAGATGCCTTACGACGCGCCCCCCCTCTCTTTTCCATTCTTCCCGACCCTCTTCGCAACCATTCCTCAAAACCCTCTAATACGCTGTAAAATCAAAGTGCGAGCCTCTCTTGCTCACACACAACGCACCCACACACAAGCGCGCGCAGGGGGCACACAACTGAGAGACACCTGGCGATTCTTGGCGAAGGACCTTAGCACTTTTTCTTTAAAATTCTATATTTGGGGATTCCACGTAGGCATGGTGCCATAATTTTGACCATTTCAAATCTTCTTTTTAAAACTATTTTTTACAACTTATGCATCTGGTCACCTAGGATTTTGAGCATAACCGAGATGGATCAAGGACACGAGAGGCGGCAGTGGATATCAGTGCTGTCAGCTTTCCGCTTGCTCATGTGTGTGTGCGCACTGGACCGGGTGCTTGCTCAGATTCGGTACTCGGTACTCGAGGAGCGCGAGCACGGCGCATTTGTCGGTAACATTGCCGAGGACTTGGGCTTGGATGTCGCTAGGTTGTCTGCCAGGCGATTCCGCATAGTGTCCGGAGCTAGGAAACAGTATTTAGAGGTCAATTTGGAAAACGGGATTTTGTTTGTGAACGAGAAGATTGATCGGGAGGAGCTGTGTGAGCAGAGTCCTGTTTGTTTCCTGCACTTGCAGGTGGTCATTGAAAACCCACTGGAACTGTACCGAGTGGAAGTTGAGATCTTAGACATTAACGACAACGCTCCGAGTTTTCCGTGGAGCGAGTTCAATCTTGAGATAACAGAGTCTGCCGCGCCGGGTTCACGGTTCCCACTTGAGAGCGCGCAAGACTTAGACGCGGGATCCAACTCGCTCCGCTCATACTTGCTTAGTGCTAATCAACACTTTGTGCTGGATGTACAGACGCGCAACGACGGGAGCAAGTTCGCAGAACTCGTGCTGGAGTCTCCCTTAGACCGGGAGAAGCAGAAAATGCACGAAATGGTCCTAACCGCCGTGGACGGCGGCTCTCCGCTGCGCTCGGGCACTGCTCAGATCATGGTCACAGTACTGGATGCGAACGATAATGTTCCTGTATTCGACAGATCCGTTTACCGGGTGAGCCTGGTGGAGAACGCACCGAGAGGTACATTAGTGCTCAAACTCAACGCCACGGATCTGGACGAAGGCTCGAACGGTGAGATTGTCTATTCGTTCAGCGGACACGCGCCCTTGAAAGTGCGCGAGCTGTTCAGTGTAGATTCTTTTTCGGGTGAAATCAGGGTAAAGGGGATTGTGGACTATGAAAAAGCTAACGTATACGAGCTATATGTACAAGCTAAAGACAAGGGTCCGTCTGCTGTGGCCGTGCACTGTAAAGTACTTGTCGATATATTGGACGTGAATGACAACGCGCCAGAGGTCATCCTGACCTCTGTCTCCACACCTGTTCAGGAAGACGCGCCTCCGGGGACCGTGATAGCCGTGATCAGCGTCATGGATCGTGACTCCGGGGAAAACGGAGCAGTGGACTGTCAGATACCCAGTCACGTCCCCTTTAGGCTTCATTCGTCATTTAAAAACTATTACACTCTGGCGACCAGCGAATTTCTGGACAGAGAGTCCGTAGCCGAATACAACATCACTCTCACAGCGCGAGATTTAGGCTCACCGTCGCTCTCCACTGGGAAAACTATTCATGTTCTTGTGTCGGACGTTAATGACAATCCTCCGCGATTCCTTCAGCCGTCCTACACCGTCTATGTGACCGAGAATAACGCACCGGGCGCATCCATCTGCTCTGTGAGCGCAGTCGATCCGGACTCTAACCAGAACGCTTATCTGTCCTACTCTATTTTGGAGGGTCAAATAAGGGGCATGCCTGTGTCCACGTATGTTTCTATTAACTCGGACAATGGCAATATTTACGCTCTTCGCTCATTCGACTATGAACAGCTCCGCAACTTTCAGATACGAGTAGAGGCGCGAGACGCGGGTTTCCCGCCGCTGAGCGGAAACGTGACTGTCAGCGTGTTTGTGTTAGACCAGAACGACAACGCACCGTTAGTCGTTTCCCCGCTACCGAAGAATGGTACGGCGGCTACTGAGACAGTGCCGAGGTCGGCGGATGCAGGCTACCTCGTAGCAAAGATTACAGCACTGGACGCGGACGCTGGACAAAACTCTCGTCTCTCGTACCAGGTACTGCACGCCACGGACCCGGGTCTATTCAGCATCGCTCTTTACACAGGCGAAATTCGTACCATTCGCCGCTTTGTAGACAAAGACGCCACAAGACACAGACTCGTAATATTGGTGAAGGACAATGGGCAGCCCTCTCTTTCAGCAACCGTTTCGCTCATTTTGACCCTAGTGGACGGCGTGCCGGAATCGCTGTCAGACCTCGATGACCATCATCTCAACCGCCGAGCGCCTTCTAATCTCGCCCTCTATCTGATCATCTCGTTGAGCGTCGTTTCGCTCATCTTTCTAGTAGCCATCATCGTACTGGCAGCTCTGAAGTGCTACAAAGACCGGGACTGTCCTGGAGGTTTCGGAGTGTCCTCTTTCGGTGCTGCGTGCTGCACTCTCGAGTCGGAGCCTCCCACAGAAGCATGCAAAAAGTCCAACCTGAATCTGCAGATCTCTACCGGGGCAAAGGTGCCAACGAACTGTGTGGAAAGCAGTACAGGAACCACGGCTCAGAACTACTGTTATAAGGTGTGCCTGACACCCGAATCAGCCAAGAGTGACTTCATGTTTATGAAGTCGTACAGTCCGAGCACGCCACGGAACAACGCGGCTAAGGAGGCTGAAAATGTGGCGTGGAGCTCACAGAGCCGTGGCTCTTCGGCGAATAACGGAGCGACAACTCCTAACGAGGTAAAACATAGCTGACAAAGCATCGGCAGTCTTCGGAGAAATAACACTGTTAGAAATCACTTTTTAATTGCTGGGTAAAACAAGAGGTTAAGGATAATGCGCTTTCAAATATCATAAATCAAACTGTAATATGTCATACACAAAAAATCTGCATGAACCCAGGGCTAGGGTTTATTTTTGTATAATCATATATACCCCGCTGACCTTCATTCACTGTGAAGAAGTACAGCAGTTGTACTGTCACAGGTGCGAACCTGTGCTCAATAAACTCGAGCTCAATAAACTCGATTAAAGACGAACGAAGGCGTCTCGATCAGCATCTCTTCTCCACATAGCGCGTCCACACAAGGGGTAGATAGGACTAGTTCCTCTGTATTTCTAGCCTTCATTTAACCGTTCCTCACAGGCAGACCACATAAGACACACTGCTATATTAAGATATTGTTTTCATCCCACTCTCTTCAACATCCTCAGACATTCTGCTTTCCACAGACATGCTCTCTTTTTTTAGACACAGCCCTTCTGTTAGGAGACAGAGGCCTTCGAAGTCGGATTTCATATAGCATCTGGTCTTTTGTTGATTAATCATTCACAGTTATCAGCATCTGTTTATCAAGGACGTTTTAATACGTATATAGAAGTTTCAACAACAACAAAACTCTCTAGGCATGAACAGCATTTAATGTACAATTTGGGACAATCCTGTGGACTAGGATAATGGTATAACCTAAACTGTATAATGTGCTCGTGTGTGTGTGTGTGTGTGTGTGTGAGAGAGAGAGAGAGACACACACACACACAAACGGGATGAGTGGGGTGGGGGTAGCACAGAGAAGGAATGGAGACATAAAAAATAAAAAAATGCGCTTGAGCTATATTTTAAATCCGCTAGATGGAACTATCAGACTGTAAAGGTGCTTAATATAGGTCTAATTTATTATTAATGACAAGGCCACATGAGGTTTTATTTAAAACTAGCTATTTTCATCCTGACAGACAGAAAGGTGGCAGAAACATTTAATAGGTTTCAACTTAAAGTTATTAAACTTTAAGACTTTAAGGAAAATAAGTCAAAATAAAATGTGATCCTTTGTAGATAGGAAAATCCAGACTTTCTTTTTTAAGGCACACGAGTACGTTTAATCCACGATTAAACGTAATTGTTTTTCCTAATTAACACTCTGTCTGGCGCGGATTTCTTTAAAGCTTAATATCGCATCTGATTTCATCCCGTTGGTGGTTTAATTTGTTTCGAGGCAGCATTATGAATAACTAATCTGATAACTTGCTTATATGAGCGCTCTCTGTATCATTGGTGTTAGGGAATTAATAGAGAGCGGAATCAGTCTGTATCTTCTGTTTTAACTCAGAACAAACACAAGCGTTGCTCTTCCTCTCCTGCTGTGCATCAGCCCACGGAAATGGAACAAGACGTGAGCGCGTGGACTTGAATTTAGCTCACCATTAAAAAAAAAAAAAAAAAAATCAACCAATAACACTTTTGATCGCTAGATGGCAGTGGCCAGTCGCACACCTGGTAGTCAATCAAGGAAATGCACGTAAAATCCCTTCAGATCAGTTACATTTTCTCTTTAGTATGACATCCAACTGAGACTGGATACCACTGAAGTTTAAAGGTTAAAGTTTCATGGTCTTTTCTCCTAAGGGAGATTGGTGGTGCTTTGATTTGAATATTCCGTATAATAGCCAAAAACCTTAACCACAAAGTGCCATTTTAGTTTGTGTTAAATGTAATTAATATTTTTAATGATATATGCAAATTTTCTATTAATTGGGCTATGTGACACCACAACAGCCATGCTTCTGCCTAATACACATTTCAAGATATTGTATGATCACCCTGTACTGTATGTTTATTAATAAAATACATAATGCTGTTTTTTTTTTTCTTTTGCAGTTAAAGCAAGACAATACTAATTGGGCTCTTACCAAGAACCAAACGTCAACTTTGAAAAGGTAACTACAACACTCACTGTTTTACACACACACACACACACACACACACACACACACACACACACACGTTCACAAGCATGCATGCACCCCCCCCCCCCCACACACACACACACATTATTATACAGGAAGACAAGCTTTTGAGATCATAAAAACTGTTCACAAAATTAATTGACCAATCAATCAATCATTCAGTTATCTAAATAGCAATCTAATATGCAAGCTTCATATGTAAATGACGTTAGGGTGATGTTACATCTATGACTGCTATAAACGTACCCCTGTACACAATACTTAATAAGCAAAAATCTGATGATACGGTCACATTTCTACCATAAAAGGAGCATCATTGTGCTACATATGTGTGTGTGTGTGTTTCTAAGTGTGTGTATGTGCGTGTGTTTGTGTGTGTATGTGTGTGTGTACAGTATGTATGTATATATGTATGTATGTGTGTGTATATGTGTGTGTATGTAATAGTATGTTTAAAGAATGACTGAGGAAGCACAATGTTTTGTCCTGTTGTATATTATCTGTCCCATATAACTTATGCAATAATCAAGATGATCTACATTATGACTTTTCAGTTATAACTCAATTAATATGGATAGCACACTCATGAGGAAGGTCATGCAGACTGATTCAGAGAACTATGTGAGTCCAGTGGCTGCAGGACAGTACTGGACATGGGGAACGCGAATGAGAGGTAAGTGTAACAGTTGCTGACACAGTGTGTATAAAGGTTAATCCTGAAATGTAATTTTGCATGTAGGTTTCTTGAAACGTGTGTTATTTCTAAAAATGGATAGATATTTTCTGCATATGTATTATTAGTTGTAGTAATGTTTTCTTAAATTCTCAAATGAATTGTTTTCTTGGATATATTTACAATACAACATATATGTTGTTAAGCTACACACACACACACACACACACACACACACACACACACACACTCTCTACAATCTACGTCAAAAAATGTTTTCAAATCAAATTTCTCTTATCTCCTAAATGCCAATGCCCTAGAGTGCAAGATGTCTTCTCCTGCGACGGGCCTCCCTGACCGGGCATGGACACCCCGCTACACCCCCACGAAAACTCCCCAACAGCAGCAGCCTTCGGGTCAATCACATGGCCATCCTCCACCTGACTACCAACACAATGTCTACATCCCTGGGACTCCATCGGCACTCTGTACTCTGCGACCCAGTAATCGCAGTGAACTTGATGTCCACAACACCTTCTCCACCTTTGGCAAGAAGCGCAAGTTCATTTCCCCTAGTAATTATGACACAAGGGATGAAATGGGTACTGAGGTCATCAATAATGACCTGTATAATGAGTAGTATAAAAATGGACCGGGACTGCCACAGTGTGGATGAAGGTGGACAGAAAATGTTGAGGGGATTCAAATGCTGGAAGTAAAAAACAAAGTCAAGCAGAGAAGAAACTAGAAGACCAGAAATATTCATTGCAACCAAAGCAGAGTCTACTTATCCAAAACATACTGCTCTAATTTTACAGCTACATATGTTTCTGATGAGGGTGGTATGCTTCCCATACCCAGTTTGCTCTTAAAGACTTTTTTGGTTTATGTCTGTCACATTTGTATGTTTGTGGCACATAAAGCATGAGCCCGAATAAGTGAGCTTTACACTCCAGCAGGGACTGGAGGAACTGGCTTAGTGTCAGAGATTAACATCAAATTGTTTAAGGCTATCTAGCTGAACCTGAATATATTATGGTGCAATGTTTCATCCATCTATGTTGGTTTTGTTGGTTTCTTTGGTTTTCATGCAAAAGTATAATGGTAGGTGAATTGCCTACTCTCAGATTTTAAAAGGCCTCTTGAAACACCACTAGGTGTAAATAAGTGTTCCAGTGTAAAACTCCAGATCTGCTATGACTCTAACTAGAGTAAAGTGGTTCCCACTGGTTAGGATAATTTAATAAATGAATTGAAGTTATATAATAATTATAATTATACATCATGACAATAGTAAACAGATCATTAAGATTTTTTGGGATATTCGATGATTCTATGCAGACCATTCCAATGAAGTGGCTTCAATTTAAAAAGGACTGGGTTTGTTCTTTTGTGAGAATCATGAGCTAAATAATGAGTTACTACTGCTTTTTTAGGAAAACTTAGCACACAGTTCAATTGTATGAAGGTCAAAGGCAAGAACCTGCAACATTGATTCACATTGTGACTCACATTTGTGACATTATTATTATTATTATTATTATTATTATTATTATAAATTTTTTGACAATCATATTAGGTCAACTGTGAGCATTACATACCCTTTTGGCCATTTTGTGAATTTTCTGTGTTGCAGAAATATCAGGCCATAGCCTTGCATTGATTGGTTGCTCAGTTAAAGAGGTGAATCAGTCTAACCTGGTTATTGTTCAGTGAACAAGATGTATAATACTAATATGTATGCAAACTGTGTAACTGACTTACGGCGTCTAGTGCAGTATATCACTGCATAAATTCTGATAATAAAGTATTTTTTTTTTAGTATAACAGGCTGTTTTTTTATAAATAACACATAAGGTTTTGTATTAGCACTGTCGCCTTGCACCTCTAGGGGCCAGGTTCGATTCCTGTCTATGTGTGCATGGAGTTTGCATGTTCTCGCCGTGCTTGGTGGATTTCCTCCAGGTACTCCAGTTTCCTCCCACAGTCCAAAGGCATGCTGAATGGCATTCCCAAATTGCCCGTAGTATGAATGAATGAGTGTGTGAGTGTATGTGTGTGTGCCCTGCGATGAATTGGCACCCTGTCTCGCCTTGTGCCCTAAGCCTCCTGGGATAGGCTGCAGGCTCCCCTTGACCCTGAATACAGGATAAAGCGGTGTAGACGACGACTATTTAAATACATCAACTTTTATTTTAACATTGTGAAAGAAAAGGGAACTTGAAAATTAAACAGGAGTATGGCTGTCAAAACCCTGTCAAAAATTTTGTAAATAATTATATATTTTTTATAATAGTGGGTTAAAAAAGGTGAAAGCATATTATATTGGGTGCTCTGTATGGGGCTAATCACATTTTAGTTTCAGTTACATTATGTGTATTGTTAGTGTAGTTGATTAATGCAGAAATGCCAACATACTGTTACACAAAAAAAGATGAGAAATGAGCTAAAATTTAGGAAAGACATTTTCTGCAGCATTACATCTTCATCTTTCATTTCAGGAAAAAGTGACCACAGGCCTAGAATCATTTGCCAAACAAATAAGTAGCTCCATTTCCAAAATATCATTTTAGTTACTCAAAATGATAGGGGACAGGAATTGCAGTTGAATGAAAACACAACCTTAAAATGCCACCTTGGACATACTTTTGAAAGTGCTGCACCCTCCCTGGTGCCCTTTGGTTTTTAATTTGCCCTGGAAATGAGTTCAGAATGTCAGTAGATGTGTATCAGACCACTGAGCAAGGCTAATTATGTTTGCCATGTGTCCTTTCACATTACAAGGGAGTGATGGAAACGGTCTCCATGGCACTCACCCACTTCTTCAAACTGAAGTTTGTCTCTTTGCACATTGATAGTCTAATAATCAGAATATGAGCAAGTCAGAGTTGGTGCACAGAAGACATATTAGTGGGAACTTTTTACTTTATTCACAGTTACAGCTATATAATTAAAAAAAAAATATTAAAATATTCTCATAAGGTTAATCTGGATTAATCTATACTATGTATGTATTAAGGTGTACTAATGTATATTACATCTATATAACATCTTTTGGTATATTCTTTTCCTTATACTACCAGCAACTCTTTTTACACAAGGACAATAGCATGTACATTACTGTAACATCACAATACCATGCTAAGTTTAGATCTTCACATTAATCATGTTTTTTTTGGTTGTCTGGGTTAATTTTTTAATAATATTTTTTTTCTTTAAAAAAAAATACACCATATGAATTGTCCTTTCAACTTGTACAATATGCTGCTTTGAGAAAAAAAAATCAAATCATATACAGTATGTAATATGTCAAGTTGCACGAGCACAAGCTTTATTCTCACAACACTATGTGAAATACTGCAAACCAATTAGGCATTTGTTTGAAACATTTAAGGCACTAGTTATTGGTTTTACACACAATTCAAAAGCATGCGGGCAGCTGCTTTTCAGTGACCATGTGATGGATTCAGTAGGTCATTGCCTTGTACACCTATCTTGTTCTTCCCTAATAATCTGCCTTATGAATTTATCACCATCCCACTTGACACTTCACCATAAATGCCAATAATCTGGAGTTGCAACACCATTTTAAATCAACAATAGGTTCATTCTCATTTTGTATTGCAAATGATTGAAATGTTGTTCACTGGTGCAGCTCATCAAATATCAGACTTCTATATGTTGTCCAGGTAGGTGTAATGACTTGGCAAGATAGATACCATAGGCATGTTTGAATTATCAGTGAGTTTATGTTCCATTTATCTTTTTACACCTTCTAATCTTGTTTTTTAAATTTCCCTATTATTGCCTTACCCTATAGACATGCATGTAATGTGAAAAAATTATATAATACATTAACTACAATAATACAGGTGAATCTCAATAATTCAGTAATTCTATCCTGAAAAGTAAAACTCATATATTATATAGATTCATTACACAGAGACTGATATATTTCAAGTGTTCATTTCTTTTAATATTATCGATTAGGACAAAATTTACTTTCATTTACAGTAAAGATGGGGGCATTGGTGGCTCAATGCTAGGTGTTTTGCCTTCCATGCCCGGGTTCGATTCCCGCCCAATGCCCAAATCCCAGCCCCTGGTCCCAAGCCCGGATAAAATGGGAGGATTGCATCTGGCTTAAAACCTGTGTCAAGCTTGTATGTGCGGACTGGATGGTCCACTGTGGTGACCCCTTGGCGGTAGCAGCCGATAGACCAACAACAACTTTATTCTAAAGATGATTTTGACTCACTGAGGAAGAGTCCAGGCCTTTTTCTCCTTAGTCCAGGAAAAATGCCTCTGATGGGTCTCTGGTTCTTGAAACTAAAAATTCAGCATTTGTTCTGGATACATCTGTGCGTGGTGGCTCGAGAAGCACTGGCTCCAGCTGCAGTCCTCTCCTTGTGAATCTCCCCCAAATTCTCGAATGCTTCGTTTTACAATCTTTTAAAGGCTGCAGTTATCCCTTTTGCCTGCCTATCTCTTTTTACCACATTTTTCCTTCCAATCAACTTTCCATTAATGTGCTGGAATACAGCATTTTTTTAAACAGCCAGCTTCTTGAATCAAACTGAAAGACCACTTAAAGGCTCAGGAAACCTAGCAGGTGTTTTGAGTTAATTAACTGATTAGAGTTTGACAGGGTGGGTCTCCAACATTTTTCTTTTTCACAATATACTAATTTTCTGACATACTGAATTTTGGGTTTACTTTGTTTTGGATTAAGCCATAATCGTCAAAATAAAAAATAATAAACATTTATATTAAGTGTATACTTAACTAAATATATCAATCTGTGTGTAATGTATCTATAAAAAATGAGTTTCACTTTTTTATTGAATTGCTGAAATAAACAAATCTTTTGATGATATTCTAATTTATTGAGATGTACCTGTATTTATATAATTGACAAATACAATATAATTAATTGTTTACATATGATGACATTAGAAATCATAAATGGTCTGAGAGAATAAATTAAATGCTTTTATTTTTACTGAGGTGCACAGTGTTTCAGGGGTTAGCACTGTTGCCTCACACCTCTAGGGTTGGAGGTTCAAATCTCATCTCCAGTCTGTGTGCATTGGGTTCACTTATACAGTCTAAATTGTGATATTTGATATTTTGAGAAATGTGCCAAAACGCCTGAGCTCCTGTTTAAGAATATTTTACAGGAATATTGCATACAATGAAGTACATAATTTTTTTTTGTCTTTTCACACATGTGGAAAAAATAACACCCTTTGTTGTCTAATAGGCATCAAAGGCATATTGCATGCAGTGAGAATGAACTGTATTAGTTGCTGACCTTTGACATTGTGGAGGTCAAGCAGACAGGTTAATCTAATTCTCTGTGAACAATATAATAGCTCTTCAGTTACCATGGCAACACCAATCTCTCTGACCATTACTTATGTTATCCTTGTCTGTCTGTTTCACACCCTGTCAACCATTTTGGAAAAAGTTAGTAGCTGTTATGACACCACTGTAGGTTGGCGTTGTGTTTGTTCTGATCTGCAATGGAAAATAAGCCAAAGATAAGATAACAAATAAACCTCATTCAACAAAGGAAACTGGAAGCATTTTATTTATTCTGAAGGTGATAAACATTACCTGCATTAAGGTCATATTTCGACATACATTCTCCATCTTTACTGACTTGCATGAATATAAATCAGTGTGGCATATGACCTATTAAAGAGACAGACAACATTACACTACAGACACTACACAATCTGAGTGCAATTCCCCCAAATTACATACGTCTTAGTTTCTTCTAACCAGCCTATAACACATATTTCCTGTTGTAATTCAAACAAGGCATCAATACCTCTGGTTGGCCTGCAGAGGGCACTGACCAGACCAACAAATACTGAATACGGTACATAAATGGCAAATAACAGTAACACACACACACACACACACACACACACGCACACACACACACACACACACACACACACACACACACACACACTTAAGCATTTAACCTAGCACTATTTACATAAAATATTGACATTATCATTAATTACATAAATTATAAAAGCCTTGATTTTTCCTTAAAAAAAAGTATATTATACGCACTATAAACGTATATTCGTATATTATATACAATAAGAACGTAACAGTTTCTGTCAATTTAATTAGAGAAACTTTCTGAGATTCAGCCACTAGAGGTCGCTTAGGCTACACATGCAAACCATCCAAAATACAGTTCCTATATATTTATTAAAACATAATAATGCAAAGAATGGCTACAAATGCTTCGGGGTTTAAGGGCTAGGGTGCTCCGACAAACAGTGCCATCTACACTAAAGAGTGTTTAGTATTTTTTTTTTATAAACTTCATCTTACTCTTCACATATGGGTAGATGAAGGGAATGGTTAGTAGGTTGGATCTCTGAAATGTGAAATTAATAGAAAATAAAATAAATCTAAATATTTTGTTAAAAGTCATATATATTTGTTATTAGTTGTGTAGAATAGATCACTTTTGTGCTGGAGGTAATGTGGCCCGCTCTGCTGGCTACCACCGCAGGTATATTTCACACCTGTAGAAAACACTGCAATGTGCAAATTATTTGAACTTTCTGCTTTAGAATTGCAAAAATAAAGTACCCAAGGAAGTTTCTCTTTTAATCAACCACGTGTTCAATGAAGATATGTAGATATGTAGGTTGGTAATGACTACACTCCATTAGAAAACTTTGTAATAGATACATTTTTTATTTTGAAATCTAGCTTTATTACAAAAAAATACAACCAGTTATATACATCCAGGTGTCCATAGTTGACATTGCTAACCTTTTACAAATGTGTTTTACACCTTAATAGATTTTTTCAAATTAAACTGGGAAATGACAAACTTACTTTACATTCTGTACAAATGTCATTACCAATAAAGAACTAAAATACAATATACAGAATATTTTTTCATCAAGACGTGAAGCAATGAGATAGTTTTTCAGTCATTTCTGTATACACTTATCATTTAAGGCCAAACCTATTTTTACTTATACATTTATGACTGAATGTTAATCATTTTCTCAGAGCCAACCCAATTAAGCCTACAGTACATGTAGATTCTAATAAAGACACAATTTCTCACAATTTCTCTCACACGTGCTATAAGCCTGTAAATGTTTAAGTGGCCAGTGTGTTAGAGAAATATGCAGGGCGTCGCCAGGCCTCGGTGTCAAGTCAGGAAAAACTACATTACCAAGTATAATTCGATTCCATTAGGTAGCGGTAGCGCACCGCCTACTTTGCCTGCTGCAGATAAAATGAAGAAGAAGACAAAGCGGACGGTGAAGGTAGGTTTTACTTTTTTGTGCCAAATTCAAAATTAAGTTTGAATAAAGTTATTATTGACAAGGAGTCATGAAATATGTTAAATTTAAAACCACAGAGTCTGTGGTCAAAATACACGTAGTATATTATAGCTGAATATTACACAGCTTAGTTTGTTTTTAAATTGCCAAAGGATCGGTGGGTGGTTTAGCATGCGGATTAGCATGTCTAGTTAACTAACACTAGTGAGGCTGAAAGTTGTTGTTTTGTTTTGTTTTTTATTTGTTTGTTTGTTAATCTCAAATGTTTTAATATATTTATTTTGTTCCATTAGATCCTAAGCAGCTTCTGGAGTTGCAGACTTTTAACAAACTTGTTGGACATCTACCACAAGAGAAGACTGATGTAGCTGGTGAGAAAAAAAACTTTTCCAGCCCTGTTCCTGTACATACAGCAAGCAACCAATTTTCATCTCCTTTTTGACTGATTCTTTTCAGTGTAAGATTGTCACAATGCTGTGAACTTTGTGTAACTCCTGTATAAATCATAATTTGAGTTGAGTAGTGCGACACTTGATATCTTTATCAGGTTGTGTGACATTTTGTATCAGTATCATTCAGCGACTTGATTTGCAAGATTATGCTGGTGTCTGTTATATTGTGTAAATTGTAAAAAAAAAAAAAAAAAAAACCTGTATATTGTATTTTGCACATTTAAATTTATGTATTTATTATTCTCATGGGCTTGATTTACAAATTAGTGGTATTAGTAAACTGTAATATTTTTTATATTGTTAACCTGCTGGTTTTAATGTTGTGGTGGATAGAGGTCAGTATGGACACTGACTGGTCTCAGGTGGTGTTTGTTGTGGCTTATCACTGTATGCTGTTAATTGAGGATTTTTGATATGTTGCTTTAATCTCATTATGGTCTTTCATAAGTAAATGAGCCATAAGCATATTGTACAATAAATATAAAGAAATATATATATATTTAATCAAATTCAATATATTATGAAGTATATTGTTAAATATAAAATTACATACATTAAAATATATATTTAAATATATTTCTCAATATATGAAAAGCGACAATTCCTTATGTATTTTTCAACATATTGTAATATATTAATACAATATATTATTCAGTATATTTTGAATATATTTAGATCACAACACTAAATCATTGAATATATTGACAGTTAATATAAATGTATAGAAAAATATATGTTCTTTGCGTAAGTGTTAATTTAAAACTAATAATATTTATAATCAAAATTTAACATAGGTGTATATTTACAATGGAGGCTCACTTCATATGGAATAGAAAATCTAGTGCCACTATCTAACAGTGCATTATATGTTTATTTAAATACCTGAGTTTCAAACCAAGCTTTTCTCTTCACTCTTCACTTCTTCTCTTCACTCAAATCAAATGGAAATTCTCAAAAAAAAAAAAAAAAAACGGCCCAAACTTCACATTATTTAATCACTTGTGCAGACCATAAAAGCAGTTTCCCTTCCTTTGAAAAATTGCAAATGCTTTGGCACATTCATGCAAATGAATAGGTATAATTGTCTTCTGTTCCCTACATTATCAGTTGCTTATTTCATGTTGATCAAAATGTATTAGAATGTTTCTATCTTAAATAGGCTCAACTCTCAAAATACAGAAGCATAGTTCATTGTGTATATCAGTGGTTCTCAAACTGGGAGTCGCGACCCCTCTGGGGGTCACGGAATAATTTCAAGGGGTCGCGAGAGGGATTAAAAAATTTCTTTTTTTTTTTGTGATTATAATACACACTTTTCAGTATTACAAGTAAATTCTATAAATTAATATTTTCTGATTTGTAAAGATATTACTGATTGTATGGATTCACTTGCTCTACTGTCGACAACGTAGATTTCCCTCAATGTGTAATCTGTTCAGAAGTGCTTGCTCATGAAAGTATGAAGCCTGGCAAAATGCAAAGGCATTTGGAGACGAAACATCCTTTGTTTATGAAAAAGTCTATAAAGTTTTTCCGCCGAAAAGAGAAGGAATTACATGGTTACATATATAAAAAAATGAATACTGATCACGTCTTAATGTCGAAGATGACCTGCGGGTAGCTGTATCCACCATCAGGCCACAAATTAAGTTTTGTGCTGCCAAAAACAACTACACCCTTCCCATTGAAAGGTAAGCCAAAATTATTTTGATGTATAGTAAATGTAGTCAAAATACTGTGAATAGCTTGTTATGTTTATTGCTTGTTTTTGATAGTGGGGGTCGTGAGATCTTGTTGATCTTGAATTAGGGGTCGCTGGCTTGAAAGTTTGAGAACCACTGGTGTATATCATTACAAGCAAAATGGGTTTTAATGTGTTATTTTTTTCTTTGTGCTATACAGTGTTGTTCAACAGTCTTGTCTGATTCAGTTACATGGTCTATCAACAAATTACAGTACAAGCAGTATAAAATATAAATGTGAATCCTATCCATTACCTTGCAATCAATCTCCCACATGCAGTAACATGTAACTTTGGAAAGTGTGTATATATTTGCTATACACAATAAAGTTCAGCCTTGTACTTTATTTTATTTCCTTTTTTAATTTTTTTCAGCCTTGTATCTTTGCCATCAAATCATAGCCATACACTTGATCAGATATAAATGGTCATTGGACATGGTTCCATTTTTCAAATAAAAACTGAAATTCTCAAAACAATATGTGCAAACATTACATCATTTTGTCCTTTGAGCACATCATAAAAGCAATTTTTAATTCTTTTCAAAAATTGCCAATGCTTTCATACATTCATGAAAATTATGATATACTGTATGCTGTTTCCTACATTACTAGTTGCTTATGTCACATTGATCAAAATGTATACTGATTTTTGCTGAATAGTCTCAGCTCCTAAAACGAAGAGCCATTAGTTCATTTTATATAGATCATAATCTGTAAAGTGTCAATATCATAATCTGTCAATCATATTTTTAGACATTTCTGTAAGACATTTTTATTCTGTAAATATGTCCTGAATTGATTGCTCTCAGGTGAATCTTGACAATACATAGATACATACAATAGATGTGGCATGTGGGGATGCAGCAAACATCTGTAGAGGATGAAGAAGGCATTCATAAAGATTCTTTCAGTGCTGTGTTGTGATGCAGAACAGAATCTGTGGCCAGACAGACAGAAAAATTAGGAGTTGTAGAAATACTGTGTTGAAATTCCCATGTGTAGATTTTTTATTTATTGTAGTATATTTTTTCATGCTCTATTCTGAGACTTTTATATTGACATACACATCAGGACTGCATTTCCCAGCATACACTGCAACCCAGCCATGTTATTGTGACCACCAGCACCTTGTTCTGTGCAGCTGGACCTGCTTATATATAGCCTGTCTATCTATCTATAGTCTATCTATATCTATCAGTTAAAGAGGAAGAAGACTCATGTATGGTCAAAAGACATAAGAGGCGAGATGTGTAATTAAGAAATTATGAGCCACGATTGTCATACTGGTAAATGGTCTCTCTATGCAAGAAGCAGGTTGAAGAGTGTAACCATGTCGGATGATGCATTGTTTCATCCATACTTCAAACATTTAGGAGAAAAAATGGCTGTGTTTTCTACCATTGTGATTTTTATTTTATTTTAGTTAGTGTATTGCATTTCTGCATTGCATTGGTTTTTAATTATGTATTGGAATTCTGTGACTTCATGATTTACAGTGATGCATAGCTAAAAAATGTAAAGTGTGAGGTAGAATAAAATCTCTGGTCAGATGAATGTAAAGAAGATGTGTGCAGTGAGCTTAATGCATGTTAAAATGTGTTACTGTACATTATAGTTTTCAACAGTAGCATAGTTTAATTACTACTGTACCACAATTTATATGATGCAACACTTTATTTAACTTTTATTAAATTTGTTTTACTTTTTCATATTTTTGTCATTTGCAAAGCAATTCTTTCTTACAAATTTCAAAGTAATATGCAGATGTTTTAAATTCATCTTCTTCTATCATAAAAATATTTTTTGCAGCACAATGAATATTTGTATGTAAAATACTAATATCAATATTTATTGAAAATGCACCCTTTGAATTGCATTTTAACAAAATCACGAACAGTTTTGTTAACACTGGGGACCTTTCTTTATCTTTTAATTTTGTGCCATTGATTAAAGATGGGACAAAATCATTAGCTTTTGCAAACATACCTGTGGGGAAAAAATTAATTTTGTGGAAAAAATAAAATGTTTGCAGCTGCATTTTTTTTTATTGCACAAACAATTGTGAAAAGTGCAAGTATCCCATGAGAAATAAGCCAAAGCAATTGGGGGAAAAAACTGCAAACAAAATATTGCCAACAAATAGCTACTTTGCAAATAAAAACATATTTTATTTAACAAATACAAGAAAATAGAAAAATACAACAATGAATCAAATAAATCAGGGGTCAATATTATGCAAATGTTTGCAATTGCATTACACTGGAACTGCTTCTTTCCTATTTACAGGTTTTCTTTTTCCAAGCTCATGTTATATTTTATGCAGCTATTCATTGGGGTTAAGTATGCCACTTAGAAAAATAAAGTCAGTTACAACAGAATTTCAGTAGGAATGCAAAGCATCAGCAATAACAACAATAATATCAACAATTCTTAGTGGTGTAAATAAGACAACAAATTAGTTTTTTCTTCTAAATCCTACATTTGGCTGCACTTTTCAACCTGCTTCTTTCAAAGTGTGTCCATGTTTTTCAGTATAACATGTTCTACAGTTATACATTGCATTTTATCAGGCACATATCTTATGTCTTGGTCTGGTTGTCTTACTCTCATACCACCACTTCTCCTCAACAATCAATTGGCATTTAGCATTTGCTTTCCATTAATATAACACATCACTCCGTATTTGTCACAATAATTATTATATCCATAAAAATACCCAGAGTTATTCACTTTAAATGTATTAGTATTAATTAAGACCTTTTGCAATTATGAAATAATTATGCAATTATGTAAATATTATGCTTGGGAAAGGCACACATGTAGAAGTCATGCAAGTGTCTACAAACTTTGCCCCAATAGTAGATAATTAGAGATTGTGTAATACAGCTGGCTGTTTATGGGTCATTGGGTAAACTACCAACCTCCTGTGCTTATTGGTAGGATTGGTGTTCGACATAAATGTTTTTCTCTTATGTTTATAGAGGCTTGGGTGCCACAGAGACCAAATAATTTCCCTCAAGCAACTCTCTCATATACTCCCTCATTTCTTATACAACTTTTCCTGTACATTGTTGTTGGTGGAGCTTATCCCAGGGGCCTCGAAGGAAGAAGTAGGGGACACCCTGGATGGGGTGCCAAACCATTGCAGGACACACAAGCACATAAACTCACAAACACACTTACTGAGGTTAGAATCAAACAATCAACACCGGAGGTGTGAGGCCACAGTTTTAACCACTGTGCTACCAAGCTGCCCATTAAACCAGATGATTTTTAAAAATTAAAATAATTCACTCCAATAAAATAAAAAATATATTTATTTATTTATTTTTTAAAATCGCCAACCAACATCTATTATAATAGGTCATTGCCAGAAATGGAAAAATGTTGAGAACACTGCAGATAGTTGAGGTAAAATTAATTAAAATAGTGTTTAAGAGGCAATTCAGAAAAAAAGAAATATTATATGAAAAAGATTAAGGACCATGCAGGGCTGCGTTTCCCAAAAGCTTCGTAAGCCTAATACGTTCGTAAACATGATCGTACGACTAAACTTAATATTACCGTCTGTTTTCCAAAAACATCGTAACTTAAGTAGCACTTGAAAATCTTCGTAGATCTATGAGTGGTCTGGAGTAATCGTAAAGCCTTAAGTGCTTCGTAAGGAGTTATGAGGGCACCTGCTGGACAACCGGCAAATTGCCACCTAAAAATTTACTTCTCTTCAGTCATTTTTCATTTTATTTGTACGTATATTTTTATTCATTTCTATTTTCTACTCATTACACAGTTCAATATAGAAATAATAACGAATAAAGAAATTAAATAAAAATGAAATAAATGTTAGAATGAAAAAAAAAGTACACTGTTGTATATGGATATTTCGAGTGTAGTACAAATATTGTATTTAACAGAAAGTACTTAATGTGCTTTAAAGATGACACAAATAAAGGAGAAACTAAAAAAATGTGTCAATGACTTGCTGGCATGCATGAAACCCAGCCATGTATTGAACATGTCTTTGTTGATCATCATGAAGTCTCATGTCAACTTCATTCTCTTCCTCCACCTCTTCATCTTGCTTCCTGATGTCACTCTTGCCCTCACTGCAGTGTTGCGCAACATAGCTGTTACTGTTATTACAGCACAGCACTTTTGTGGCACAAAGAGAAGAACACCACTGGACTTGTGAATAATCCGAAAGCGTAGCTTCCACGTTCCTAAAGTGCGCTCCACAATACCTCAGGCAACATGGTGAGCCTCATTGAAATGTGCCTCACTGTTAAGGACAGGATTAGCAACAGGGGTGAACAGATATGGCCTTAATGGATATCCACTGTCACCAAGCAGCATCCACTGTCCTTTTGAGTTTTTGGGCCTCTTAACCCACAGATGAGTTGGTAAAGATATACACTTATTTAATTTAACTTCGCAGTGCTGGACAACCTTTGTGGCATGGACAAAAAAATTGTTGGTACCCTTCACGTGGACAAAATTGTTGGTACCCTTCAGTCAAAGAAAAACTCACAATGGTCACATAAATAACTTTAATCTGACAAAAGTAATAATTAAAAAAAAATTCTATGAATGTTAACCAATGAAAGTCAGACATTGCTTTTCAACCATGCTTCCACAGAATTATTTAAAAAAATAAACTCATGGAACAGGCCTGGACAAAAATGATGGTACCGCTAGAAAATACTGAAAATAATGTCACCAAAGGGACATGTTAATTCAAGGTGTGTCCACTAATTAGCATCACAGGTGGCTATAATCTTGTAATCAGTCAGTGGGCCTATATATAGGGCTCCAGGAAGTCACTGTGTTGTTTGGTGACATGGTATGTACCACACTCAACATGGACCAGAGGAAGTGAAGGAAAGAGTTGTCTCAGGAGATTCGAAAGAAAATTATAGACAAACATGTTAAATGTAAAGGCTATAAGACCATTTCCAAGCACCTAGATGTTCCTTTGATTACAGTTGCACATATTATTCAGACATTTAGCCAACCTCCCTGGACGTGGCCGCAGGAGGAAAATTGATGACAAATCAAAGAGACGGATAATCCGAATGGTAACAAAAGAGCGTGTAGGCGAAGTGTTGGTTGTGTTGGAGAGTTTTGTTGTGATAGTGAAATTTTGAGATTGGATTGTATATTCTGGTTTTTGACTTTTGGCTTCCATTTTGACTTTGATTCTTGCTTTGTCCTTTTGGTTTGTTTGCTAGCTCTTTGTAGATCCTGTTTGTTTGTTTGTTTGTTTGTTTGTTTGAATTCACTGTATGTTTGTGCACTCACCGGTAGTAGGGGTGTGGCTGCCCATTATTTTGGGGAAAGGGTTTTTTGTTCACTGTTTTGGGTTTAGGAAGATAGGGAAGGCATCTGTATTTTTGTTTGTGTTTTCTTTGCTAGGTAAGCTAGTTGCTAAAATACAGATACCTTCTTGTTTATTATTTTGGCCTGGGTCCACCCTGAAGCTAAGCCTGGTGTTGTGTTTGTGTGTTTATTTGCATGTGCTATTGGTCAAGCAATACAAACTTCACTTGTTTGTAAATTACCATATCTGTCTTGTTCTTTGTTCCATTACACCACTTTGTTCCACACTCACCAAACAGTTTAAAATAGAACCCCGAACCAATCATTTGCTGTACGGCCCAACCCTAGACTGGGTCGTAACACCAGAAAGACTTCTAAAGAGATCCAAGGTGAACTTCATGCTCAAGGAACATCAGTGTCAGATCGCACCATCTGTCATTGTTTGAGCCAAAGTGGACTACATGGGAGACGACCAAGGAGGACACCATTGTTGAAAACAAATCATAAAAAAGCCAGACTGGAATATGCCAAACTACATGTTGACAAGCCACAAAGCTTCTGGGAGAATGTCCGATGGACAGATGAGACCAAAATGGAACTTTTTGCCAAGGCACATCAGCTCTATGTTCACAGACAGAAAAATGAAGCATATCAAGAAAAGAACACTGTCCCTACTGTGAAACATGGAGGAGGCTCTGTTATGTTCTGGGGCTGCTTTGCTGCATCTGGCACAGCGTGTCTTGAATCTGTGCAGGGTACAATGAAATCTCAAGACTATCAAGGGATTCTAGAGAGAAATGTGCTGGCCAGTGTCAGAAAGCTGGGTCTCAGTCGCAGGTCATGGGTCTTGCAACAGGACAATGACCCAAAACACACAGCTAAAAACACCCAAGAATGGCTAAGAGGAAAACATCGGACTATTCTAAAGTGGCCTTCTATGAGCCCTGACCTCAATCCTATTGAGCATCTTTGGAAGGAGCTGAAACATGCTGTCTGGAAAAGGCACCCTTCAAACCGGAAACAACTGGAGCAGCTTGCTCATGAGGAGTGGGCCAAAATACCTGCTGAGAGGTGCAGAAGTCTCACTGACAGTTACAGGAATCATTTGATTGCAGTGATTGCCTCAAAAGGTTGTGCAACAAACTATTAAGTTAGGTGTACCATCATTTTTGTCCAGGCCTGTTCCATGAGTTAATTTTTTTCTTAATAATTCCGTTGAAGCATGGTTGAAAAGCAATGTCTGACTTTCATTAGTTAACATTCATAGAATTCTTATTTATTATGACTTTTGTCAGATTAAAGTTATTTCTGTGACCATTGTGAGTTTTTCTTTCATTGACCGAAGGGTACCAACAATTTTGTCCAGGTGTGTGGCCATCCACAGAAGGCGTACTGATGGGAATTAAAGTACCATCAATGACTCCAATGACTTGTGGTATATGGTAATGTGTTATAAAATACTCCTGAATGTCTGACATGGCCTGTCTTAATGCTGGAAATTGGATGTGTTCAGCCGCAAGTGGAAGCAATGCATAGGTACCTGCTTGTACAGCTCTGGACACAGATGGTTTATTTAGTCCAAGTCCACCTCCAAGTACCTGAGAAAAACTGCCTGCTGCATAATATCTCAGAGCAGCTAAGAGTTGCACATCAAGGCACAAGGCAAAATTCCTCCTTGTAGCATGCATCAGCTGAGGCCCAGTGACATTGAGAAGCTGGACTATTTCTCCTCATGGCAAACGATATCTGTCAATGTCAGCCATATCATCAAGCATATCCAGAGGATTTTGATGCTGACTGATGAAGGTATTTATAGTACATAATGTACTCCATGTATTCCTTTCTCTTTGCCTCACTCTCAGCTGGAAATCTCGCTGTAGTGGAACCATGATTTCCTCTGCAAGACTACTGAAGTGTAAACTTCATATACTATCCTAAAACTGCTCACAGGAACCATATGATTAAAGTTTTTCAGGTTGTGATAATATTCACATGTCACGCACTGATTGTCATCTATTTCACTAATTGCAGGAGGCCCCATTTGAAGAAACTGAATTACTGATTTTTGAAATTGCATTAATTACCTCTTCCCTGAATTTATTCTCTTGTCAGGTTCATAATGATCAAAGGTTGTGCTTTTATAAATGTATATGAAGAGTACATTTATATAAAACAGTGCTGATAAAGAATGTGCACATTAAATTCTGCACCTATATGGATAGGCTAATAGACAGGCCCTAATACACACCCTCAATACTCAAGCTTCTTTTCACAGACAAGGCTGAAGCCTAGTCCAGCTTAAAATGTAAGTCTGAGCTTTTTTAAACTGAAGGACACTAGCACTGACTGATCTTAAAATATAAAAGTCCCTTTGTTTCGTCTCAAAATGGACACCATTAATGGTTTTTTCTAAGGAATATTTATAAAAAATTACTTAAATCTAATTGAACCATGGCCTAATCCTGGGCCATCCTGTCTGTGAAACTAGCCCATAGGGCTTGCATGCTTATTTTTATTTATTTATTTATTTATTTTTAAGGTACTACAAGTAGTTATTTAAATTTGAAACACTAATAATAATAATTCTTCATCTCATTGGCCTCTTTAAGAGATTGTCTGATATCTTTTTCTCTTGCTCCAGCTGAACTAAATCCTGACTACAACAACAGACATTCTCAAATCGCTGAGGTGTTGTGGCTGTAGCTTGAACAATTGAAGATGGAGGCTGGGGCATGGATGGACTGTTGGGAGGACTGGGAGATGGTAGGTGTCGGTCAATAGGAGGTCAACCTGATTGCTCTTGTGAACATGATGGACCTGGCTCAGGTTCAGGTTGATGCAATCCTACTCCTCCATGGAGGTCAATACCACCACAAATCCCATCTGAGGCAGAGTTGTGCCAAGAATTGGCAGTGCTTTTCTTCTTCTGTTGTAAGAACGGGGCATCATTAGGCCCACCACCTGTTTTATTAATTGTTGTCCTCTGCAGTGGCCTTTTTCTTTTAGCTAGGCTTGAATAGTCCTGCCACTTCTTCCTGACCTCCTTCCCTGATCTTTTTTGATCCCCCACGTTGCAGTACGTTTTGCAGCAATATCGTCACAGATTTTTTTTCTTTATTTATATCACTGCCCTTAAACCTGCTGAAAATGATATGTTTTTGTAGCTCCACCTCCTCTAAAATAATATTAATTTCCTCTTTTTGAAAAATGTCTTTTCTTTGTTGTTTGGTTTCAGCCATTTTGCTAGTGTCTCCAACCCTAGGTATGTGCTTATTTAAATGTTTTTCCTATTAGCAAGTGCACATCAGGTGAAGATAATTAAGCTAAACTTTTCAAAAATAAATGTAAGAGCTTATTTATTTATTTATTTATTTTGATGTGAGATAAGCAATTGTTGATAAAGAAATTGATAAATAATCCTACGTAAATAATTAAGGTTTCATATAAATATCGCCAATTATGCTGATGTCATTTCCGGCGAGATTGGAGCAAGACAGTGTTTTTACAGTACAACATTTCCAGTTAATTTATGTTTTTAAACTTGCTCAAGGAGAAATTACAGGACTTTTTTTATGTTATTCGGGTTGAATATACATTCACACAAGTAGAAGAAGAAACAATGACGAGCCATTCTACAGCGTGACGTTTCAGCACTTGACCAACGAATAGCGAGTCCTAAGTAGCACTTAAAGCAGGGGTATGTGCAATTGTGTTAAGTGCACTTTTGGGAAACGCACGTAAAACAAGAACGTTCGCAAAATGACTCGTAGAAAACGCTCTTAAGCGCTAAGATCAATCGTTATCGGGATATATCCCCCCCGGTCAAAACTGACCGGTAGGATTCAAATGTACGCAGGTAATGCTTGAAATAAATACTATATGAACACATTTACAGTTTTCTCATGTAACTCTTAAAAGACTAGTGTCATACCAATATTCTTCGGTTTTGTCTTCTCATGAGCATTCTGGGTAGTCTACTGAGGTCGTTGCATGTTCTTTGAAAATATATACACCCAGAGGCGCAAAAATGGGGTATGTAGTATCTGCAGTGGATGGTGGCGCCACACGGAGGGGGCGCCATTGTGAAAAAAAAATATTTTAAAATTGTCTTTAATAAAGCTTTTAAAATATTAAAAAATTTATTTGTTAAGAGACTATTTTTTGTTTAACATTTTAAACGAGTAGAAATATATATATATATATATATAATCAATTGAGCTCCCCCCCCAATAGTTGCCAGTCACGTATGCAAAATGGACAGAAGAGGGAAGAACAGAACTGACGCGCAGAACAGAAAAAGAAAAAAAGAAAATGAAAAACAGTGTTTTAAAATGAGGACAGCAATGTCAAAATGGATAAAAAGAGATTGGTAAACTTTAAGTTCATCAACATTTAACGTTATTGCCACTGTTGCCATAGTTACCGTCCGTTAATATCAAAACATTATTCCTGAAAAAATAGGCGTTTGGTTTAAAAGAAAATAACTTATTGTTAAAAATGTTAACTGAGGTTCTCACCACCAAGCACAACCAAGTTATTGGGCTCTTGCCTTATCGTCTCATTTCGTTATGCTCAGTCCAGGGGCACGAATGCACGATTTTTTTTTCTTTTTCCAGAAAGCCCTCCTGTGTAAACAGAACGAGACTAGCGTATGGATCCCTCTACACGTACATTCATACAGTATTCGAGACCCTATTGTAAGATTTTTGTAAACAGGATTCTCAAAAACACCTTGAAAAACCACAAAGTTTCTAAAAATTATGCAGTTTAAATTTATTAATGCAGCTTTTTTCTGTTTCTGTTGTAATAACAGTGCTAATGAAATTACATAACCGTTTAGCAAATACAATCATTTTAATGCTTTGTACATGAGTGTTCATAAAAAAGAACAAGAAAAAGATGAAGAATACAGAGAGATAGCAAATACTGTAAGTCAAGAGCAGGTGAAGAGAACAGGTAGGAGCTACCACACAGGATACTATGACTTAAAGGGGTCATGATATACATTTACCATTTTAATGTGTTTTCTGATGTACACTTACAGTAAGTTACAGTTTTTTGTGCTCCAGAATTACAAAATGTTTTTTATAGTCCAATGACCTCTTATTTGTAAAAAAAAAAAAATCAAGTAAAATTTTATTCATCTTGTCATGACCACTTTAAACAATATCAAAAAACATAAATTTTGGATTGATGATTTAAGGTATATATTTTGTGAAATTATCTGGTTCATTTACTCAGCCATGAAGATGAGGAGGACAATGAAACAATGATAGAAAATTAGTTCAGAGCAGGTAAAGAAAATAGGTAGGTAAAGGCCATACAGGATTTTATGACTTACACAGTATTAAGACACATGCAGAATAAGTTATTGTAGCCTTAAGAAACAAAGTTTGTGAAACATCTATTTTGTTTACTCAGTTGTGAAGATGAAGAAACGCCAAAATCCACAGCAACGGTCACATTTTTAAAAATGGCCTTGATGTGGAGAAGTGCTTTGCACCACGTCAGGGTCTAAGCATGCAGTACGTACGCACTTTTCCTTGTCAGAGTACTGCAGGTTATTTGAAAATCTAAGTTATTATCTTATATTTATGCAGCTTGCCATTCTAAGGATTTGGACATTGACTGATGCTATTTTATATGTAAATGGCACCCCATGATCTTGCATACCCCTCAGCAAATGTACAGTTGCGCCCCTGTATACACCACATATGTGGCACACAAAGCTTGTTTTTTATCTGTTTGGCGGACGAAGTTGGCACCTATTTCTTTTGCTTCCTCCTTTAAATTAAAGGGTTAATCACTTTAAAAAATCATCATCATCATCATCAACAACAATCACGTATTATTATTATTATTATTATTATTATTATTATTATTATTATTATTATTATTATTATAGGTGTTGATTGATATTAATTTGGGTGTCGCTGTCCTTTACTGTGGTCCTGAAGATAGACTAATCTTCTCTTTATTTAACGGAACTCGCTGGCGTTTGTCTCCGGGTGTCGCTGTTTGCTAGTAAATGACACTGAAAGGCGCATGCTCTTGCAGTAAGAGGGAGTGGGTATAATTCTCAGATATCCATTTTATCCACCACATGACTTTCACAGGAGCGTCCTTCTAAGACTTTATATATTAAATATTCAAGTAAATAGTAAGAGCAACTATAGAGAGCTTTCAGAGAGGAACCGAATCACCTGAAGCATGAAGACTATAGAGTGCATGTGCATTTTTTCTTTTGTTTTTTGGGCAACATGGAGACCGGCTTTGTCAGTCACCCGTTACTCTATAGCGGAGGAGATGGAAAGGGGGTCTATTGTTGCGAATCTAGCTGCAGACTTTGGACTGGACGTAGGGGCTCTTGCTCAACGGGAGGTAAAGTTAGATATATTTACTAACAAAAAATACTTAGACGTTAATAAGAAAACTGGGGAGCTGTACGTTGTTGAAAGAATAGATAGAGAAGGTATTTGTCAGATCAAAACGTCAAATTGTTTCATTAAATTGGATATGATAATCAAAAGCCCACTTCGTATTTTTAACATTGAATTAGAAATCACAGATATAAATGACAATGCTCCATATTTTAGAATGGACAGAGTAGAGTTGGATGTCTCCGAATCCGCATCGCCTGGTGAAAGATTTTCTTTACCCAATGCACAAGACCCGGATGTAGGAGCTAACACTATACACACTTACAGAATTAGTGAAAGTGATCATTTTACTATAGACATTCATTCTGGCAGTGATGGTACAAAGTATGTCGACTTGGTCCTTAAAAAATTATTAGACCGTGAAGCACAGCCTATTCATAATCTTATTCTCACTGCTGTAGATGGCGGTATGCCTGCACGCTCTGGAACTGCCAATATTATTGTTCGTGTGCTAGATACAAACGACAACGCCCCTCAGTTTGACCGCTCATTGATGACAGTGAAAATGAATGAAAATTCACCGATAGGAACACTTGTCACTAAACTAAACGCAACTGATGCTGATGAAGGCTCAAACGCAGACATAACATATTCTTTCACACTTTACACCTCTGAAAAAACGCAAGAGGTATTCAATTTGAATTCAAAAACTGGCGAAATAAGTATTATAGGAACTATAGATTTTGAAGACATGAAAATATATGAGATGCATATAGAGGCCAAAGATAACGGTCCTGTTCCGCTCTCCAGTCAGTGTAGAATAACAGTGGACATTATTGACATGAACGATAATTATCCGGAGATAACCATCAAATCACTAAAGAACACTGTGAAAGAGGACATTCCTGTCGGCACAGTCATAGCCCTTGTAGGTGTTAGTGACAGAGACACGGGGGACAATGGCAAAGTTAATCTCACAATAAACAAAAACATACCATTTACTCTAAATAAGTCATCTGATTATCACTACGAACTGGTAATCTCCGAATCTTTAGATCGAGAAATAACTCCAGAATATTATATTACTTTAGTAGTGACAGACAGGGGACATCCTCCACTGTCCGACAATGAAACTATAATAGTGCATTTACTGGACGTTAATGATAACGCACCTCAGTTCCCACTGAGTTTCTACAAGATATCTGTAATGGAAAATAATCCTCCCGGGGCTTTGTTGAGCTCTTTAACTGCCAATGACCCAGATTTACATGAAAATCAGTATCTAGTTTATTTTATAATAGAAAAGGAAATAACAAACATATCCATGTCAATGCTTTTCTCCATTAATCCAGAGAACGGTAACCTTTACGCACTAAAGACATTTGATTATGAGATAGAGAAGGAGTTTATTTTCCACGTAGAGGCTAGGGACTCTGGTGTTCCTCCACTTAGCACAAACGTAACAGTTCACATTATTATAATGGACCAAAACGACAACACACCGATTATCGTGTCTCCATGGCGTGCGCATGGATCAGTGGTGGAAGATAAAATACCAAGAGCCACTGATAAAGGAACTCTTATAGCCAAAGTAATTGCTATAGACACAGACTCTGTGCACAACTCTCGCGTTACCTATCAGTTTCTTCAGAACACTGACGCTACTTTATTTAGTCTGGACCAGTACAACGGAGAGATACGGACCACAAGAATGTTCAGTTACAGAGATTCGCGCCACCAGCGGCTCGTGGTGATCGCCAAGGATAATGGAGAGCCCTCTCTGTCTGCTACAGTCACCATCAAACTATCCACTGTGGAGACCGCACTTAAAAGCTATGCTGACATGACTGAAGTTCCTTTAGAATATGACATCTTTTCAGATCTAAACCTGTATCTTGTAATCGGACTGGGCTCGGTGTCATTCCTGTTGCTAATTACAATATTGGTGACCATTGTGCTGAAGTGTCAGAAACAGAAACCAGCCAGTAAAGCTGCTCCTCCTTGTAGGAACAGCGTGATCAGTGAGAGGAACTCTACCATCGCCGACTCTACCCTCGTGTCCAACGATGCCTACTGGTACAGTTTATTTCTAGCTGAGACCAGGAAAGGAAAGCTGGTAGTTAGACAACCTGTACCAAAGGGGACGAGATACATTGTGTCCAGTATACCGAGAAGCACAGGAATGACTGAGACTAGTGATTCAGCTGCGTCTACTCTGCAGGTAAGGCAGCAAATATTGCATAAACTCGCATGCATATGATAAAGTCATGGTATTAATGTTCACATCACATATAAAATTTGGATTATATACCAGGCAAAACAAGATCATGTTGTTTTCCACAAGAGTGAAAAACATGAGCATAAATTGTACTTTCTGACTATAGCCTTTTCTCAATAGCAAGTTTTTTTTTTCATTTTAACTGCAAATAAATATTAGATGTAGCGTCATAATATCATCACTTAAAATACTATTGTAAAGTTCCACATTTAACATTCGTATATATAGGTAGGAAGGGAGCAAGGAGACAGGTGCTATAGTACAGACATAGACAAAAATGAGTAATAAAGTCTGATTTTTTAAATCTGATTTAATGTAGTCATTATTGTTCTAATTTTTACCTATACAGCTCTGGAAAAAACAAGAGAATACCGCAATTTACTCCATAAAACTGGAATGTCATCAAGAGTAAGATTTAGCATGTGAACCATCAATCAAAGCTGAGCTGTTTACTTTTTTTTTTGCAGAAAGAGTGGTATAAAATTATAACAGCAATGTCAAAAACTGGTGAAGAGCATGCCAAAACGCATGAAAGCTGTAATTGCAAATCGGGGTTACTCCACCAGATACTGATTTCTTAATGTTATTCAGGCAAAGCAATAACAGAATTTGTTTACAAATCATTTGCATTTAGTTTTTTAAAGAGTTATTAAAGCTCATTTTGAAGTGTTGTGATGTCGTCATTTCCTTTAAATATACACTCTAAATAACAATAGTTATATTTTAAAGTAGGAGAAATATTGTCAGCAGTTCACACAAATGAAACAAAACTGCTCATCTCACCAATACATTCACCAGTAAGAAAAAAACATAACAAACGGATTATTTTATTATAATATTTTTAATATAATTTTTTTCCAGAGCTGTATAGAGGGAAAAAATAAGGCTGTCTGACGTTTCTAAATTTATTTGGATGCATTGGATGGCCTGGGTTGGTGTGGGATTTCCCGGCCTGATATTGTGTCCCAGTCCGGCCCTGCAGACGTGTGTCCCACAAATCGTTTAACTAAATAATTCTGCGAGTAGGTGGTGGTCTTCTTGTCATGTGTTATTTGAATGAAGGTAGTTGTAACAGTTGTGAAAATCATACTTTTTGTGACTATTACTGTGAATATTGGGAGTGCTTACAGGTTCGTTTGTATTATTTTTTATTCTAAAATGAATGCACAATTTACTGATCCTAGAGCGATCATTTCCCTTAAAAATCAGTATGAATATTCCTATTTGAAATGTATTTTCGGCCTGTGCGAAAAGTGGCGCTGTATTCCAGGAAAAAAGAATGATAGGAGTGTCCAATGGGCGTACACGCCTGTCGCCATCACAGTATAGAATATTGGGCGACCATAAAGAGCTTCGTGCTTAAAAGGATTTACATCAATTACCGCAGCTCCGCGTTAAGAAATCTTTTACTTATCTCAAAAACGTGACATCATTTAGTAATATCTATTTTTACCCCCTTTCTATTTCGACTACATTATGGAAGTCCTGTCGGAAAGTTACTGATTTGTTCAGGAAGAAAACGCTGTAAGGAGACAATGGGGATTTATATGAACGCGCGGTGCTGGAGAAGGTACGTCTCGGGTGTTGTCCTATTGTCTGCCATGATTCACACATCGTTTACTGTAACTCACTATTCTATACCTGAAGAGATGGAGGAAGGGTCCGTTGTGGCAAATCTAGCAACAGATTTAGGACTGGATTTGGACACACTGATTAAACGAAAGGTTCGACTAGATGTCATTGCGAATAAGAAATATCTCGACATAAACAAAGAGAAAGGGGAGCTCTACATATTAGAAAAGATTGACCGTGAGCATCTGTGTCCTGCTAAAACGACTTGTTTTTTAAAAATGGAAGTGATTGTGGAGAATCCTGTACGCATATTTTATATAGAATTAGAAATAACTGATATTAATGACAATAACCCTCATTTTCGACGGGACACTATTCATTTGGACATTTTGGAATCGACGCCAGCAGGTGAAAGGTTTTCTGTCAGCAATGCGGTGGATTCTGATGTTGGATCCAATTCGGTTAAAACATACTATCTAAGCGAAAGCGATCACTTTGGTATAGAGATACAGTCTGGTAGAGACGGCTCAAAATTTGCTGATTTAATCTTGAAAAAGACATTAGACCGTGAAGTTCAAGCTGTCCATAATCTGATACTTACTGCTGTGGATGGCGGAGTCCCTGCGCGCTCTGGTACCGCCAGCATTGTGGTTCGAGTGCAGGATGCAAATGACAACGCACCCAAGTTTGATCGGGAAAGCTATTGGATCAATGTCACAGAGAACTCGCCTATAGGAAGCCTAGTAGTTAAACTGAATGCAACTGACTTAGATGAAGGCTCTAATTCAGATATTACATACTCGTTTGGCCTATATACGTCGGAAAAGGCACAAGAGGCTTTTAGTTTAAGTCCAGACACTGGTGAGATAAGAGTTAAAGAAATGATAAATTATGAGGATTTCCGTATTTACAATATGGAGATTATAGCAAAAGATAAAAGTACTAATTCATTATCGGGACAGTGTAAAGTAACAATTATGATTACAGACATGAATGACAATCATCCAGAAATTTCAGTACGATCCTTTACAAGTCCTGTTAAAGAGGACATCGCCGTGGGATCAGTTGTTGCAGTGATTAGTGTTAGTGATAAAGATTCGGGTGAAAATGGTCGAATTGATCTTCATATTCCTGAAAATTTACCTTTTGCATTAAAAAAATCATCTGAGAATTATTACGAGCTCGTGATATCCGAAACACTGGACCGTGAACAGGTTGCAGAATATGACATCACGTTTACCGTTACTGACAGAGGAAACCCCCCTTTATCTGATAATGAAACTGTAACTCTAGAGCTGTTGGACATTAATGACAACGTGCCACAGTTTCCGCAATCATTTTATACAATACGGGTTGTGGAAAATAATCCGCCTGGAGCTTTACTGAGTTCCCTCACTGCACATGACCCAGACCTCCATGAAAATCAGTATCTAGTTTATTTTATAATAGAAAAGGAAATCGCAAACACCTCAATGTCAATGCTGTTCTCCATTAATCCAGAGAACGGCAATCTTTACGCACTAAAGACATTTGATTATGAGATAGAAAAGGAGTTTCTTTTTCATATCGAGGCCAGAGACTCTGGTGTTCCTCCACTCAGCAGTAACGTAACAGTTCACATTATTATAATGGACCAAAACGACAACACACCGGTTATAGTGTCTCCATGGCGCGCGCATGGATCAGTGGTGGAGGAGAAAATACCAAGATCCACTGATAAAGGAACTCTGATAGCCAAAGTAATTGCTATAGACACAGACTCAGTGCACAACTCTCGCGTTACCTATCAGTTTCTTCAGAACACTGACGCAACTTTGTTCAATCTGGACCAGTACAACGGAGAGATCCGGACCACAAGAATGTTCAGTTACAGAGACTCGCGCCACCAGCGGCTGGTTGTGATCGCCAAGGATAACGGAGAGCCCTCTCTGTCTGCTACAGTCACCATCAAACTGTCCACAGTGGAGACCGCACTTAAAAGCTATGCTGACATGCATGATGTGCCTTTAGAATATGACATATTTTCCGATCTAAACCTGTATCTGGTAATCGGACTGGGCTCGGTGTCATTTCTATTACTCATCACCATACTGGTGACCATTGTGCTGAAGTGTCAGAAACAGAAACCAGCTAGTAAAGCTGCTCCTCCGTGTAGGAACAGTGTGATCAGTGAGAGGAACTCTACCATTGCCGATTCTACATTGGTGTCCAACGATGCCTACTGGTACAGTTTATTTCTAGCTGAGACCAGAAAAGGGAAACTGGTAGTCAGACAACCTGTACCGAAGGGGACGCGATACATTGTGTCGAGCATACCGAGGAGCACAGGAATGACTGAGACTAGTGACTCAGCTGCATCTACTCTACAGGTAAGACAGCAAATACTGGCCTAAGCCTACATGCATTTTACTACAGTTCACCATGCTCAAGTTTTACACTACGTAAGCAAAAGCTACAGTTTAACAACCAAACAAGCAAACAAACCTTCTCTTGCAGAGAGCAAACAATTTTAGGCTTGTTCAAAACGTATAATTTTTGTGGGCAGGCAACTTTTACGAAGTCATAGGAAACACTGCTGAATTTGTAATTTTATATGGATTGTAATGCTATCCGTGACTACTGATTGTCAGGAACGCGTATTGATTATATAAAAATATTTTTATACAAGGTTAAAACAGGGCTCTTGGTTATACACGAAATGTATCCAATTTGTACTTAAACAAGAAGTTTTAAAATGTACATTACGGCAGGGGCACATAGTGGCGCTGTATTCCAGAAGAAAAAATAACATGGGTTGTCCAATGGGCGTATGTGCATTTCGCCATCACATCGGATCACTGAGCGATCAGAAATAGCATCAAGCGTTCAAGGACTGAATTCCCGCGCTGACAACTATTTTCTTTTCGCAAAACTTGACTTCAATTTGCAATATATATTGTTTCCTCTTGTCGGATTTTACGTTCCCGTGGAAAAGGCACATATTTTTTTCAGGAAGAAACGAGAGAAGGAAACAATGGAGGTATATATGAACGCGCGGTGCTGGAGAAGGTACGTCTCGGGTGTTGTCCTATTGTCTGCCATGATTCACACATCGTTTACTGTAACTCACTATTCTATACCTGAAGAGATGGAGGAAGGGTCCGTTGTGGCAAATCTAGCAACAGATTTAGGACTGGATTTAGACACACTGATTAAACGAAAGGTTCGACTAGATGTCATTGCGAATAAGAAATATCTCGACATAAACAAAGAGAAAGGGGAGCTCTACATATTAGAAAAGATTGACCGTGAGCATCTGTGTCCTGCTAAAACAACAACGACATGCTTTTTAAAAATGGAAGTAATCGTTGAGAGTCCTGTGCGCATATTTTATATAGAATTAGAAATAACTGATATTAATGACAATAACCCTCATTTTCGACGGGACACTATTCATTTGGACATTTTGGAATCGACGCCAGCAGGTGAAAGGTTTTCTGTCAGCAATGCGGTGGATTCTGATGTTGGATCCAATTCGGTTAAAACATACTATCTAAGCGAAAGCGATCACTTTGGTATAGAGATACAGTCTGGTAGAGACGGCTCAAAATTTGCTGATTTAATCTTGAAAAAGACATTAGACCGTGAAGTTCAAGCTGTCCATAATCTGATACTTACTGCTGTGGATGGCGGAGTCCCTGCGCGCTCTGGTACCGCCAGCATTGTGGTTCGAGTGCAGGATGCAAATGACAACGCACCCAAGTTTGATCGGGAAAGCTATTGGATCAATGTCACAGAGAACTCGCCTATAGGAAGCCTAGTAGTTAAACTGAATGCAACTGACTTAGATGAAGGCTCTAATTCAGATATTACATATTCGTTTGGCCTATATACGTCGGAAAAGGCACAAGAGGCTTTTAGTTTAAGTCCAGACACTGGTGAGATAAGAGTTAAAGAAATGATAAATTATGAGGATTTCCGTATTTACAATATGGAGATTATAGCAAAAGATAAAGGCACTAATTCATTATCGGGACAGTGTAAAGTAACAATTATGATTACCGACATGAATGACAATCATCCAGAAATTTCAGTAAAATCTTTTACAAGTCCTGTTAAAGAGGACATCGCCGTGGGATCAGTTGTTGCAGTGATTAGTGTTAGTGATAAAGATTCGGGTGAAAATGGTCGAATTGATCTTCATATTCCTGAAAATTTACCTTTTGCATTAAAAGAATCATCTGAGAATTATTACGAGCTCGTGATATCCGAAACACTGGACCGTGAACAGGTTGCAGAATATGACATCACGTTTACCGTTACTGACAGAGGAAACCCCCCTTTATCTGATAATGAAACTGTAACTCTAGAGCTGTTGGACATTAATGACAACGTGCCACAGTTTCCACAATCATTTTATACAATACGAGTTGTGGAAAATAATTCGCCTGGAGCTTTACTGAGTTGCCTCACTGCACATGACCCAGACCTTCATGAAAATCAGTATCTAGTTTATTTTATAATTGAAAGGGAAATAACAAACACCTCCATGTCCATGCTGTTCTCCATTAATCCAGAGAACGGCAATCTTTACGCACTAAAGACATTTGATTATGAGATAGAGAAAGATTTTGTTTTTCATATCGAGGCCAGAGACTCTGGTGTTCCTCCACTCAGCAGTAACGTAACAGTTCACATTATTATAATGGACCAGAACGACAACACACCGGTTATAGTGTCTCCATGGCGCGCGCATGGATCAGTGGTGGAGGAGAAAATACCAAGATCCACTGATAAAGGAACTCTTATAGCCAAAGTAATTGCTATAGACACAGACTCTGTGCACAACTCTCGCGTTACCTATCAGTTTCTTCAGAACACTGATGCTACATTGTTCAGTCTGGACCAGTACAACGGAGAGATCCGGACCACAAGAATGTTCAGTTACAGAGACTCGCGCCACCAGCGGCTGGTTGTGATCGCCAAGGACAACGGAGAGCCCTCTCTGTCTGCTACAGTCACCATCAAACTGTCCACAGTGGAGACCGCACTTAAAAGCTATGCTGACATGACTGAAGTCCCTTTAGAATATGATATCTTTTCAGATCTAAACCTGTATCTGGTAATCGGACTGGGCTCTGTGTCATTCCTCTTACTGATCACCATATTGGTGACCATCGTGTTGAAGTGTCAGAAACCGAAGACCAGTAAAGCTGCGCCTCCCTGTAGGAACAGTGTGATCAGTGAGAGGAACTCTACCATCGCAGATTCCACGCTGGTGTCCAACGATGCTTACTGGTACAGTTTGTTTCTAGCTGAAACCAGGAAAGGAAAGCTGGTAGTTAGACAACCTGTACCAAAGGGTGCGAGATATATTGTGTCCAGCATACCGAGAAGCACAGGGATGACTGAGACTAGTGACTCAGCTGCATCTACTCTACAGGTAGGAACGAATTCTTTTCATAAAAATAGATCACAAAAATAGATCACAGACAAAGCAAACAAAAAAGAAAGAAAGAAAGAAAGAAAGAAAGAAAGAAAGAAAGAAAGAAAGAACAAGTTTAAAGGTAAGTGATAAGTATTAATTGCGGCGGGTATGCTTTTGTTATAAAAGCCGTTAATCAGCGTGTTCTATACCACTGTGGATATTTTTAGTCAGTAACACCGGCATTATTCTTGAGGCATTACATTATATTTTGGGAGAAATATTTCTGGATTTGTTTACAGACGTTTTAAAGTGAATCTTAAATATTTAATCCAAGTGTTTGTTACGTTGCATCACATTGTGTATTCAGAATAATTTAATGCATTTTGCGATATGTTGCGCACAGTGTCGCTGTTCTCCACGAAACGTATTATTTCTAATCACTCCCTTGCAGTCACTCAGGAGATGGTGCCTCAGCTCTTTGTTTGGCCATTTCAGAATCCGCCAGATCAACATTTTAAACTATTTTAGCGGTTCACGCATCGGTCTACCGTTTTTGTTAGCTATTAACATTTGGAGATTATCATTGCTTGATGATCATATTCTCTGATTATAACACTCATGATACGTAGGGCAATGGATTTTCAACTAAGAGGTTCGTTAATGAAAAGGTACGTTGTCTCCATCGTTTTGTCTGCTTTATTAAATACAGCAGCGGCTGTTACTCATTATTCTATTCCTGAGGAAATGGAGGCAGGTTCCGTGGTATCTAATTTAGCTACGGATCTTGGCCTGGACGTTAAGACTTTAGGCAAACGCAAGATACGACTGGATAATTTGTCTAATAAAAAATATCTGGACATTAACAAAGAAACTGGCGAGCTGGTAATCTTGGAGAGGATTGATCGCGAATATATTTGCACATCTAAATCGACTTGTATTTTGAAGCTTGATGCAACGACAGAAAATCCAGTAAGGATGTTTAACATTGAATTGGAAATTATGGATATCAACGACAATGCTCCCCATTTCAGAAGAGACACTATGCATTTAGACATTTCTGAATCCACGCCTGTTGGAGAACGATTTTCATTAAATAATGCAGTCGATCCTGACATCGGAGTAAACTCAATTAAAACGTATTATCTCAGTGACAGTGATCACTTTTCTATCGAAATACAAACTGGTCGTGATGGATCGAAATTTACAGATTTAATTTTGAAAAAATCTTTAGACAGAGAGGAAGTGGCAATTCATAATCTGATACTCACTGCTGTGGATGGCGGAGTTCCTGCGCGTTCGGGCACAGCCAGCGTTATTGTGCGCGTTCTGGACACTAACGACAACGCTCCTCAGTTTGATAAAGACAGTTACATCATAAATGTAACGGAAAACTCTCCGATCGGAAGTCTTGTGCTAAAATTAAATGCAACCGACGCCGATGACGGGTCTAATTCCGTCCTTACGTACGCATACAGTTTATATACGACAGAAAAAACGCAGCAAACGTTCGGTTTAAATCCAGATACTGGGGAAATTAGAGTTAAAGAAATGATTAATTACGAGGATTTTAGGATTTATGACATGGAAATTGTGGCAACAGACAAAGGAACAAATTCCTTATCTGGGAATTGCAAAGTAAGAATTTTAATCGCGGATATGAATGACAATCATCCAGAAATATCCATAAAATCATTTACAAGTCCAATCAAAGAGGACGTAGGTGTAGGGACTGTTATTGCAGTAATCAGTGTATATGATAAAGATTCTGGAGAAAATGGGCAAATTGACGTTGATATTTCAGAAAAACTACCTTTTGCTCTAAAAGAATCTTCAGATAATTATTACGAGCTCGTTATTTCAGAGCCGCTGGACCGTGAAAAAGTTGCAGAGTATGATATTACTTTCACCGTTGTTGACAGAGGAAATCCTCCATTATCTGATAATGAAACTGTAATTCTGGAGCTGATGGATGTTAATGATAACGCCCCACAGTTTGCAAAATCAATTTTTACGTTGCAAGTTATGGAAAATAATCCACCAGGGGCGTTACTGAGCTCCCTCACTGCACATGACCCAGATCTTCATGAAAATCAATACATTGTTTATTTTATAATAGAAAAGGAAATAGTAAACACCTCCATGTCCATGCTGTTTTCCATTAATCCAGAGAACGGTAACCTTTACGCACTAAAGACATTTGATTATGAGATAGAGAAGGAGTTTCTCTTTCATATTGAGGCCAGGGACTCTGGTGTTCCTACACTCAGCAGTAATGTGACTGTTCACATAATTATCATGGACCAGAACGATAACTCACCAGTCATAGTGTCTCCATGGCGCGCCCATGGCTCAGTGGTTGAGGAGAAAATACCAAGATCTACAGATAAAGGAACTCTGATAGCCAAAGTAATTGCTATAGACACAGACTCTGTGCACAATTCACGCATTACATATCAGTTCCTCCAGAACACTGATGCTACATTATTCAGTCTGGACCAGTACAATGGAGAGATTCGGACCACGAGAATGTTCAGTTACAGAGACTCACGCCACCAGCGGCTCGTGGTGATCGCCAAGGACAACGGAGAGCCCTCTCTGTCTGCTACAGTCACCATCAAACTGTCCACTGTGGAGACCGCACTTAAAAGCTATGCTGACATGACTGAAGTTCCTTTAGAATATGACATATTTTCCGATTTAAACTTGTATCTGGTAATCGGACTGGGCTCTGTGTCATTCCTCTTACTGATCACCATACTGGTGACCATCGTGTTGAAGTGTCAGAAACCGAAGTCCAGTAAAGCTGCTCCTCCCTGTAGGAACAGTGTGATCAGTGAGAGGAACTCTACCATCGCAGATTCCACGCTGGTGTCCAACGATGCTTACTGGTACAGTTTGTTTCTAGCTGAAACCAGGAAAGGAAAGCTGGTAGTCAGACAACCTGTACCAAAGGGGTCGAGATACATCGTGTCCAGTATTCCTAGGAGCACAGGAATGACTGAGACTAGTGACTCAGCTGCATCTACCTTACAGGTAGGAATACATTTCAATTATATATATATATATATATATATATATATATATATATATATATATATATATATATATACACACATGATCAGCCATAAGATTAACATTTTGGTCACCTAGATTTTGAGTCACCCTTGAGCCACTGTGATGACTCTGGGCCTTTCAGGTGGTGGCTCCACATGGCTTTTTGGATGTGTGCTATCTGTCACGGATCAGGTCTGTGGTAACTGATCGTTTGGGTGATGTTGGTACTGGGTAAGGCCTCAGTTGAACTATGCACATTCCATGGTTGCTGGAATGGATTGGGAGCTGGGCAGTTTGGTGGTCAGGTCGCCACCCTTCTGCTTTTTGCCTTCTGGGCCAGTGCAGGGCAGGCTGTGGTAGACTGTTTGTTCTGGTGCCTACTTTTCATGGCCAGCATTGACTTTTTTCCACGATTCTTGCTACAATGACTTGTTTGTGGGATCAGACCAGATTGGCCAGCATTTGGTCCCTGTGGGCATGGGTGAAATTTGGGTGCTAAGGATCATGTCACCAATTGGCAGTTGTATAAATGGTGATCAATGTCATTTAGTTCACCTGCCAGTGGTTATTCAAATACAGTATATACTGTATACTGTTTATAGATAGATAGATAGATAGATAGATAGATAGATAGATACTGAAGATAAGCAATAGTTATTCAGTACGAGTGGTTTATAATATAAAACATTTATCAAACTACTCTTGTCCTCGTACTTGTGTCCATGTTTAGTAAGCATATTTTCGAGGCATTACAATGGAAGGAATACTTCATATTAAAAAATCAAACTAAGAGATTTTATGTGAAGGTTTTATATTTATTTAGGGGGGGTTGCATTAAAGTGTTTAAAAAGTTGCTGCATAGTGCAATATAGTGCATCGTGTGATTTTCTGCACACAGTGTCGCTGTTCTCCATGAAATGAATTTTTCAGATCACTTCTTTACAGTAGTTGAGGAGATGGTGGATCAGCTTTATGTGCGGATGTCTCAGAACCCGTCAGTTCAACATTTTAAACGATTTATGCAGCGTTCTGACATTGTAAACTGTAAGCTGTTTCATTCGGAGATTGTCTACAGCACTCGGTTGCCATTTTCTCTCGTTGTAAGACTCCTGCGACATTAGACAATGGATTTTGGACTAAGAGGTTGGTTAATGAAAAGGTACGTTGTCTCCGTCGTTTTGTCTGTTTTCTTAAATACAGCAGCGGCTGTTACTCATTATTCTATTCCTGAGGAAATGGAGGCAGGTTCCGTGGTATCTAATTTAGCTACGGATCTTGGCCTGGACGTTAAGACTTTAGGCAAACGCAAGATACGACTGGATAATTTGTCTAATAAAAAATATCTGGACATTAACAAAGAAACTGGCGAGCTGGTAATCTTGGAGAGGATTGATCGCGAATATATTTGCACAACTAAATCAGCAGCAACTTGTATTTTGAAGCTTGATGCAACCATAGAAAACCCTGTAAGGATGTTTAACATTGAATTGGAAATTATGGATATCAACGACAATGCTCCCCATTTCAGAAGAGACACCATGCATTTAGACATTTCTGAATCCACGCCTGTTGGAGAACGATTTTCATTAAATAATGCAGTCGATCCTGACATCGGAGTAAACTCAATTAAAACGTATTATCTCAGTGACAGTGATCACTTTTCTATCGAAATACAAACTGGTCGTGATGGATCGAAATTTACAGATTTAATTTTGAAAAAATCTTTAGACAGAGAGGAAGTGGCAATTCATAATCTGATACTCACTGCTGTGGATGGCGGAGTTCCTGCGCGTTCGGGCACAGCCAGCGTTATTGTGCGCGTTCTGGACACTAACGACAACGCTCCTCAGTTTGATAAAGACAGTTACATCATAAATGTAACGGAAAACTCTCCGATCGGAAGTCTTGTGCTAAAATTAAATGCAACCGACGCCGATGACGGGTCTAATTCCGTCCTTACGTACGCATACAGTTTATATACGACAGAAAAAACGCAGCAAACGTTCGGTTTAAATCCAGATACTGGGGAAATTAGAGTTAAAGAAATGATTAATTACGAGGATTTTAGGATTTATGACATGGAAATTGTGGCAACAGACAAAGGAACAAATTCCTTATCTGGGAATTGCAAAGTAAGAATTTTAATCGCGGATATGAATGACAATCATCCAGAAATATCTATAAAATCATTTACAAGTCCAATCAAAGAGGACGTAGGTGTAGGGACTGTCATTGCAGTAATCAGTGTATATGATAAAGATTCTGGAGAAAATGGGCAAATTGACGTTGATATTTCAGAAAAACTACCTTTTGCTCTAAAAGAATCTTCCGATAATTATTACGAGCTCGTTATTTCAGAGCCGCTGGACCGTGAAAAAGTTGCAGAGTATGATATTACTTTCACCGTTGTTGACAGAGGAAATCCTCCATTATCTGATAATGAAACTGTAATCCTGGAGCTGATGGATGTTAATGATAACGCCCCACAGTTTGCAAAATCGTTTTTTACGTTGCAAGTTATGGAAAATAATCCACCAGGGGCGTTACTGAGCTCCCTCACTGCACATGACCCAGATCTCCATGAAAATCAATACATTGTTTATTTTATAATAGAAAAGGAAATAGTAAACACCTCCATGTCCATGCTGTTTTCTATTAATCCAGAGAACGGTAACCTTTACGCGCTAAAGACATTTGATTATGAGATAGAGAAGGAGTTTCTTTTTCATATTGAGGCCAGGGACTCTGGTGTTCCTACACTCAGCAGTAACGTGACTGTTCACATAATTATAATGGACCAGAACGATAACTCACCAGTCATAGTGTCTCCATGGCGCGCCCATGGCTCAGTGGTTGAGGAGAAAATACCAAGATCTACAGATAAAGGAACTCTGATAGCCAAAGTAATTGCTATAGACACAGACTCTGTGCATAATTCACGAATTACATATCAGTTTCTCCAGAACACTGATGCTACATTATTCAGTCTGGACCAGTACAACGGAGAGATTCGGACCACGAGAATGTTCAGTTACAGAGACTCACGCCACCAGCGGCTTGTGGTGATCGCCAAGGACAACGGAGAGCCCTCTCTGTCTGCTACAGTCACCATCAAACTGTCCACTGTGGAGACCGCACTTAAAAGCTATGCTGACATGACTGAAGTTCCTTTAGAATATGACATATTTTCCGATTTAAACTTGTATCTGGTAATCGGACTGGGCTCAGTGTCATTTCTGTTACTGATCACCATACTGGTGACCATCGTGTTGAAGTGTCAGAAACCGAAGGCCAGTAAAGCTGCGCCTCCCTGTAGGAACAGTGTGATCAGTGAGAGGAACTCTACCATCGCAGATTCCACGCTGGTGTCCAACGATGCCTACTGGTACAGTTTATTTCTAGCAGAGACCAGGAAAGGAAAGCTGGTAGTTAGACAACCTGTACCAAAGGGGTCGAGATACATCGTGTCCAGTATTCCTAGGAGCACAGGAATGACTGAGACTAGTGATTCAGCCGCGTCTACTTTACAGGTAAGGATATGTCCAAAATCTTTCAAGAAAAAAGGAAAAATAACGTAAAATTTTAATTTGTCATTTCACTCATATAACAATCAAAACATAACACCATTTTTATACTAGAAGGGTCAAATACCTGGTTGCTTACAATTGCCAGATGATTCCAACCTTGCCCTATAGGGTCCAACATCTTAAAGTTTTATCCTCCGGGTTACTAATTTAATTTGTTAAAAACATTTTTTTACCCTTTTATACTTTTCAAATATCATAACTTCGCAATGATTTCTCATAAGCTAAAACACAGAGCGTCGCTGTTCACTAAAAAAAACGCATGTCCATGTAAGTCGCCAATATAATGTTTTCTTTTGAGGACACGCACACACCCATTTGACCAAGTGATACCCTCATCGTCTACCCATCTGGATCTTTCCCGAATTATTCTTTAGACAAATCGCACCTGAGATATTTATATGCGAACCGTTTTCTTTCTGCAACGATAGAAGTGCACAGGATAAACGCCGAGATCTTTTTGTGAAGCAATGGAAGGCGGAATGAAACAACATCAACGGAATTACGTGTCATCCTTTCTTCTTTTCACATCGGTCTTATGCGGAGTGTCTGCTGTTACTCACTATTCTATACCTGAAGAAATTAAGGAAGGATCCGTGGTAGCAAATTTAGCTGCAGATTTGGGACTGGACGTGAAATCGCTGGGTAGTCGAAAAATGAGATTAGACGTAATTTCAAATAAAAAGTACCTCGAAATAAACAAAGAGACTGGTGAGCTTTATATTTTGGAAAAAATGGACAGAGAGTATCTTTGTTCTAAGACCACAACAACATGCTTCATTAAAATAGAGGTTACACTTGAGAAACCCGTAAGAATATTTAATATAGAAATTGAAATCGTGGATATAAATGACAACTCGCCCCGGTTTCGGAGGGATACAATTCATTTGGATATCTCAGAGTCCACTTCTGAGGGTGAGAGATTTTCACTTAGTAATGCAGTTGACCCTGATATAGGAACGAATTCTATTAAAACATACCATTTGAGTGAGAGCGAGTATTTTGATATCGAAATGCAGACTGGTAGAGATGGTACCAAGTTTGCTGATTTAATTCTCAGACAGGCTTTGGATAGAGAGACGCAAGGTGTGCACAGTCTGATCCTCACTGCTGTGGATGGCGGAGTCCCAGCGCGGTCCGGCACAGCGAGCATTATAGTGCGGGTACTGGACACAAATGACAACTCCCCTAAATTCGACAAAGAAAGTTATACAATACATTTAATGGAAAACTCCCCAATTGGAAACCTGGTAGTGAAGTTAAACGCAACGGATCTTGACGAGGGATCCAACTCTGATATTGATTATTCGTTTAGTCTTTATACATCTGAGAAGACACAGGAAACGTTTAGTTTAAACCCTAATAATGGTGAGATTAGGGTTAAGGAAGTAATTAATTATGAAGAATTCAGGATCTATGACATGGAGATAATAGCAACTGATAAGGGATTTAGCAGTTTGTCTGGACAATGCAAAGTAACAATTTTAGTGACAGATATGAACGATAATCATCCCGAAATATCTATAAAATCTTTCTCGAATCCAATCAAAGAAGATGTATCTGTCGATTCAGTTATAGCCGTGGTTAGTGTAAGTGATAAAGATTCAGGAGAAAATGGTCAAATTGATGTACATATTTCTGAAAAGTTACCTTTTACATTAAAAAAATCATCAGATAATTATTACGAGCTCGTTGTTTCAGAACCACTGGACCGTGAAAAGTTTGCAGAATATGACATCACATTTACTGTTACTGACAGAGGAAATCCTTCGTTATCTGATAATGAAACTGTGAGTATTGAGCTGCTGGACGTTAATGACAACGTCCCTCGATTTTCTCAAATAACTTATACTATACAGGTAATGGAAAATAATCCACCCGGGGCGTTACTGAGCTCCCTCACTGCACATGACCCAGATCTCCATGAAAATCAATACCTTGTTTATTTTATAATAGAAAAGGAAATAGTAAACACCTCCATGTCCATGCTGTTTTCCATTAATCCAGAGAACGGTAACCTTTACGCGCTAAAGACATTTGATTATGAGATAGAGAAGGAGTTTCTCTTTCATATTGAGGCCAGGGACTCTGGTGTTCCTACACTCAGCAGTAACGTGACTGTTCACATTATTATCATGGACCAGAACGACAACACCCCAGTTATTGTGTCTCCATGGCGCGCCCATGGCTCAGTGGTTGAGGAGAAAATACCAAGATCTACAGATAAAGGAACTCTGATAGCCAAAGTAATTGCTATAGACACAGACTCTGTGCATAATTCACGCATTACATATCAGTTTCTCCAGAACACTGATGCTACATTATTCAGTCTGGACCAGTACAATGGAGAGATCCGGACAACAAGAATGTTCAGTTACAGAGACTCGCGCCACCAGCGACTCGTGGTGATCGCCAAGGATAACGGAGAGCCCTCTCTGTCTGCTACAGTCACCATCAAACTGTCCACAGTGGAGATTGCGCTTAAAAGTTATGCTGACATGACTGAAGTACCTTTAGAATATGATATCTTCTCCGACTTAAACCTGTATCTGGTAATCGGACTGGGCTCAGTGTCATTCCTGTTACTGATTACCATTCTGGTGACCATCGTGCTGAAGTGTCAGAAACCGAAGGCCAGTAAAGCTGCGCCTCCCTGTAGGAACAGTGTGATAAGTGAGAGGAACTCTACCATCGCAGATTCCACTTTGGTCTCCAATGATGCCTACTGGTACAGTTTGTTTCTAGCTGAAACCAGAAAAGGGAAACTGGTAGTCAGGCAACCTGTGCCAAAGGGGACGAGATACATTGTGTCCAGTATTCCTAGGAGCACAGGAATGACTGAGACTAGTGACTCAGCTGCGTCTACTTTACAGGTAATTTGAATGTTTATTAATATTGCAAAATTCATCCGATGCTGAAAGTGTGTTGTTCTTTCTACGAACAACATGCAAATGCGTGACATTTAATACTAATAATTTTAATAGGAAACATTATTTAAAGTTTACTTTGCAAACGCATGAGATATTGTATACACAGGAAATGTAGATACAGATGGGGTGCAGTTTGTAAATACCTACAAATTGCTGGTATATATTACTAGTAATATGTGAACCTACAAGCAATAGTGGACGAAATGCACAAATTCCGTTCTCGAGTAAAAGTAGATAATACCCTTGTTAAAAAAATACTCCAATAAAAGTTCTCCATTCACATTCTCACTTTGCAAATATTAGAAGTAAAATTAGTATGCTGTTCTTTTTTGGGTCTAATTTTATATTATTATTTTTGTAATTAGACTCTTCTTCTTTCACATACTTAATCTACATATCTTTGCACACAGATGTTCTCAGTGAATTAGTTTCACATTGGTAAACATTGTTACGAACAGTCAGGAAAGTTGTGAATAATTCTTATACGGTCATCTGTGTGGCTGAGAAATTACCGGATTTGAAAACTGGCAAACTTTCCTTGTTAGATGAAATATTTTAAACTTGACATCTCTGTATATGGCTACCATGCAAACTGGAAAATCTAAAACATTCTAACAAAACATCCCATATATCATTCTTAATATCTTTGATGAAAAAGTTTCAAGTATGAGGCTGGTAATGCATAGTTTAGCAAATGTTATGATTACAGCCGGTGTCAGATGAATTTGTGGAAAAGCAATCTCGGTTAAAGTAGAACTTCACTCCACCTGCTAACGATTTAGCCTCATTAGCAGCATGTAAAATTAGTCAAAGTGATTTTATTTAGCCAAGACTAAGGGCTTACATTAAAATGTTTTCAGTTTTACGATATGAATGCATTCAGTCGAAAAGCTTCGAACACAAACTAAGGAGAAACAGCTAGTGTTAAAAGTAAAAATGAAAATGCATAAAACCTACAGTGGTTAATAGCTACAGCCTGCATTTTGTATTGGTTTGCTGTGTAGTGGAAATTTTGTTGCTCCGACGTTACCAATGACTAAATAAGTCATGCACACAACATAGCAATGATAATGACATTAATTGTAAACACATACGCAATAGAATCTTTTGCTGCTGCAAGCAAACATAAGATTACTCTAAAAGAAAAAAGATAGTCACTAGCACGAAAACGGGATTACCAGTTAGGTGAAGAGTCCTTATAAGACGAAATTGTATGGGAATCAGGGAAAGCAGAGAAAGCATTTGGAAATTACCGACTCTTTCTTTTGCTCTACAACATGAAAAATATTCGCACAGATAAGGCCATGGGTGTTGAAGTGTTAGAGTTCAGACTTTCTTCGATCACTTTTTAAATGTCTTTTCCAGTATAGTAGATGCATAGATCTTGTATTGGTAACGTTGTGTTAGATACATATATTAACTGCAAGAAGTCAAAGCAATTTAGACGAAATAAATCAATGCGCTGTTCCCTGATTTTTGTGTTTGAATTGCGTCCATTTGTACAGTCTCTCCCCTATTCATAAATACAATAAGTACAAATAACGTCTCATAATGTAGTGGAGACGATAGTACGATATTTTACTGTTAAAGGTAGTGGGATAAAAAAGCCCCAAAATGGATATACACGTACAGATACTTAAAATTTAATTAAGTACAATAACAGATTACATTTACTTCGTTACTAACCACCCCTACCAGCATTTCTTTGGCTCTGGATAACAGTGCCTGCCAAACTCTATAATATGAATTCAAATGCATCGATTTTAAACCTCGTTTTAAACTGATTCTTAATATTGTTACACGAGTAAATATGAATATTGTACTGAAAAAGTATGTGCACTTAGCGTCGCTGTTCACCAGCAAACTGATCGTTCTGTTTGAGGCCATTATTTTTTGTCTGAAGTCGGTTGTGGGGAGTTGTCTCTCTGGAACACGCACGAGAATTCGTTCTTCACGCATCTGATGAAAATTAAAACATTTCGTTGTTTTTTACTTCTCCACGTCTTAAACAACCAACGGCGTGTTTTTTGTTTTTGTTTTTGTTTTTGCGTTTATTAAAAACCCAAATCAATAAAATGGAGAACCGCATCATGAAACAGCTGTTGTGGAGGTACGTCGCAACATCGCTTCTCATTTTTGCGGTCATGTACTCCGCGTTTGCTGTTACGCACTACTCGATACCCGAAGAAATGAAAGAAGGTTCTGTTGTTTCAAATCTCGCAGCCGATTTAGGACTTGATGTAAAAACCTTGAGTGTACGAAAGATGCGACTGGATGTTGTGACCAACAAAAAATACTTGGATGTTAACAAAGAGACTGGTGAGCTTTACATCGTGGAGAAAATGGACAGGGAGCAATTGTGCAACGTTAAAACAGCTACATGCTTTCTGAAACTCGACGTCATTATTGAAAATCCAATAAGAATCTTTAATATTGAACTTGAGATAATGGACATAAACGATAATTCACCGCAATTTCGTCGGGATACCATTCACCTCGATATATCCGAATCAACACCGGTAGGAGAGAAGTTGTCTCTCACTAATGCAGTTGACCCCGATGTAGGCTCAAACTCTATTAAAACCTATTATCTCAGCGAAAGTGAGTACTTTAATATCGACATACAAACTGGACGTGATGGGTCAAAATTTACAGACTTAATTTTAAAAAGGGCTTTGGACCGTGAGGAACGGGCTATTCATAATCTAATACTCACTGCTGTAGATGGTGGTGCCCCTGCGCGCTCTGGTACAGCTAAAATTATTGTTCGTGTGCTAGATACCAACGACAACGCCCCCCAGTTTGATAAAGAAATTTATACCATAAATCTAATGGAAAACTCACCCATTGGCCACCTTGTAATCAAATTAAATGCAACAGATAAGGATGAAGGCACAAATTCTGAAATTGAATACTCATTTAGTCTGTATACCTCAGAGAAAACACAAGAGACATTTGGATTAAACCCAAATAACGGTGAAATAAGAGTTAAGGAAATGATCAATTATGAGGATTTCAGAATTTACAATGCAGAAATAATAGCCAAAGACAAAGGTGCCAATTCATTATCTGGGCAATGCAAAGTAACTATACTAATCAATGATATGAATGATAATCATCCAGAAATTTCTATTAAATCCTTTTCAAGTCCTATTAAAGAGGATATAGCTACAGACTCAGTTATTGCAGTGATTAGTGTAAGTGATAAGGATTCAGAAGAAAATGGCGAAATAGATGTACATATTTCCGATAAGCTCCCTTTTAAACTTAGAAAGACATCTGACAACTATTACGAGCTTGTAGTTTCAGAACCGTTGGACCGTGAACATGTCCCAGAATATGACATCACATTTACTGTTACTGACAGAGGAAATCCTCCATTATCTGATAATGAAACCGTAACTTTAGAGCTCCTGGATGTGAATGACAATATTCCACAATTTTCACAATCATTTTATACCATAAAAGTGATGGAAAATAATCCACCAGGGGCATTATTGGGCTCTCTGACTGCACATGACCCAGACCTTCATGAAAATCAATATCTAGTTTATTTTATAATAGAAAAGGAAATCACAAACACCTCCATGTCAATGCTCTTCTCCATTAATCCAGAGAACGGTAACCTTTACGCACTAAAGACATTTGATTATGAGATAGAGAAGGAGTTTCTTTTTCACATTGAGGCCAGAGATTCTGGTGTTCCCCCACTAAGCAGTAACATGACTGTTCACATTATTATCATGGACCAGAACGACAACACCCCAGTTATAGTGTCTCCCTGGCGTGCCCATGGCTCAGTGGTTGAGGAGAAAATACCGAGATCCACTGATAAAGGAACTCTGATAGCCAAAGTGATTGCTATAGACACAGACTCAGTGCACAACTCTAGGATTACATATCAGTTTCTCCAGAACACTGACGCAACTTTGTTCAGTCTGGACCAATACAATGGAGAGATCCGGACCACAAGAATGTTCAGTTACAGAGACTCGCGCCACCAGAGGCTTGTGGTGATTGCCAAGGATAACGGAGAGCCCTCTCTGTCTGCTACAGTCACCATCAAACTGTCCACAGTGGAGACCGCACTTAAAAGCTATGCTGACATGACTGAAGTTCCCTTAGAATATGATATTTTTTCAGATCTAAACCTGTATCTGGTAATCGGACTGGGTTCAGTGTCATTTCTGTTACTGATCACCATACTGGTGACCATCGTGCTGAAGTGTCAGAAATCAAATCCCGGTAAAGCCACTCCTCCCTGTAGGAACAGTGTGATCAGTGAGAGGAACTCTACCATCGCAGATTCCACTCTGGTGTCCAATGATGCCTACTGGTACAGTTTATTTCTAGCAGAAACCAGAAAAGGGAAGCTAGTAGTCAGACAACCTGTACCAAAAGGAACAAGATACATTGTATCTAGCATACCAAGAAGCACAGGAATGACTGAGACTAGTGACTCAGCTGCCTCTACTCTACAGGTAGGATGCAAAAGTTATATTGTTACAATTTCTTCCCCTTGATTTCTCTACATATCACCTAAAGAGACAATTGTTGTTGAATGTTTTGAATATTCACATATGAGTTTCTCATATATATTTGGTTGAATATTTTTTAAAAATATTACTCACATTTGTTGGAGAATTTTAACAAAGGAATTTGGATCAAATTCATAAATGGTTTCAGACTCTTAGAGATAATTTAGAAACACTAAACAATTTAGAAACAGTAATACACTCCTTGGTCTCATATGCTGATATAGTCATTTGGTCTCATGTGCTGAGTCCTGGTACAAAATATTGAGTCTCATCTCATCATCACACACTTGGGCATATTTCTCAGGCATTCTTTTTGGTATTTTACTATGGGCTACCTTTCTGCAGCCTCTTGCTAAAGAGATTCCAACATGAACTAGCATATCTAATGCATTTGTTGGATATTGGCCGATAACTGGAGTTACCCTAGATTATAGTAGACCCTTCAATAGTAGCTAAGGTTAATGCAAAATCTACACCCAGCTCAAGCTTGGGAAATCAGCTTGACCACATTGACCCACTAATCAAAATGTTCGGCAAAGACCTTATGGTCATGCCATGGACCCCTGACAAGGTGTATTAGTTTCGATTTCTTTGTGAACCATATAATTCATGTTGGGGTGAAGAAAATTGACGAATCTACTTTCATTCCATGTACTCTGGCTTCCCAAACAAATTCTTTAGGGTCTAATAACTCTGCCAATTATGTGACTCTTTCTTCTAGCATGGATCTATAAATTAATGCAAGTATGCCATAGAGAAGTTGTGCATTCCTTGCCTAATGCACTGACCACCAGCTTTTACTTCAAGAGAAGAAGCTACTCAAAGCCAAACATTCAGGAAGGTGACTTATGTCTATATTGCTGAAGTACAAAAAGAAACAAACCTTGTTTTTTTTATACCAGAACTCCATCCATATGGGTTCTGTTTAAGATTATGTGGACATGGTTAAAAAGTTCTTTCTCACCGACCTCCAAATGACTTGGCAGTATCTTTTCATCTCATTCTAGACCTGAAGTCTATAGCAGAAGAATTTCCCTCCATTCTCTCCAAGGAAGATAACTTGAAATCTTTCAGAAAAATGATGGCAGCAGGATGACTCTTTTATGTTTATTCCATACCAGGCTGAGTTAACAAGGCCGATGACCTAGATCACAAATTACTTATCTATATCCCTGCACTGTTGTGCCATTAAGGCATTAAGAAGATGATTATGTTAGCCCACGAAAGAGAGCAAAGTGGCTTAAACTCTCTAGCCTTTCTCACAAAGAAAAAGTTCACGCCTGTGTGCAATTGTCCTGGGAGAAAATGAATACAGAGAGTAGAACTTTCTGGATATACTGTACATCCCTGGTAAGACAATCTGTCTAAACCTTTGCACATGTGTCAGACCTCCAAGTTACCACATTTAGGAAATACCCGTTGGCAGCACATGCGGGACCACTAACACAGCCTAAGTCTCATATGTAATGTCAAATTGGGGGTTATAAATGATGGACAGGATACAGACTCTAATCTGATGTTGCTCAAACCCAATTCAAATACGTAATGGTTTTAAAGTGGGATTGTGGAGATATATCATTGCTGTTGGACAGTCCAGTTTCACCTTGAAATATACTATATCCAAAATAAAATAAAATAAAATAAAATGGAATAAAAGATTCACAGTTACAGATTCACCTCAATTGCTCTACAAGGTGCACATATTCATCTCAACATAAATCATCCCCAGAGAAATTTCCTGACTTTTGTATCTCAGCATGAGAAACATATGCATGGTGCTCCCTTTCAGGTTCCTTCTAAGCCCTTGAGTATTATAAAATACTTTGAGGTAGCCAAGGGACTATTCCAAGACTATCCAAGGATTGTCATCTGGCCATTTATATACATAAATAGTTTTTTTCTGCTCAGTCAGAACAGAAGACCTTGGGGAACAAGGACATGCTCTGAGAAAATCTAAATGCTCTCGATTTTTGTGCAAACATGTCCAAGATTGTTCTGACACTGAAAGAGCCTAGATTCAGTATTGTTGTTGTTATTGAGTGGGTCTGTTAGCAGAATGTATAAATTATTTTTGGGAGCAGACCATTTTTGGAAAGAGTAGTATGTCACATTAAAAATGGGCCTCAGTCTATTGGGAATAATCACATTGATTCTTGTGGCGTACTTGGCCATAATCTCCTTTTGCCATGTGAAATATAAAAAGATGTGTGAAGGGAGTGTGCTGGGTTTGTCCTATATCCAAACTGTCGGCCTCTTTTACTGAACTTACCATAGGTTTTAGAAACTTGTGCAATGTTGAAAACTGTTACTTAAGACCCCCAGTTTTGATGAATGTCTCTGCTAAGTGAAGTAGTGATATTCATACACTTTTGGTCCACTCACTTGTACTTATTTACACCAGGACATACTGGGGTACTATGGAGTAGGGAGGTCTCCTTGTTGATACGTATATATTGGCTGTCATTCAACAAGAGTTAACAAATTGATATAGTTTTTGAAAACTTTCCAGGACGGCATACTGTCCCACAGTGAGATTGATGAGAGTGCCGAATATTGTGCACATTCTGTTTGTGCAGCCAAAACAGCATTAACATATTTACTCCACAAGACCACAGAAGGTTTGCTGTAATATCTAGCACCAAAATGTTAGCAGAAGATCTTTAAATGTGTGAAACTTTTTAGAAGGGGCCTCCATGAATCAGACTTGTTTCTCCACTATATTCTACAGATGAATTTGGAGGCCAATTTGGAGACCTTAAACTCTTTTGTCTGTTCTTCATCAAAAGAGTTATAACTTCATAAATTTTTTTTCCCAGTGTAGCAGGGCGCATTAACCTGTTTAAAGAGACCACTTACATTAGTGAACACTGTTGCTATGAAGATGCACTTCTTTCAATAATGCATCTTGCTGGCATTCCATCCCCACATCCAGCCATCTACACAATGTAAAAGAAAATGTGATTCATCAGACCAGGCCACCTTCTTTCATTGCTCCATGGCCTAGGTATTTTGCAAAACATTCTCATTGTAGGCATATTTGCCTATGGATGGGAACAGCATAGGCACTCCGACCGGTCTGCAGCTACCCAGTCACGTAAGAGGCAAACTGCTATGCACCTTGTGTTGTGACACTACACTATTGTAGCCAACATAAAATTTTTCATCAATGTACAGTATCCTTTATTAGCTGAGGCTACAGTTGACCTTTAGGAAGCCATGAAATTGTCAGGGTTCACCAGCTGTCCGATCTTTGACCACTTTTGTTAGCTACTATCACTGCATTCCAGGAACACTCTAACGGTGCCTGCCAAATGCTATAATAAAAATGCACATGCATCGAATCATTTAAAAATGTTTCTTTATATTGTTATACGGGTAAATATAAATGATATTGTGCTGAAAAGGTATGTGCACTTAGCGTCGCTGTTCACCAGCAAAACTGATCGTTAGTTCGGCCATTATTTTTTGTATGCAGCCGGTTGTGGGGAGTTGCCTCTCTGGAATACGGACGAGAATTTGTTCTTCACGCAACTGATGAAAATTACTCTCTTAAAACCTTTCATTGTCTGTTTCTTTCTCCACACCGCAAATAACCAACGGCGAGTTTTGGTGGTATTTGCGTTTATTAATAGTTCAAATCCATAGAATGGAGAACCGCATCTTGAAACAGCTGTTGTGGAGGTACGTCGCAACATCACTTCTCATTTTTGCGGTCATGTACTCCGCGTTTGCTGTTACGCACTACTCGATACCCGAAGAAATGAAAGAAGGTTCTGTTGTTTCAAATCTCGCAGCCGATTTAGGACTTGATGTAAAAACCTTGAGTGCACGAAAGATGCGATTAGATGTTCTTGCCGACAAGAAATATTTGGATGTTAACAAAGAGACTGGTGAGCTTTACATCGTGGAGAAAATGGACAGGGAGCAATTGTGCAACGTTAAAACAGCTACAACGTGTTTTTTAAAACTGGATGCCATAATTGAAAACCCAGTAAGGATGTTTAATATTGAACTTGAGATAATGGACATAAATGATAATTCGCCACATTTTCGTCGTGATACCATTCACCTTGATATATCCGAATCAACACCGGTAGGAGAGAAGTTTTCTCTCACCAATGCTGTTGACCCCGATGTCGGCTCAAACTCCGTAAAAACGTACTTCCTAAGCGAAAGTGATCATTTTAATATCGATATTCATACTGGACGTGATGGTTCCAAATTTACAGATTTGATTTTAAAAAGGGCTTTGGACCGTGAGGAACGGGCTATTCATAATCTAATACTCACTGCTGTAGATGGTGGTGCCCCTGCGCGCTCTGGTACAGCTAAAATTATTGTTCGTGTGCTAGATACCAACGACAACGCCCCCCAGTTTGATAAAGACAGCTATACCATAAATCTAATGGAAAACTCGCCTATAGGCAGCCTTGTAATCAAATTAAATGCAACAGATAAGGATGAGGGCACAAATTCTGAAATTGAATACTCATTTAGTCTGTATACCTCAGAGAAAACACAAGATACATTTGGATTAAACCCAAATAATGGTGAAATAAGAGTTAAGGAAATGATCAATTATGAGGATTTCAGAATTTACAATGCAGAAATAATAGCTAAAGACAAAGGTGCTAATTCATTATCTGGGCAATGCAAAGTAACTATACTAATCAATGATATGAATGACAATCATCCAGAAATTTCTATTAAATCTTTTTCAAGTCCTATTAAAGAGGATATAGCTACAGACACAGTTATTGCAGTGATTAGTGTGAGTGATAAGGATTCGGGAGAAAATGGCGAAATAGATGTACATATTTCTGATAAGCTCCCTTTTAAACTTAGAGAGACATCTGACAACTATTACGAGCTTATAGTTTCAGAACCGTTGGACCGTGAACATGTCCCAGAATATGACATCACATTTACCATTACTGACAGAGGAAATCCTCCATTATCTGATAATGAAACTGTAACTTTAGAGCTCCTGGATGTGAATGACAATATTCCACAATTTCCACAATCATTTTATACCATAAAAGTGATGGAAAATAATCCACCAGGGGCATCACTGGGCTCCCTCATTGCACATGACCCAGACCTTCATGAAAATCAATATCTTGTTTATTTTATAATAGAAAAGGAAATCGCAAACACCTCTATGTCAATGCTTTTCTCCATTAATCCAGAGAACGGTAACCTTTACGCACTAAAGACATTTGATTATGAGATAGAGAAGGAGTTTCTTTTTCACATTGAGGCCAGAGATTCTGGTGTTCCCCCACTAAGCAGTAACGTGACTGTTCACATTATTATCATGGACCAGAACGACAACACCCCAGTTATAGTGTCTCCCTGGCGCGCCCATGGCTCAGTGGTTGAGGAGAAAATACCGAGATCCACTGATAAAGGAACTCTGATAGCCAAGGTAATTGCTATAGACACAGACTCTGTGCACAATTCTAGGATTACATATCAGTTTCTCCAGAACACTGACGCAACTTTGTTCAGTCTGGACCAATACAATGGAGAGATCCGGACCACAAGAATGTTCAGTTACAGAGACTCGCGCCACCAGCGGCTGGTTGTGATCGCCAAGGATAACGGAGAGCCATCTCTTTCTGCTACAGTCACCATCAAACTGTCCACAGTGGAGACCGCACTTAAAAGCTATGCTGACATGACTGAAGTTCCCTTAGAATATGATATTTTTTCAGATCTAAACCTGTATCTGGTAATCGGACTGGGCTCAGTGTCATTTCTGTTACTGATCACCATACTGGTGACCATCGTGCTGAAGTGTCAGAAATCAAATCCCGGTAAAGCCACTCCTCCCTGTAGGAACAGTGTGATCAGTGAGAGGAACTCTACCATCGCAGATTCCACTCTGGTGTCCAATGATGCCTACTGGTACAGTTTGTTTCTAGCAGAAACCAGAAAAGGAAAGCTAGTAGTTAGACAACCTGTGCCAAAGGGGACGAGATACATTGTATCTAGCATACCAAGAAGCACAGGAATGACTGAGACTAGTGATTCAGCTGCGTCTACTTTACAGGTAGGATACAAAAGTTATATTTTTACCATTTTGTCCTTGATTTTGCTTCATATTTTAGCCTAACGAGACATTTTTCACGAGACCTGATGGCAAGTCTGTGTTTTAACTGAAGGTTTTGAATATTTATGCATGAGTTCCTAATTTTTCCATTGTGGTCTTGATTCAGTAAATATTATTCACATTAGTTGGAGAATTTTAACTGAGGAATTTGGATCAACTTGGATCTAAATGGTTTCAGACTCTTATATTCATAATAATTTAGAAATAGAAATGTACTCCTTGGTCTCAACTTCCAGTGCCTTTTACAAAATACTGACTTTCATCGCATCAGACACTTGGAAATCTTTCTCAGTCATTCTGTTTGGTATTTCACTATAAACTTTACTTGCAAGCATTTCATAGAGAAGTTGGACATTCCTTCCCCAATGCACTGACTACCAGTTTTTGCTTCAAGATAAGCAGTTACTTAAAGCCAAACATTCAGGAAGGTGACTTCTACCTATATTGCTGAAGTACAAAAAGAAACAAACCTTGTTTTTTATACCAGAACTCCATCCATATGGGTTCTGTTCAGGATTAGGTGGATATGGTTAAAAAAGATCTTTTTCATCAACTTCCAAATGACCTGGTAGTATCTTTTCATCTCTCTCTACAGTAGATCGAATGGTTCATGCCTGTTGTAGCATTTATGCAACTATGCTGGGAGAAATGAAAAGAGAGGGTAGAGCTCTGTGGTTATACATGCCTTGTAAGACAATCTATCTAAACTTTTGCAAATGTGTCAAACTAAATCACAGTCACGAAATCTGACTCTATTTGAGAGTTTCAGCAGTGAGCTTTCGGCTGTCCTTAGTGTGGTGATCAACAGCTCCACTCCATTCACACCTTTGAAGGCCTGGGTACATAGCAACGCATCTCTCGCATGCCACTTCTTGCACTTTTCATGGCTTCCACGCAACCTTTTTGGAGGTCTGCTCTGTAGGTACACTCCCCCCAAGCTACACTCCCCACTGTGTTATATAGCATGGGGAGAAGCCTGAGATCTATTGGTAAAGATTAATCACCAGTCAGTGCCCATTCCCGTAGCCCTGAACCCCTCGGGTACCTGCAGAAGGGAGAGGCAGCCTACTTATTGAGCACCAGAGTAAGCAAGAAGTGATAGGACATTTAGGTGCATGGCACAATGTATATATATATATATACAGTACACTTCATCCAAAATAAAATTAAAGTAAATTTAACTGACAGATTCACCTCAGTTGGTCTACAAGATTCATATATTCCTCTCATTATAAATCCTTCCTAGAGAAATTTCCTGACTTTTTTTTTATTATCTCAGCATGTGGCACTTACATGGTGCTCCCTTTCAGGTTCCCTCTAACTCCATGAGTATTTGTAAAATACTTTGAGGTGGCCAAGGGACTATTCCAGGCTAAGGATAGTTGTCTGGCCATTTATATACACAAATAGTTTTTTTTTTTTTTAGCTCAATCAGAACAGAAGACCTTAGAGAACAAGGACATGCCCAGAGTGCATCTAAATGCTCTAAAGTTTTGTGTAAACATGTCTAAGATTGTTCTGACACTGAAAAGGCCTAGATTCAGTATTCTTGTTGTTATTGAGTGTGTCGGTCAGCGGAATGTATAAATGCTTTTTGGGAGTGGACCATTTTTGGAAAGAGTAGTATATCACATTAAAAATGGGCCTCAGTCTATTGAGGTTAATGACATTGATTCTTGTGGTAACTTGGTTTATTCACTTCTATATGTGGGGCTCCTAGGAATTGGCAGTCTCCTGCAGATTAGGCTACAGTCACTGTTGCATGTTGTTCATGGCAAGTTGTATATTTACATGGAGGCAATCAACCTTCCTGTCACAGGGAATTATGATGAGTATCATACTGTCCATGTACAGTAGATGATCATATCGAATGCATCTTTCTGGGGTTAGGCACCCATTTATGAGGGCAGAACAATGAATGGAATGTGAGATTCACACATGCATTCCACACAAATAAATGTCTTGGAACTCTTAACACATCTATTTTAGCCTCTTCAAAATGAGCATGGCACGTTCCACTGTTAAGGCATACTTAGCCACAACATCCTCTTACCATGTGAGATATGAAGAGATGTATGAAGGGAGTGTGTTGCATTTGTCCTGTATCCAAACTGTTGGCCCCCTTTACTGGACTTTCCACTGGTTTTAGAAACTCATGCCATGTTGAAAATTGTCACTTAAGACATCACCAGCTTTGATGAAAGTTTCTGCTAAGTGAAGTAGTGATATTCACACAATTTTGGTGCATCCACTTCTATGTATCTACACCAGGACATACTGGGGTACTATGGGGTAGGGAGGTCTCCTCTTTGATGCGTATATATTGGCTGTCATTCAACAAGAGTTGACATATTGAAATAATGGCTTTTGAAAACCTTCCAGGAGGGCATACTATCCCACAGCGAGACTGATGAGAGTGCCTAATATTGTGTACATTCTGTTTGTGCAGCCAAAACAACATTAGCATATGTACTTCTACTAAAGACTTTTGCTGTAGTATCTGGCACCAAAATGTTAGCAGAAGATCTTTAAACGTCTGTAACTTTTTAGGATGGGCCTCCATGGATTGTTTCTCCAGTATATCCTACAAATGAAATTGGAGGCCAAGTCAGCACCTTGAACTCCTTTGTCTGTTTTTTCTATCAACCCTTTCTTGATCAATTTCTTTTCCAGTGTAGCAGGGTGCATTAACCTGTATAAGTAGATCACTTACATTAGTGAACACTATTGCCACGAAGATGCATTTCTTTCCATAGTGCATCTTGCTGCTATTCCATCCGCAGGCTAGCAATGAATCCACATTAAGCCATCTACACAATGTAAAGGAAAATGTGATTCATCAGACCAGACCACCTTCTTTCTTTGCTTCATGGCCAAGTTACTTTACAAAACATGGTCATTGTAGGCATTTTTGCCCATGGATGGGATCAGCATAGGCACTCCGACCAGTCTGCAGCTACACAGTCACACATGAAGCAAACTGCTATGCACCGTGTGTTGTGACACTTTTCTATTGTAGCCAGCTTTAGGTTGTTCAGCAATGTATTCTATAACAGCTCAGGCTACTGGTTACCATTAGGATGCCATGAAATTGTCATGGTTCACCAGTTGTCCTATCTTTGACCACTTACTACTACTGCATTCCAGAAACACTCTAGACTACCTGCCATTTTAGAGATTTCCATTGTCTAGCTATCAATATTTGGCCCTTGTTTACTTGCAGACTAATATATTCCACTCCTTATAACGAGATAAGCAATATTATTCGCTTCACCTTAAAGTGGTTTTAATATTATTGCTGATTAAAATGCACTTATCTACCTTAACGTGTTCCATTTACTTCGTTACTATCCACACTTGACTGTCAGCATTTCTTTGGCTCTGGAAGACGGTGCCTGCCAAATGTTAAAATAAAAATCCACATCCATTGAATCATTATAAAATGTTTCTTTATATTGTTAATACGAACGATATTGTACTGAAAAAGTATGTGCACTTAGCGTCGCTGTTCACCAGCAAAACTGATCGTTAGTTTGTCTGTTGCGGCCATTATTTTTTGTATGCAGCCGGTTGTGGGGAGTTGCCTCTCTGGAATACGGACGAGAATTTGTTCTTCACGCAACTGATGAAAATTACTCTCTTAAAACCTTTCATTATCTGTTTCTTTCTCCACACCTCATATAACCAACGGCGAGTTTTGGTGGTATTTGCGTTTATTAATAGTTCAAATCCATAGAATGGAGAACCGCATCATGAAACAGCTGTTGTGGAGGTACGTCGCAACATCACTTCTCATTTTTGCGGTCATGTACTCCGCGTTTGCTGTTACGCACTACTCGATACCCGAAGAAATGAAAGAAGGTTCTGTTGTTTCAAATCTCGCAGCCGATTTAGGACTTGATGTAAAAACCTTGAGTGCACGAAAGATGCGACTGGATGTTGTGACCAACAAAAAATACTTGGATGTTAACAAAGAGACTGGGGAGCTTTACATCGTGGAGAAAATGGACAGGGAGCAATTGTGCAACTTTAAAACAGCAACGTGCTTTTTGAAACTCGACGTCATTATTGAAAATCCAATAAGGATGTTTAATATTGAACTTGAGATAATGGACATAAATGATAATTCACCCCAATTTCGTCGGGATACCATTCACCTCGATATATCCGAATCAACACCGGTAGGAGAGAAGTTTTCTCTCACTAATGCTGTTGACCCCGATGTAGGCTCAAACTCTATTAAAACCTATTATCTCAGCGAAAGTGAGTACTTTAATATCGACATACAAACTGGACGTGATGGGTCAAAATTTCCAGACTTAATTTTAAAAAGGGCTTTGGACCGTGAGGAACGGGCTATTCATAATCTAATACTCACTGCTGTAGATGGTGGTGCCCCTGCGCGCTCTGGTACAGCTAAAATTATTGTTCGTGTGCTAGATACCAACGACAACGCCCCCCAGTTTGACAAAGACAGCTATACCATAAATCTAATGGAAAACTCGCCTATAGGCAGCCTTGTAATCAAATTAAATGCAACAGATAAGGATGAGGGCACGAATTCTGGAATCGAATACTCATTTAGTCTGTATACCTCTGAGAAAACACAAGAGACATTTGGATTAAACCCAAATAACGGTGAAATAAGAGTTAAGGAAATGATCAATTATGAGGATTTCAGAATTTACAATGCAGAAATAATAGCTAAAGACAAAGGTGCCAATTCATTATCTGGGCAATGCAAAGTAACTATACTAATCAATGATATGAATGACAATCATCCGGAAATTTCTATTAAATCCTTTTCAAGTCCTATTAAAGAGGATATAGCTACAGACACAGTTATTGCAGTGATTAGTGTGAGTGATAAGGATTCGGGAGAAAATGGCGAAATAGATGTACATATTTCTGATAAGCTGCCTTTTAAACTTAGAGAGACATCTGACAACTATTACGAGCTTGTAGTTTCAGAACCGTTGGACCGTGAACATGTCCCAGAATATGACATCACATTTACCATTACTGACAGAGGAAATCCTCCATTATCTGATAATGAAACTGTAACTCTAGAACTTCTAGATGTAAATGATAACATCCCACAGTTTTCACAATTATTTCATACAATACAAGTAATGGAAAATAACCCACCAGGAGCATCACTGGGCTCCCTCACTGCACATGACCCAGACCTTCATGAAAATCAATATCTTGTTTATTTTATAATAGAAAAGGAAATCGCAAACACCTCTATGTCAATGCTCTTCTCCATTAATCCAGAGAACGGTAACCTTTACGCACTAAAGACATTTGATTATGAGATAGAGAAGGAGTTTCTTTTTCACATTGAGGCCAGAGATTCTGGTGTTCCCCCACTAAGCAGTAACGTGACTGTTCACATTATTATCATGGACCAGAACGACAACACCCCAGTTATTGTGTCTCCATGGCGCGCACATGGCTCAGTGGTTGAGGAGAAAATACCGAGATCCACTGATAAAGGAACTCTGATAGCCAAAGTAATTGCTATAGACTCAGATTCTGTTCGCAACTCTCGAATTACTTACCAATTCCTCCAAAATACTGATGCTACATTATTCAGTTTGGACCAGTACAATGGAGAAATCCGGACCACAAGAATGTTCAGTTACAGAGATTCGCGCCACCAGCGCCTTGTGGTGATCGCCAAGGATAACGGAGAGCCATCTCTGTCTGCTACAGTCACCATCAAACTGTCCACAGTGGAGATCGCACTTAAAAGCTATGCTGACATGACTGAAGTTCCTTTAGAATATGATATCTTTTCAGATCTAAACCTCTATTTGGTAATCGGACTGGGCTCAGTGTCATTCCTCTTACTGATCACCATACTGGTGACCATCGTGCTGAAGTGTCAGAAATCAAAGTCCAGCAAAGCTGCTCCTCCATGTAGGAACAGCGTGATCAGTGAGAGGAACTCTACCATCGCAGATTCCACTCTGGTGTCCAATGATGCCTACTGGTACAGTTTATTTCTAGCAGAAACCAGAAAAGGAAAGCTGGTAGTTAGACAACCTGTGCCAAAGGGAACGAGATACATTGTGTCCAGTATACCTAGGAGCACAGGAATGACTGAGACTAGTGACTCAGCTGCATCTACTCTACAGGTAGGATGCAATTCTTTCCCCCTTACTTTAAGTTTATATCAGGGATGTTCATGTCAAACTAGGACTGTTGATTGTTCAAAATAACAGAACACAGTTCTGAGATGAAAAACTACTTCTATTTCTCTGTTTAATTCCCTGTTACAGTAATGCACTTATCCCAGCATATCATTAAGGTAGAACATTTTCTACCATGGAGTTATAATCGGACAGCATGCTGCACGTCTGAAATTTTGGCCATACAGGTACTTCTTTGTTGGTCAAAACATGTAAAAATAGCTTGGAGCACTGTCAGGACTGTATTGGAGATGTGGCAATAACTCCCAGCTCAGTTTTCTAAATTTCCAAGTGCTGTTCATAAATGATTGGGAATGTCTTACAGATGTCATTTTTTTCTGCAAGTTGGTGACAAGCAATCTTTAACTCCCTGAATTTTCACAAGCTCCTCGTCACCTTGGCTGGGTTCATGGTTCATGGATGTATGGTCTTCTTTAAGTTGTTTGCACCATGCAAATATTTTTACTGCCACTAAAGAGTGTCATCACATTGTGGATAATGCCTGTAAATTCTGTAAATGTCAATCAGTTTTATTGCATTCAAAAGAAATTTCATCACCAGTGCTGGTTTGACCTAAATAGCTCTCATATTTGAGCTCAACTGAACCTTTTTTGGGTGGCTGATATAAATTTGGTGTAATTTCATTATTTTTTTTTCCTTCATGGTGTTGATTGACAACTTAGATTATAGTTTTACATTACAACACTTTTACATAATTGAACTACTTTACGTTGTACTTTATTTGCAAACATTGTGCACACCCTTGTTAATGATCCACTGACAACTAGCATATCAAACTAATTTACTGGACAAAAACGTGGCGGTGATGGGTAAGTTACAGGAAAGAAAGACTACAATACAATCAGCAAATGCTGGGGAAATCAACTGAAAAAGCTGACCCACTGGAGATGCTTTGCAACGGCATAGTGGCAGTTCAGGACCTGCCACTATTTGTTTAAGGCGCTTACTGTGTTCTCCCAGGTGGTTGTGAAGTCACTCAGAAGAAGGATGCAGTTATCATTCTCCTATACTTGTTCACTGTCTTTTGAGTGTTGGTTTTATTCATTTATTATTTTCCAAAGGGCTTTCTTTAATCAAAACATCTTCTCAGCTTCCCAGTACCTGCTTGTCTTTTATGATTACATAACATAGTGTTTATGGTTATGGATGCCAATAAGAAAGTTAGTTCTTGATTATGGTATGTTTTTTTTCTGTCTACTGTCCACACATACTATTACATGTTTCTTAATTCCCAAAGAAAGTCATGCAAGCAATATTTGGATTAAACCCAAATAAGAGTGAAACAAGCGTTAAAGAAATAATCACTTATGAGGATTTCAGTATTTACAATGCACAAATAACAGCAAAGGTGGCAATTAATTATCTGGTCAATGCAAAGTAACTCATATTAAAGTCATATTAAAGAGGATGTAGCTGTAAGTCCAGTGAATGTGAGTTATAAGGATTTGGTAGGAAAAAATAGATCCCTCTTTTAAACCCAGAGAGACATCTAACAACTATTACGAGTTTGTAGTTTCAGAACTGTTGGACCGTGATATATGACATCACCTCTATTTAAATGCTCTTTTCCATAAATCCAGGAATCCTAGGAAGCTTTACGCACTAAAGACACTTGTGTATGAGATAGAGAAGGAGTTTCCTTTTCATATAAAGGCCAGAGACTCTGTGTTCCTCGACACAGCAGTACTGTGACCATTCACATTATCATCATGAACCAAAATGATAATTCACTCTCCATGGGGTGCACATGGTTCAGTAGTAGTTAAATAAATACCCACTGATGAAGGAACTCTGATAGCAAAAGTAATTGCTATAGACACAGACTCCACGATTATATACCAGTTTCTCAAGCACTCTGATGCTACACTGTTCAGTTTGTTTAATTACAACACAGAGATCAGGACAATGAGAATGTTTAGTCACAGAGACTTACACCACCAGAAGTTGTTGGTGATAAGCAATGATAACAGAGAGTTCTCTTTGTCTGCTACAGTCAAACGGAGACCATGTATGTAACCTATGTGAACATGACTGAAGTACCTGTAGAATATGCCATCTTTTCAGTTTTAGACCTGCATCTGGTAATTGGACTGGGCTTGGTGTCATTTTTGTTAAAACTGGTAGTTAGACAACCTGTGCCAAAGGGGACACAATACTTTGTATCTAGTATTAGATAGTAGTAGTAGTGAGGTGCAAAGGACTGACTGAGACTATAGTACCTCAGCTGTGTCTACTCTTTAGGCAGGTAGTGTTTGCTCTTGTAATAGGTGTTGAGGTGTTATTTCACATTTTGTTTGGATGCATGTATTAATACATGCATGGCTTCTTTTATCTTTGTGACAAAGGATCAGGAAATCATCAGATAGTCTTTCTTTTGTGTTTTGGCTCTGAAATACACCTTGAAAGTAATTATCAATGAAAATGCATAATGTTCTAATATCAGTTAATGGTACTTCTGCCATCTGCAGTTTTAACTCACATCATATTGCTCATGTGTATGCAAAAATTCAACATTTTTTAATGTCATTTATATTTATTAACATGGAGTCTGGTGTTTTTTGTTGTTTCATTCTTGAGGAAATAGTTTCAAACAAACTTGATGAGAGCTTGTATGTGAAAAACCTGAAAAAACCTATTATGCTACTGGATATTATCTCTATGTTTTTCCACATAAAAAAGAATATGGGTAGAAATTTATAGCAGAAAAAATACATTTATATACAGTATGTCACAAAAGTGAGTACACCCCTCACATCTCTTCAAATATTTAGTTATATCTTTTCATAGGACAACACTGCATAAATGACTCTTTGACACAATGAAAAGTAGTCAGTATAAAGTTTGTATAGCAGTGTAAATTTATTTTCTCCTCAAAATAACTAAAAATACAACCAATAATAGTTGAACTTCTGGCAACAGAATTGAGTACACCCCTTAGTGAAAATGTAGAAATTGAGCACAATTAGTCATTTTCCTTCCCCTTTGTCATGTGACTCATTAGGTGAGTCATAGCAGGTGAGTTAAATTTGGTATAAAAGCTCTTCCACTCTCTCAACCTGGCCACTAAAAGTTCAACATGGCATCTCATGGCAAACAACTCTCAGAAGACCTGAAAAAACGTTGCTTTACATAAAGATGACCTAGGCTATAAGAAGATAGCTAACACTCTGCAAATGTGCTGCAGCACAGTGGCCAAGACCATCCAGCGCTTTAAGAGGACAGGTTCTTCTCAGAACAGACCTCGCCATGGTCGGCCAAAGAAGCTGAGTGCACGTTCTCAGCGTCAGATAGTGCACGTTCTCAGCGTCAGATCCAAATATTGGCTTTGTAAAACAGACGGATGAGTGTGTCCAGCATTGCTGCAGAGATTGAAGAGATGGGAGGTCAGCCTGTCAGTGCTCAGACCGTACGCCACACACTGCATCCAATTGCTCTGCATGGTTGTTGTCCTAGAAGGAAGCCTCTTCTAAAGATGATGCACAAGAAAGCTTGCAAACAATTTGCTGCAGACATGCAAACTAAGGACCAGGATTACAGGAACCATGTCCTGTGGTCTGATAAGACCAAGATAAACCTATTTGGTTCAGATGGTCTCAAGCGTGTGTGGTGGCAACCAGGTGAGGAGTACAAAAGCAAGTTTGTCTTGCCTACCGTCAAACATGGTGGTGGGAGTGTCATGATCTGGGGCTGCATTGAGGGAAACATGAATTCTAACATGTACTGTGACATACTGAAGCAGAGCATGATCCCCTCCCTCTGGAAACTGGGCCGCAGAGCATTGTTCCAGCATAATTACGACCCCAAACACACCTCCAAGATGACCACTGGCTTGCTAAAGAGGCTGAGGGTAAAGGTGACGTACTGGCCAAGCATGTCTCCTGACCTAAACCCCATAGAACACCTCTGGGGCATCCTGAAAAAGAAGGTGGAGGAGCATATGGTGTCAAATGTCCACCACCTCCGTGATGTTGTGATGGAGGAGTGGAAAAGGATTCCAGTGGCAACCTGTGAAGCGCTGGTGAACACCATGGCCAAGAGTATTCAAGCCGTGCTAGAAAATGATGGTGGCCACACAAAATATTGACATTTCACATATTTCAAAAATCTAAATCATTATATGGACCTGAGCAGTTATTTATATGCAGAAGGCTACAATTCATTACAAAAATATACACATAGTCAGGAATTTCTGTTGATTAAAGTATTTGTTTAACTTTTTCAAGTTTGAATTGATCAACAAATATTGTCAAGATGGGTTGAAGTATATGTCTAATTTTGAAAAAGCCCTTTTTCCATGAGGATATTACACATATATAATTACACATATTAAGTGCTATAGTTCAGTGGTTCTCAACTCCAGTTCTGAAGGACTTCTGCCCTGTAGAAGGTTCCCACCTTCTTGTACACCTAATTTAACTAATCTACTAATTAATAGCCTTTTTAAATAAAGAGGACGTGGTAGAGCAGGGAAAATGCTAAAATATGCAGGGCAATGGCTCTCCAGAATTAACGTTAAGAACAGATGGTAAATGGCTAATTTTTCTAAAGTCACTGCTATCAGACTGTTTGCTAAGGGAACATTTGACTAACCTCACATCCCTCTATGCCATCCCTAGGTCACTCAAGTCTTTAGCATCCATCACTGATTCCCTTATAACAGGATTTCTGCTGGCTGATGTTGTAGGGATATGTACAGGCACATTTCCTAGCTAATCTACTCACCATTTTCTTCCTTTTCTGAGAGCAGACATTTGCATATGATGAAAAGTATTCTTCTAGTCTATAATAGGACTGTAGTTGCCCTCCCATAGCAGAATATTTTTTTTTCTTAAATTGCAACACCCATTGGTGGCCAATGTCTACTGGTACAAATTATTTTTAGCAGAAAAAGGAAAGATGGTGTTTTGAAAGCATAGGCCAAAGTGAATGAGATACATTGTATCTACTTGTGTTTGCTTAACAAGGGGTACAGACACAGCTCGGACTGAGACTAGTAGCCAACTGCATCAACTTTACGGGTCAAATACACGTAATGGAAGGAGATATCCATTTTAACTTATTTGAATACAAGGAAATGCTGATAAATCTGTGAGACACATTGTTGAGACACATTTGTAATTATTTGAATATTATCATTGCTTGTTTTGCTATGCATTTCTGAATATTATAATTTTTTAGTTTTTTCTGGTATTATATTATCTAAATATTTAATTTGTACTGTGTATTTTTGTGATAAGTGTACTGTATATTTTGTGTCTCATGTGACCATAAGCTTAAGCCTGTATCAGTGCAAATGCATGTTAGTAATTATTTTACGTTGGTTCTTAGTCTGCATAGCAGCTTAGAATTCTACAGCACCTACCTTCATATTTTCTAGCATTTGTTTATGCTGCATATTTGTTCTTCCTATAGTTTTATTCTTCAAATTGTTGTCAAGCCTCGATTCAGAATTTGTTTAACTGGATATGATCTCGTTCTCTTTTCTTATCCAACACTTGATTTACAATGTTGTTTGTTAATGACCTGATCTATTTCTGCTTCTTTACCACAATTCTGAGGTACATTTTTGTGCTATTTCCCAAGTATAATAAAAATGTTTTGACATGTACTTGTGTCCTCAACTGAACTCGTGACACAAACATTTTAAACCTTCTCTGTATGCAAAACTTGTGAAATTGTGCAAGCAGAGATATGCTTTGTTATTGTTGGCAGTCTCCTAGTACAAATTATTTTTAGCAGAAAAGGGGAAAGCTGGTGTTTTGACAGCTTGGGCCAAAGGGATTTAGATAAATTGTATCTGCTTGTGTTTCTTGTTATGTCCAGCTGCATCAACTTTACAGGTCAAAGAAACCTTCTTTGTCTTCTTGTTTGGAAACCTCTTCAACATTCACTCACTTTCCTAACAGGAGGTTTTATGTCAAATTTATCAAGTTGGCTATCGAATTCTCAGTTGTGTATTCTATGGTAAGGCTGGCACACTTTATTAAAATGGATAGCTACTTCCATTACTTCCATTTTAAATGATACCCTGACACCCTTTACACAGGGACTTTCAATATCTTTCGTCTGGATGAATCCTTCCAGTACTGAGGTGGAAAACAAAACAACCCCCCACCCCTCTATTTTTGAGGTAACTTTTTATGTCATCTTTTTTGTAAATGTGTAGATTTGTCTTGCTGCAAAACAAATCTACCTCTGGATATAAGTAAACCTAACCCTAACCTAATCTAATATGTGCTTTTGATGTGAAACTGAAGATTCCAAATCAATATGGTGCCCGCAGACAGCCTTTAATGAAATGTGCCAGCCTTCATTTCACAGCCAACTTGGCAAATTCTACATAAAATCTCTCGTAAGGAAAGTGACTGAATGTTGAAGAGGTTTCCAAAAAAACAAGAATGTGTCTTTGACCTGCAAAGTTGATACTGCTGGGCCACTAGTCTCAGTCAGGCCTGTGTCTATGCCCCTTGTTAAGCAAACACAAGTAGATACACAAGTTATCTCCTGTCTGTTGGCCCAAACTTTTAAAACAGCTGCTTTCCTTTTTCTGCTAGAAATAATTTGTACCAGGAGACTGCCAACAATAAAAAGACAAATATCTGCTTACATAATCTTGCAAGTTTTGTATACAGAGAAGGTCTAGAATGTTTGTGTCACGAGTTCAGATGAGGACACATTGCATGTCAACAAACTTTCATTATATTCGTTAAACAGCACAAAAATGTACTGTGGAATTGTGGTCAAGAAAAAGACATAGGTCAGGAGATCGACTAACAACATTGTAAACCAATAGCAGGACAAGGAAACCAGAATGAGACCAGATTCAGCTAAACAAATTCTGAATCAAGGCCTGGTGAGGTTAAACTACAAAGTTTATAGCTGAACATGTCAAACCAACATGATGCCCACGGACAGTCTTTAACTGGGGCACTGGATAAATCTGTGAGACATATTTTTAAGACACATTAGTAACTATTTAAATTTCATCATTTCTTGTTTTGCTGCGCATTTCCGAATATTCATTTTGTTTGGTATTTTTTTGTATTTAATATTGGGTTGGTATTATATTTTCTAAACATTTACTTTGTAATGTGTATCTTTGTGATAAGCATACTGTATATTTTGTCTCATGTGACCATAAGCTTAATCCTGTATCAGTGCAAATAGATGTTAGTAATTATTTTATGGTGGTTCTTAGACTTCATAGCAGCTTAGAATTCTACAGCACCTACCTTCATATTTTCTAGAATTTGCTTACGATACACATTTGTTTCCCCTGTGGTTTTGGTCTTCCAATTGTTGCCAAGCCTTTATTCAGAATTTGTTAAACTGGATATGATCTCATTTTGGTTTCCTCGTCCTGCTCTTGGTTTACAATGTTGTTTGTTAATTGCCTGACCTGATGCATATTTCTTGACCACAGAAGTACATTTTTGTGCCATTTCCCAAGTATAATAAAATTTGTTGCTATGCACTTGTGTTTGCAACTGAACTCGTGACACAAACATTCTAGACCTTCTCTATATACAAACCTTGTGAGATTGTGTAAGCAGAGATGTGTCTTGTTATTGTGGGCAGTTTTGCAACATACAAATGCTTATACTGTGGAGGGATTTGAAACTTAAGATCACTTACAGAATAACATAGAATGCAATAATTGCTGTGGCAAGTGTGCTTGGGTAATTTTTTATCATAGAAATTGATGTATTAGTTTTCTGGGTCAGGCTCAGACATCAGACCTTAGATTTTAGCTATAGAGAAAACACAAAATTAAAGTTCATTTGGATCCCAATATTTATGAATAAGAAACACTGCTATGGTGTTATTCTGTCATATATTGCTTTTTGAAATGCTTGTTATTACAATTACTACATCAGCAAAGGAAAACAGAAACTTAAATTTTCATCTGTTTGTGGCATAGTTTAATTTTAAGTCAGTTTTTAATGAAATCTTAAGTCAGTACAAAATTAGTTTGTACTTTCTCTGTGGTCGAATCTAATGATAGTGTTATCATACTTCTTCTTTGAAAGGATTTTTCTTCAAACAGAAAGGTAAGTGCACAATGGAATCTCTCTCAGTCTCTCTTTTGCTGTGCGTGTGCGCGCGCGTGTGTGTGTAAGAGAGAGAGAGAGAGGGAGAGAGAGCAGGAAAGGAACAATTGCTCTATTACTCTAAGGAACTATTACTTTCCCTCCTTTGGGTATTTTGTATGTTCTTGCCCTTGTCTTTCCATTGTTTTTAATACAAGTATTACACCTCATTTGATTAAAATATATATTTTTTAATTTGGCCATTTAAATATTTTCCATAGTCATTTAAATATTTCTAGATTTTTCCAACCACGCTTTTGACTGACACATTTTGACAATAGGCTTCAATCTAATGAACATACTACTATTTATAATGAAAGTACTTAATTAGATGTAATCAAGTGTCCATTTCTACCCTCTGCCATATTTTACCTTGTTTTTTGTCACACCTTAACACATTGATTAAAATTGTCTCTTGTTTTTTGTTTCTATTCTAAAGTACTCAAAATGAGAGATGTCCCTTCTCATGCTGGAGGTATGCTGTTCTGCCATCTTCTTTCTGGAGCGCCTCAGCCATGCGCCCTTTAACTTTTTATATTTCCTGAAATGAGTACATTTGTTTGTCTTTATCTATTTTTGTGTTTTGTGGTGTTTAATCTGTGCTGCTGTTGGAAGAGTTGTGGAAGTGATTAATTAAATTAAAATTGATTATTTTTTCTTTAAGATTTATTCATTGGATGTCATATTGGCTAAGCCAAACTTTTCAAACCAAGCCTGTGCTGCTCCAGAATTTAATATTTACAGTGCTACAGAAAGAATGTGCTCATGATAAAAACTTAGTATTTTTTATTAAAAAGGAGATCAAGTTCTGTGTTTCTCCTGACCATCCTTTTTGATTCCCAATCTACAGATACCTGTTGTAGCATGCTCTTCAACTAACCAATAGACTACCTGAAAATTATACTTAACATTTTATTTCACAGAAGTTATTGCAATAATTGCCTTTGGTCATGCAAACCTTCACCTGCAAGTATATACAAAATCAATTTAAGAGAAGAGACAGCTCTCTAGACACACCCTTTACATTTTTTTTCATGATGTTATTTTGATATGAACAATTTTCCTTCATAATATGCTGAACACCATTACTATAATTGGTCTTTTTTGTTTTATCATTTTGCTTGTTCTGTATTTTAATCTATAATATTTAATGGGTAAAACCCATTTAGTATACATACTGTTACATAATTTCAGATATTATATAATTTCTGGTTGATTGAAAATTACTTACAAATATCACCAGCTGTTATTCTTATATGATAATCATCTTCACAATCCCAGGTATTCTCTGAGCATGGGGAATTCACCTTGAAGGAAATAAAAAACAGTTTTGTGGCCTACCGATAGCTGCATGAGATCTGTTCAGATTTTGATTAATTACAGGGTCGCTGCTGGTACAAAGTCTGTCTCTGACTCTCTTCCTGTTCTCTTATTGGTAGGCCTCTACCACTACCAGCAGCAGTTCTTCGTGAGGCTTCACTCAACCTACTGATTCTCAAGTTATGCTGAGAAGAACCTACAAAAATGGAGCGTCTTTCCAACCTGCCCAATAAGTTTCTTATTTAGGACCTGTCTCTTCTTGGATTCTTTTTCAGTGCACCAGATGTATATCCACTTTTCTAAATTAATTATTGTATATATCAGTTATTATATAAGTCCAACACACCTGTGTGTGAATTACTGTTAAATCTGGTTGTGACTGATGTATATGCTTACCTATGATATTCTCACTCCTATTTCCACCCTTTCCAGAATATTCAGTATGAATTGAGCTCTATGCATGAACCTGCATAGCTCTATCTATGGACATTTTCTCACTTTCTCTGATTTTCTGGACTTTTCTTTGAGTATTTCATGAAAGCTTTCAACTGAGCTTGGAGAAAGGATAAAATGCAACAAGTAAATAAAATAAGGAGTAACACAAAGAAGCACAACAAAATGTGTCTAAGGTAATAGGATCTTGACATTATGTACAGTACATGGTGATTACCCGAAACTGGAGATTTTCACCCCCTTTCAAATGTGTTTTCAATATTTTATTTCTTTGTGTTTACTTGATCAATTTAGGAAGGTAACATGAGAAAATAGGATATTAAGAAACAACTACATACTACTAACAATACATACTAAAACCTCTACAGTGTTATACAAAAATATGTATTTGTAAAAAAAAAAAAATGTAAAAAGTATTTAAAAAGCTGAAGAGTCAAGTGTGATAAACAAATCACAGAAAAAGACACAGAGGGTTCATTTATATAATTTGTATTGCATTACCAAATTTTATTTTCATTATTTAGAAATTTTTTAATTGTTTTATTAGTCAGCTGTAATGAATTTATTAGCATATTTGCTAACTCATGAAGTAATGTACCAGAGCTCAAGTGGGCTAATTTAGGATGATGCATTTCAATCTACATGAATAAATCTTACAAATATACACATATCTACAACAGTTTAAAATTAATTTCATTTTATTCATATAACTTTAGAACATGTTTACTGTAAATAAGCACATATTAGACAGACTACAGTAGAAAGGCATATAGCTTGCATTGCTGTGACCATATAAAATATAGTCATGCTATTTCATAAACTTACTGCAATATTGTTGTATTATGTAGAAAAAAAGACAACTACAGCAAGGTTTTATTATTATGTTTGATTTAACTGTGGGTTGTTTTTTTGTTATGTAATGCAAATTATTTGGTTGCCTTAAGATTTAGCTAAAAATGTCTAGCTCTCTTATGCTATTGAAATGTTTTTGAGCTATTTGAAATTGATTCAGCATTATTTTGTGATAAATGAATTGAAAGTGTTTTTCTTCCTTTTTTGTAAAGTGATACACAGTTGGCGCATTATTTATATGGTTGTATGTTAACCTATACACATTATCATTTTCCTACTTCTAAAAGCTCAGCAATGGCTTATCATTTGTAAACAATCAAATGTGTTTTTTTTTTTACTAAAATACATGAAGATGTCTGATGTCTTCCACAGGCAGGACAGACACCTCAAGGAGTTATAAGCTCTAATAAAAAAATATATATGCTGATTGCTACATAAGAATGAATAAGAATTACTACAAACGAGTGACAGAGAGAGAGTTAATTAATTATTATCCACTCCTCCTTGCATACACTTGCAACTCTCTACCCACTCCTTCCTTCTTGCATACTCTTGCATCTCTCTTCCAGCCCAGGACTGTGTGTAAATTGACTGATGTATCTACCTTCAACTCAGCACATTCTGCCTGGGAGAAATTTCATCAGATTATGTCTAACCTGCTAGCCTCAGCTTCAAGACTCTGTGTACATCATAATAAATAGAACTCACATATGCTCTTCTAATTTTGACTAGAATATAGTCACAGTGTATTGGTGATGCTTTTTATTACAGTTAATATAATTCAAGTAGTACAGGTAAAAGGCAAATGACCAGTATAAACTGTATGTGGTTTTATTCAGAACACAAACATTGCATTTTGACTGCCTGGATATCCATAGAAATGTGTTTCAATGAAATAAGTAACTAAAAGTAATGATATTGATACATTAGTACATCTGTCAAGATTAAAAAAGCAAACAAACTTTATGTATTACTGCTGCATGACAATGTTGTGTGTTTTGTATGTATGTACACCAGGTGGGTGAATAAAATGGCCAAGCTCTTAAAATCACAATGATCTAACTCACCAGTGTTTACTTTGTTTTTATTAACACTATTTTATTATCCATTTTGGTTATTGCACATTTAATTTGAAAGCTTTTGAAAGCTTGGTTTATATTAACATTCAGAGTTGTGCTATTAACTGTATTGCGTACCTTGCTTTTTCCGGGATTGCAAAAATATAAATAAAATTCTGGAAATAATGTAGTCTGTCTACAGTATGAATGTGTGCATTAAACTAGGCAGCAACACTTCCTGGCCTGATTCCACCTTCACCCCCCATCCCACCCCATCCCATAGGAGAGAAAGTGAGAAACTGCAGCAGTGCACTGGTCTGCAGCAAAATTTACACACACACACACACACACACACACACACACACACACACACACACACACACACACACACACACACACACACACACACACGTGAGCTTTCCAATAGCCAACACCCTTTTTATTTTCTTCCTCTCAGCTCCACTCCACCTCCCTCTCTCCTCAAATGTCCACAGAGTGATGTTTTCAATTTTCCTAATGCCATCAAAGCCCCATCCCCCAATCCACCTTCATGCAGCAGTGACAAAGCCTGAATTTAGCTGGCTGCTGGTTTCTAGGCAACCACATCAAGAATTACACATGAGTTACATGAAAATATGCGTAAGGAAAGGAAAATAATGTTACATAAATCAACCGATTACAATTGTGTTCTAAATTACACCTAGAATGATTTAAATAGATTTTTAAATTAGGATTGCAGCTAAAAAGGAAAGGATGTCGTATTTCTTTCGTTCTCTGCCCCCCCCCCCCCCCCCCGCCCCTCGTGTTAATGTTCAGCACCACAGACAGCGACCCTGCTCTTGGAGGAGCCGTTTCCATGGCAACAGGCTGAGGGGTGCACGGTGTGTGTGTGTGTTTCTGTGAAATATAAACCCTCCTAACCCGCTTAACCTGCAGCAACCTATGCACAAATCATGCAGTTATTCCAGACTGAAATAATACAATGGTTAATAATAAAACACGATTATCCTTAGTGATTTACTGAATGACATAACTAGGAAAATGACATCAGACTATAAGTAATACTTTGCATGTGCACAATACGAGAACTGAAATTCGAACATGCTGTGCGTGTTGGCGTGCGCGTGTGCTGGGGAAGGGTTGCGGGGGGGCGGGGGTATGTCTCGTTGAAGGCGTCACGTGGTTGAGTTGGTTGAGATGCCCTCTCGCGTTGGTTCTCTGTTACTGTCTATGTGGTTTCACAGCCACGCCATATTGCCGAGTAAAAGCAACATGACGTAATACGTTCAACAAGGGTGGGGCATATACTGTTGAGGAAGACTGCCAGATGGTGTCACTGTGGGCAAAAGAAAAAGTCGGACCAATGCCTATGACGCGAGGATGACGTGAAGATAGGATCGATAGCAGCAATCCATCAAGCAGCAATCAAACAAATAAAAAACAAAAAATATAACAATTTAATATATGTATTTAATTATTTATATCAATAATAAAATATCAATTTAAATATCAATTACATAATTTCATACATATTTTATCTTATATTTAGAAAAACGTATTATTATTATTATTATTAGTGCAAATGGTTACCTAATAGTTTACATAAATATATAAATCATGTCATAATTATGTCATAAATATTATTATTTATAAATAATAATATTTATGACATAAATATTTGCATAAATATTTTACACGTTTAGTACTACATGACTTAGTGTGCCTGCATTTATGCAACAAGACTCGTTGTGGCGCTATAAGTATATACGTAGCTAATATTGGGCATTCAAGCAGCCCTATTACCACAATGAGAGGAGATAACAAAGCGAGGAGAGGGTCCACGGTGAACGTCTACCTTCATCCAGTTGTTGTTATTTAAGCCTTTTTACAATATGCGGCGTGACTATTTAAGGAAAAAATGGATATACAGATATTTTGTCTTCTGTTTTGTGTGTTTACTGCATCTTCCCGACTTTGTCTCAACCGACATACGTTATTCTCTCCAAGAAGAATCAAAGATTGGGACCCTTTTAGGAAATATAGCCAAAGATTTGGGCATGGACTCGTCCGCGCTGACGGGAAGGAATCTTCGAATCGTGACTGGGACAAAACAGGACCTTTTTCAGGTAAACCAAAAAGAAGGCTCATTGTTCGTTAATCGTAGGATCGACAGAGAGGAGCTGTGCGCTACGAGTAACCAGTGTGTCATCAATATTAAATCTGTTATTGAAAATCCTCTCGAAATGCATCAAATAACCGTTGAAATTGTAGATATAAATGATAACGCACCTACATTTACAGATAATGTTTACAATTTGGAGACACTTGAAAATGCAATGACTGGAACACGGTATCAATTGGAAGGTGCGCACGACCCAGATATTGGTTCTAATGCCTTGCAGTCTTACAAACTAACGCAGAACCAATATTTCCGTTTAGAAACAGATGATTTTGGAGATGGAGCAAAAGTTCCCGTCCTCGTTCTGCAAAGAATTCTGGACAGAGAAAACAGCGCGAGGCATACTTTAATATTAACTGCAGCAGATGGGGGAAAGCCACAAAAAACAGGCACTCTAACAATAAATGTCGTTGTGTCAGACGTCAATGATAACGCGCCTAATTGTAGCAAACAAAAATATACTGTAACAGTGAAAGAAGACGCTCCTGATGGCACGTTTCTGCTACAGATTAACGCGACGGATCTAGATGAAGGTGAAAATGGGGAAATTGAGTACGTATTGCGAAGTAAGTTTAGAAATGGCGCGTCCGACCTCTTTTATTTAGACAGCAAGACTGGAGAATTACGAATTAATGGTGGGCTTAATTTTGAGGAAAAACAAGTCTACGAGCTTAAGGTGCTTGCCGCCGACAAAGGAGCCGTTTCGCTGTCCAGCCAATGTAACGTGCTTGTGAAAGTGGAAGATGTGAACGATAACCGACCGGAAATAGAAGTCACCTCCTTAACTGATCGAATTTCCGAGGACGCGCGTCCCGGTACCGTAGTTGCTCTGATGGGAGTGACAGACTTGGATTCAGGTGTTAATGGACAAGTAGTCTGCTCTATACCAGAGAACATACCGTTTGAACTTAAGCAGTCATCAGATACAAATTTTTATTCATTGGTTACTAAAGGAAACTTGGATAAAGAGCTAAAGTCGTTTTATGATATTGCTATAACAGCTATTGATCTGGGAACTCCTCCTCAATCATCAAGAAAGATAATTCATGTAAAAGTGATGGACGTCAATGATAACAGCCCTGTGTTCATCCAAAGCCCGTACACTTTCTATGTACCCGAAAACAACAAACCGGGTGTGTCTGTTTTCTCGGTGAGCGCAGCTGATGTAGATGAGGGCGAAAACTCAAGAGTCTCATACTCAATAGATCATGCGAACTCGGACCAAATTGTGACATCGTTCGTGAATATTAATGATGAGAGTGGTGCAATTTTTGCGCTACAAAGCTTTGACTTTGAGTTAAAGAAAACATTCCAGTTCCATGTGCTCGCTACAGATTCGGGAACGCCGCCACTCAGCAGCAACGTTACAGTGAACGTGTTCATTCTGGACCAGAACGACAACGTTCCAGTGATCTTATATCCAATCAGCGATAACGGATCTGCAGAAGGTGTAGAGGAGATTTCCCGCAGTGTAAATCCGGGACATTTTGTGACTAAAATGAGAGCCTATGACGCGGATATAGGATACAACGGCTGGTTATTATTTTCACTGCAGGAAGTGAGTGACCACAGTCTGTTTGGTTTGGATCGCTATACAGGTCAAATAAGAACTCTTCGCTCATTCACAGAAACAGATGAGGCTGAACACAAACTGGTCATACTAGTCAAAGACAATGGCAACATTTCACTTTCAGCAACAGCGACTGTAAATATTAAACTTATTGAACCCAAAGAAGCTTTTGCTGCTTCTGATGTTAAAAGTGTGGAAAACAATGTACAAGAAAATAACGTGACAATTTATCTGGTTATTACACTGGGATCGGTTTCTTTTCTTTTCATTATCAGTATCATCGTTCTGATTGTAATGCAGTGTTCCAAATTAACAGACTATTCTTCAAAGTATTTACAAGATTCAAATTATGACGGGACACTGTGTAACAGCATCCAGTACAGATCCGGGGATAAACGGTACATGTTAGTTGGACCCAGAACGAGTATCGGTTCTTCTATAATTCCAGGAAGTAAAGGAAATACTCTAGTTGTACAGGATCGGAGAAAGAGAACGTCTGGAGAGGTAAGAGCTGACTAAACTACCTTTTACGGTTATTCACTTTTGCGTTTTTCATCTTAATTTAGCAGTAATTAATGTTTAAAGGTTCAACTGCACTGACATTGGGCAACCGTGGTGCTGTCCACGGTGCTGATTTGATTTGACAAAGGGTCTGGCAAATATGTTATTTCAAATAATCAACACATAATTTTGCTTGGTTAATTAATTACATTTGGTCTTCTTCTTCTTATTATTATTATTATATTGCCTTTATGTCCTTTAAGCGCCGTATACTATTTAATTTTACTTCGTTTAGTTGCTGTAGGTCTGTACTGTCCGTTTCTTATATATATATATATTTTTTATCTTATTTTCTTTTAATAGTAGCCATCCGGCCCCAATAGAAGCAGCTATTGGGGTCTGTAATATTTGGACCACAATAGAAGAAAAAATAATTTACACAGATTTTAACCACCAAACCCATTCCAAGAGCGTTTTAGTTCTTTCAGAGCCAGATCGCAAACAAAAATAAAAATTACAGGCGTGGTTTGCGCCACATGGAGTCAGTATTACGCCATCATAATATTAATCCCTCCTTTTTTCCCTGCTTTCCAAGCTGGAAAGAGTATGTGACGTGTTTATGGAGCAGTGCGTTTTTTTGAAGGTGTTCTATCCTGTTTATGTTATGATCATGGGATATCCTTATTATTACATTTAAGCTACCCTATTCATGAAAATTATTGACCGTCTGTTCCGGATTAATTAGAATATTTTTAATCCGCGATGGACGACAATGGACAAAGGCGAAAATGGGAGTACTGTTGGATTGCTCTGTGTTTCGCTTTGCAATTGTTCTTCGTGGAACAGGTTTTTGGTCAAATAAGGTACTCTGTTTCGGAGGAGGTGAAAGAAGGAACTATTGTAGGAAACCTGGCTAGGGATTTGGGTCTTGATGTCGGCACTTTGTTGGACAGACGATTGCGTATCGTTTCGGGATCAAAGGACGCGCTTTTCAAGGTAAACCAAGACAATGGCGTCTTGTACGTGCAAAAGAAAATCGACAGAGAAGAAATATGTGACGGTGGTGATGTTTGTTTGATAAACATAAAAATTGCTGTCGATAACCCTCTTCAAATTCATTCTATTGGAATTGAAATAGTTGACATAAACGACCACCCTCCCAGTTTTGCAGAAAAACACTTATATTTCAATATAGCAGAAAATACAGCTCCTGGTGCGCGACTTGATTTGCAACCAGCGCGTGATCCAGATATTGGTGCTAGTTCGATTCGCACTTATAAATTAAGTCAAAATGAACATTTTACTTTGGAAATAAGAGACAGTGATGAGGAAAGAATTCCGTCTCTTGTATTACGGAAATATTTGGATCGAGAAAGTAAGCTTGAACATGAATTACTTTTAACGGCACTAGACGGTGGACATCCGCCAAAATCGGGGAATCTTAACATAACTATAACTGTCCTTGATATAAATGACAATCAGCCTGTGTGCAGCCAAGATGTGTACTCGTTATCTTTGCATGAAAACGTCTCTGTTGGAAAGATTGTGATGAGAGTGAATGCGACTGACCCGGATGAAAGCAGCAATGGAGAAATAGAGTACTCTTGGGGTAGAAATACACAAAGCAAAATCAAAGATATTTTTCAAATAGACAGCATTACTGGGGAAATTCAAGTAAAAAATGAGATCGATTTTGAGAACATTCAAACATATAGATTAAACATACATTCCTCCGATAAAGGACAGCCTCCGCTCTCTGTCGACTGCAGGGTTGTCATCAAAATAATAGACGTGAACGACAATGAACCCGAAATAGAAATAACCTCGATACTAAACACCGTTCCAGAGGACTCAAAACCAGGAACTGTAATTTCTTTGATTAGTGTTACAGACAAAGACTCTGGAATTAATGGCAAAGTCGTTTGTAACATCCCAGACGGTTTGCCGTTTGAGCTAAAGCCATCTGTTGAAGATAACGTCTATTCATTAATTACAAGTAAAGACTTAGACAGAGAGCTTACGTCTCACTATAATATCGTATTAATGGCTAAAGACATGGGCGAACCTGCTTTGTCCTCTTTTAAATCTCTGAATGTGAAAGTATCAGACATAAATGACAACTTTCCGCAATTTCCTCAAAATCCACTTGAGCTTTACATAACAGAAAACAATGCCCCAGGTTCCTCCATATTCTCGGTGAGCGCAACCGATAAAGACCTGAACGAAAATGGAGAAATCACATATCAAATTATGAAAGGTGAAGCGCGGACTAATCACTTGTGGTCAGTTTTGAATATAAATACAGAGACAGGTGTTATACGTGCACTTAAGAGCTTTGACTTCGAAACTACAAAAACGTTCCAGTTCCATGTACTCGCTACAGATTCTGGAACTCCGTCACTAAGCAGCAACGTTACAGTGAACGTATTCATTCTGGATCAGAACGACAACATTCCAGTGATCTCATATCCAATCAGCGCTAACGGTTCTGCTGAAGGTGCTGAGGAGATTCCCCGAAATGTGAATCCAGGATATTTTGTAACTAAAGTGAGAGCTTATGATGCGGATATAGGATACAACGGCTGGTTATTATTTTCACTGCAAGAAGTGAGTGACCACAGTCTGTTTGGATTGGACCGCTATACAGGACAAATAAGGACTCTTCGCTCATTCACAGAAACAGATGACGCTGAACATAAACTGGTCATACTGGTCAAAGACAACGGTAATGTTTCACTTTCAGCAACAGCGACTGTGATCATTAAAATTGTTGAACCCAAAGAAGCTTTTGCTGCGTCCGATGTTAAAAACGTAGTAAAAGAAGAGGGAAAAAATAACAATATATTTTATTTGGTCATTACATTGGGATCTGTTTCATTTCTTTTTGTTATAAGCGTCATCGTGCTGATTGTAATGCAGTTCTCCAAGTCTACAGACTATTCCTCCAAGTATTTACAAAACGCAAATTACGACGGTACACTTTGTCATAGCATCCAGTACAGATCCGGAGATAAACGGTACATGTTAGTTGGACCCAGAACGAGTATCGGTTCTACTATATTTCCAGGAAGTAAAGGAAATACTCTAGTTGTACAGGATCGGAGAAAGAGAACGTCCGGAGAGGTAAGAGCTGACTAAACTACTTGTTATTCATTTTTGCCTGTTTCATCATAATTTATCATCACTTTCCTATAAGCTTGCAAACATATGCAAACATCACTTTTATTGGTGAAATTTAAAACTATATTCTTTCTTCAAGAAAGTGATTATATTTTCGAGGGTTTCCCAGTGTAACACTTATGGTTAGTTGTTTACAGTTAAAAGTTCGGACACATACTCAAGAAGGTATCGATTTTTTAAAATTCGCATTCGAGATAATATACGGGAAATTATCAGGTAGTAAAAACTGTCTTCATAGAACAGGACTCAAGGTGTCAGTAAAACACCACGATCCTCTCCAGAAGCCAGACCCTACCCATCCTGTGTTCTCGTGCATTGCTGTAGGACGACTGCCGTGAGCACGACGATAAACTGACTTAAATACCTAAAAACACATAAAAGGCACGTGGAAAATTTATTATTTTCTATTTTAGGTCGAAAATGTGCTTATGGCTTAACTGTATCGTTGGCTATTTATTTGTTCTTTAAAGACGATTGCTCATGATGGATAACAACAGACAACGGCGCAGATGGGATTCTTCATGGATTGTTCTTCGAATTTCATTGCTAATCTGCCTTGAAAACAAGATTACGGCACAGATAAGGTATTCAATTCCGGAAGAATTGAAAGTAGGATCTGCTGTAGGAAATGTTGCTAAGGACTTAGGTCTTGATATTAATACATTAGGGGACAGGCGGCTTCGTACTGTGTCTGGTTCTGATAGCAATCTTTTCCACTTAAACAAGAACAATGGCGTTTTGTACACCCATAAGAAAATTGACAGAGAAGAAGCATGTCCGGGAAACAATCCTTGCGTTATAAATTTAAAAATAGTGGTTGAAAACCCTCTTGAGATTCATTACATAGGCGTAGAAGTTACAGATGTAAATGACCATTCGCCGATGTTTATGGAAAAGGAGAAATGTCTTGAAATAGCTGAATCGACTGCTCAAAATACTCGTTTTCATTTGCAAGCTGCTCGTGACCCTGACACTGGAGAGAACTCTGTTCGCTTATACAAACTGAGTAAAAACGAACATTTTGATGTGGAAGTACGGGACTGGGGAGAAGACAAGCTTCCCTTTTTGGTATTACAAAAGCCACTCGATCGCGAGCGCAAAGCGGAGCATAACTTAATTTTAACCGCCGTCGATGGGGGAAGCCCACAAAGGTCAGGTGCACTCAACATAACAGTTATTGTTCTTGATGTGAATGACAATCGTCCTATATTTAGTCAAGACGTATATACGACAACACTGAAAGAAAACACACCGATGGGAACTTTGGTGTTAAAATTACATGCAAGTGATAATGATGATGGTGTAAATGGGGAAGTGACTTTTGGTTTTGGGGCTGGCAAAAACCAAAACGCGTTTGATAATTTCGTTTTAGATAAAGTAACGGGTGAGATTCGAGTCAAGGGCGAAATAGATTTTGAAAAAACTAACATTTACAAACTAGACATTCAAGCCTCAGACGGTGGGCAGCCTCCTTTGACAACTGATTGCAGAGTAATCCTAAAGGTTCTAGATGTAAATGACAATCGGCCATACATAGAGGTAACGTCATTATCGAACATAGTTTCTGAGGATACCAGACCTGGAACTGTAATATCGCTCATTAGTTTTAGTGATAGAGACACTGGTGCCAACGGGGAAGTCAAATGTTCTATATTAGAAACTGTACCATTTGAATTAAAGCCATCTATTCAAGAGAACATGTACTCATTAGTGATAAAAGAACAACTGGACCGAGAGCTAGTTTCATATTATGACATAACAATTAGAGCCACTGACCTAGGGCAACCTCCTTTAATCACAACTAAAACACTAAGCGTGCAAATTTCAGATGTGAATGACAACAATCCAGTATTCACCCAAAAGCCCGTTGAACTGTATATATTTGAAAATAATTTTTCAGGCTCATCTATATTCTCTATTATTGCATCTGATAACGATGTAAATGAAAATGCTTTAATTTCCTATAGTATTCTCAGAGTCGGCGATGTATACAATGACATTGCGTCATACCTTACCATTCATTCTGAAACAGGAGTTATACATGCGATAAAATCTTTTGACTTTGAAACAACCAAGACTTTCCAGTTCCACGTGCTCGCTACAGATTCTGGATCTCCGCCACTCAGCAGCAATGTTACAGTGAACGTGTTCATTCTGGATCAGAACGACAACACTCCAGTGATCGTATATCCAATCAGTGCTAACGGTTCTGCTGAAGGTGTGGAGGAGGTTCCCCGCAATGTAAATCCAGGACATTTTGTCACTAAAGTGAGAGCATATGACGCGGACATAGGGTACAACGGGTGGTTATTATTTTCGCTGCAGGAAGTGAGTGACCACAGTCTGTTTGGTTTGGATCGCTATACGGGACAGATCAGGACTCTTCGGTCAATCACAGAAACAGATGAGGCTGAACAAAAACTGGTCATACTGGTCAAAGACAATGGAAATGTTTCACTTTCATCAACAGCCACTGTGATCATTAAACTTGTTGAACCCAAAGAAGCATTCGCCGCCTCCGATGTTAAACACGCAGTCAAAGAAGATGAAAATGATGTGGCATTTTATTTGATTATTACCTTGGGATCAGTTTCTTTTCTTTTCCTTATCAGCATCATTGTGCTGATTGTAATGCAGTGCTCCAAATCTATAGACGATTCCTCCAAGTATTTACAAGATACAAATTACAACGGAACATTGTGTCACAGCATTCAGTACAGATCTGGAGATAAGCATTATATGTTAGTTGGGCCCAGAACGAGTATCAGTTCGACTATAGTTCCCGGCAGTAATGCAAATACACTAGTGATACAAGATCGCAGGAGAATTTCTGGTGAGGTAAGACCAAAATCTAATGTATAATATGTTTCCACCCATTCATCCATCCATCCATCCATCCATCCATCCATCCATTCATCCATCCATACTGTATATTAATGTATATTATCTGCTAGTAAATAGAAAGCTCTCCATGGTCCTGAAATTGAACGACACAGCTGTTCGAGATAATAAATTTATTTTGCATTTAGAAGTGTGGAAGAAGGAGAAAAAGAGAAATACAATGTTCAAGAGATTTAAGGTTCAAGAGACTTTACTTGCCATATATACACATACCAACATTATAAGGGCATTACGTGATTAAAAAAGAAAGATAACAGAAGTAGAATGAGTTAAGAATAAATAGTAAAATTATTTAAGCTATCCGACTCTAACACACTATAAAAATTATCTTGTTCTGTAGTGTACTGTAGTATGTTTTAAAAACGATCCCCAGATATTGAACTATTGCACTGGCAAAAACTTATAAATTGCACTTTTTCTTAAAGGTTTATTGCAAATTTAATGTCACAGTTTTTATATCGCACTTTTTGTTAATAAATAAGATGAATTATAGCACCTCCATCTTATACCAGATATACAGTATGTACAATAGGTCTCTATATGACAGATATAAAAACAAACAGATATATGGATACTGATTAGACCAGCAGATATCTGTATTACAGGGATACGTGTACTTACTTAATCTTTGTTATGGACAAGTAAGATAAAAAAAAGTAGATAATGATTCATTTCTTTCTTTGATTGTATAAAGTGCTAAATAGCTTAGCACTGTAAAGCATAAAGCATACTGCACTTAAAGCCTCCGATGGCTGTTTATTAATCAGCTTTGTCATGATTCGATGTAAACACTGTATCATTATTATGAATGTATTTTTTATATTTCTGTATAAAGGTTTTTTCAGTTATAATATATTATGTTTAAATATATTATGGGTAAAAAAGAACATTGCGCTCTTGGCTTAGGTAGACCTCAAGGTGTCACTGATGCATAAGGAAATTTATTGTAGTAGGCATTGCTGGATTGCGTTGGGTCAGGCAGCAGCAGATCCACGTAAACCTGCTGAACGGAGCATGGCGATTATGTAGGACGACGACAATTTTATAAAATGAAGAACTGACATATGCCAAGATTCAGTGTTTGAGAATAGACCTTTTACTAGAATAAAAGGACACTACGTTTATTGGATTATTTGTAGTGAATCATCTTTAGCGATGGAAGGCGGAGGACAAAGGCTCCAATGGCAGACATGCTGGATGTCGCTGTACTTTTCTTTAACGATGGGCTTTACAGAAGGAGTATTTGCTCAGATACGGTACTCTGTTCCAGAGGAAGTAAAAACAGGATCGGTTGTGGGAAATATTGCCAAGGATTTGGGTTTTGATGTAAGTACTTTGTTAGAAAGACGACCCCGTTTGGTTTCTGGCTCTAATAACGCCCTTTTTGAATTAAATCCGAACAATGGGATTTTGATCATTCATGAGAAAATCGACAGAGAGAAGATATGTGATGACTCCAATGCATGTTCGATTAATCTAAAACTTATTGTGGAGAATCCCCTTGAAATTCATTATGTGGAAGTTGAAGTTATAGACGTAAACGATCATTCACCGAGTTTTACTGATAACGAACAGGTTCTAGAAATATCAGAATCCACTTTGCCCGGTGAGGAATTTCAGTTACAACCTGCACGCGACCCCGATTCTGGTGTAAATGCTATACGCTTTTATAAATTAAATAAAAATGAACATTTTGAGGTTGTAGTTCGAGAAAACGGAGAGGGGCAAATACCAGTTTTAAAACTACACAAGTCGTTGGACAGGGAGCAACAAAAAATACATAATTTGATGCTGACAGCCATTGACGGCGGAACCCCAGTAAGATCTGGTAGCATAAATATTTCAGTAATAGTTTTAGATGAAAATGATAACAGGCCAAAATTTAGCCAGGAACTTTATACTGTTACAATAGAAGAAAATGCTCACGTTGGTGCTCTTGTTTTCAGAGTCAATGCTACTGATTTGGACGAAGGATCAAATGGAATTATAACATTTTCTTTCGTGAAAAATCTCGACAAAAAGGTGTACGGTACTTTCGAATTAGACAAAAATACAGGTGACGTTACCGTAAAAGGCGACGTAGACTTCGAGACTACAGATACTTTTAGAGCTATAATTACGGCGTCAGATAAAGGACAACCACCTAAAACAAGCAACTGCAGAGTGGTAATAAAAGTAGCTGATATAAACGACAACAAACCTGAGATTGATATTACTTCTCTGTCTGATGTGGTTCCTGAAAATTCAAAAATTGGAACAGTAATTTCTATTATTAGTGTAACCGACAAAGACTCCGGGATCAATGGAAAGATAATTTGTAGCACACTAGACAGCGTACCTTTTGAGCTGAAGTCGTCGTTTAAAGAAAGTATGTATTCCTTAGTAATCAGTGCACAACTAGACCGAGAGCGCAGATCACATTACGAAATAACAATAACAGCTACAGATCTGGGACAGCCGCCCCTATCTTCAATTAAAACATTACTCGTCCAAATATCAGATGTAAACGACAACAGCCCAGAATTTTCCCAGAACCCTCTTGAGTTTTATCTACTTGAGAACAACTACCCTGGTGCGCCTATATTTTCTGTTAGCGCTTCAGACAAAGACGCGAATGAAAATGCCGCAATCTCTTATCAAATTCTTAACAAAAGAGAACAAAACATTGCTTCTTTCCTGAATATCAATTCTGAAACCGGAGTAATTTATGCGCTTAAGAGTTTCGATTATGAGGAAGCCAAAACCTTCCAGTTCCATGTACTCGCTACAGATTCTGGAACTCCGTCACTAAGCAGCAATGTTACAGTGCACGTGTACATTCTGGATCAGAACGACAACGTTCCAGTAATCTTATATCCTGTCAGTGCTAATGGTTCTGCTGAAGGTGTGGAGGAAGTTCCCCGCAATGTAAATCCAGGACATTTGGTGACTAAAGTGAGGGCCTATGACGCGGACATAGGATACAACGGCTGGTTATTATTTTCACTGCAGGAAGTGAGTGATCACAGTCTTTTTGTTTTGGACCGCTATACAGGACAGATCAGAAGCCTTCGCTCATTCACAGAAACAGATGAGGCTGAACATAAATTGGTCATACTGGTCAAAGACAACGGAAATGTTTCACTTTCGACAACAGCCACTGTGATTATTAAACTTGCTGAGCCCAAAGAGGCTTTTGCTGCTTCCGATGTAAAAAAAGCAGTACATAATGAAGAAGAAAATAGCGTTACATTTTATTTGATCATTACCTTGGGATCGGTTTCCTTCCTTTTCATCATCAGTATCATAGTGCTGATTGTAATGCAGTGCTCCAAATCAACAGACTATTCTTCAAAGTATTTACAGGATATAAATTATGATGGGACTTTGTGTCACAGCATCCAGTACAGATCCGGAGATAAACGGTACATGTTAGTCGGACCCCGAACGAGTATCGGTTCTAACACAGTTGTAGGAAGTAGCGCGAATACTCTAGTAATACAAGATCGCAGGAGGAGAACGTCTATGGAGGTAAGCGTTTATTTAATTAATAACTGTTTTTCCATGTTTACTGCAACCTATCTTTACCGTTACACGTATATTTTTAAATAAAGTTCATCCAAGCTAAAATAACAGAAACGTCTATTTTTGGGTTTCTTAAAAAATGTGATTAATACCTTTCTGGCATATTAAAACGTGAACAGTTTGCTGTGCAACAATAGGGAGGAGGCTTTCCATAGCAAAACTATGATATGTTTGTCTTGAGCATGTTAAATAAGAAGGGTGATAGTATGTTATACTATAGTATGGTGATAGTATACTATAATAATAATAATATAAAATGAGGGTGCATCTGCCTACTCATTATTTGGTTAACTGTTGTAGATTTAGATTTTATGGCTTATTAAAACAAATTGTTCCAGTGACCAGATGGAGTCAGTGTTGCATAGGGACAGATAGCAGCAGTTCCCACCCACTGCTGCATGTACTTGTTTTGTTCTGCATCTAGGGAGACGCGGGATTGTGTTGCACGAGGACTGTTTTACCTAATTTTATTTTTTAATAAATCGTGTTATCACCATTATATATATTATAGATCATGGATATATATCTTTGGTAATCTAAACTAAAATCATAATTGTAACATAATTAAACTGATTTAGGGAATCATCTGGGATGGATAAAGTCACACAATGGCGTACATGGAACTACTGCTGCTTTGCGCTACGTATTTCTTTGCTGCTGTGCTTGGGAAAGCAGGTTTGTGCTCAGATAAGGTACTCTATTCCAGAGGAAGTAAACGATGGAACAGTTGTGGGAAATATTGCAAAGGATTTGGACCTGGATGTAAGAACATTGGTGGACAGACGCTTACGTATCGTTTCGGGACCTAAAGATATTCCTTTCCAAGTAAACCAGAACAATGGCGTCTTGCATGTTCATAAAAACATTGACAGAGAGGAGGTATGTGGCAGCATCAGTCCCTGTGTATTTAACCTTAAAATTGCAGTAGATAACCCGTTAGAGATTCATTACGTGGTAGTAGACATTACGGATACAAATGACAACGCACCTCGATTTCCAGATAAACGACAAAGAGTAGAGATCGCGGAGAGCACTATACCCGGGGCGCGTTTTCAAATACAAAGTGCACGCGATCCTGACATTGGCGTATATTCTGTGCGCTCTTACAAATTAAGCAAAAACGAACATTTCGAATTGGAAATAAAAGACAGGGACGAAGAAAAGGTACCATTCCTGGTTTTACAAAAAGCATTAGATAGGGAGCGTAAAGCTGAACACGAACTCACACTGACCGCAGTGGATGGTGGAAATCCATCAAGGTCTGGCATATTAAATGTCATTGTCACTGTTCTCGATATCAACGACAATCGTCCAGTGTTTAGTCAAGAGGTTTACACGGTACATTTGCAGGAAAACGTTCCGATCGGTACTATTATATTACAAGTAAACGCAACAGATCTAGACGAGGGTACAAACGGAGAGATCATATACTCTTTAGGTAATAATTTCAACAGTAAAACTTATGATGCATTTGATTTGGATACAGTTTCTGGTGAAATAAGCGTAAAAGGCAAAATCGATTTTGAAAGCACTGATGTGCACAGATTGGACATTTTGGCCTCCGATAAAGGCACACCTCCGATGACTGTTAATTGCAGGGTCACTGTAAAAATTTTAGATGTGAATGATAACAGTCCTGAAATAGAAATTACATCACTCTCTAATGTAGTGCCTGAAGATTCCAAACCGGGAACAGTTATTTCTTTAATCAGTGTTTTAGACACAGATTCTGGTGTGAACGGGAAAGTTATATGTTCTTTGTCATCGAACACACCATTTGAACTAAAACAGTCTGTGCAGGAAAATATGTACTCTTTAATTACAAACTCTTATTTGGACAGAGAGGAGATTTCACATTACGAAATAATTTTAACAGCCACAGACCTGGGTCAGCCTTCTCTAACTGCACAGAAGAGTTTGAGTGTCCAGGTATCAGATGTGAATGATAATCGACCAGAGTTTTCTCGAAATCCCATGGAATTATACCTAACAGAAAACAACACCCCCGGTGCTTCAATATTTTCTGTAACTGCTTCAGACAAAGATATGAATGAAAATGCAGTGATCTCATACAGCATTCTTAGAGGCGATGGTGCAAAGAACAACATGCCAACATTCCTAAGTATCAATTCTGAAACAGGAATTATTCATGCCCTAAAAAGTTTTGATTATGAAGTAACCAAAAGGTTCCAGTTCCACGTGGTCGCTACAGATTCTGGAACACCGTCACTAAGCAGCAATGTTACAATGAACGTGTACATTCTGGATCAGAACGACAACGTTCCAGTGATATTATATCCAGTCAGTGCTAATGGAACTGCTGAAGGTGTAGAGGAGATTCCTCGTAATGTGAATCCAGGACATGTGGTAACTAAAGTGAGGGCCTATGATGTGGATATAGGATACAATGGCTGGTTATTGTTTTCACTGCAGGAAGTGAGTGACCACAGTCTTTTTGTTTTGGACCGCTATTCAGGACAGATCAGGACCCTTCGCTCATTCTCAGAAACAGATGAGCCTGAACACAAACTGGTCATACTGGTCAAAGACAATGGTAACGTTTTACTTTCAGCAACAGCCACTGTAATCATTAAACTTATTGAACCCAAAGAGGCTTTTGCTTCATCCGATGTTACAAATTCAGCAAACCATGACGAGTCGAATGACGTGACATTTTATTTAATTATTACCTTGGGATCGGTTTCGTTTCTTTTCCTTATCAGCATCATTGTGCTGGTTGTAATGCAGTGCTCCAAATCTACAGACTTTTCATCCAAGTATTTACAAGATACAAATTATGACGGGACTTTGTGTCACAGCATCCAATACAAATCCGGAGATAAACGCTACATGTTAGTTGGACCCCGAATGAGTATCGGTTCTACTATAGTTCCAGGAAGTAACAGGAATACTTTAGTGGTATCAGATCGCAGAAGGAGAACTTCTGTTGAGGTAAGAGTCAAGTCAGTCTTCTTTACTGTTTAAAAATAGAAGCTTCTCATACTGTACCTCTATGAAGAATAATTTTGGGTATTTTTCGTCTCATGCCTCAAATATCACAATATTTAAAACAGTTCATTTTAAAATGTTCAATGAATACCATAATGAATCTAAGCCAAACCAATCTAAGCATCTGGCACGGCCAGGGGCACGGGAGAGATTTTTGAGGTAGGGGTGTTGGGAGAGGTGGGGTTGGGTGGCAAAGCTAAAAAGAAAAATCTAAAATTTTTAAGCTTATTCAACAATGCTTGTGGCATTTCATTAGATGTGGACTTGTCGTTTAACATAGTGACTGAGGAATGATGACACGTTGACATTTTATTATGCCTACTTTATTAATATGCCTACATGATCAATGATTGTCTCATCAAATCATTCTGATCAAACGCTAATCAAACTCTTTCTTCATTGTCTGGTATCGGATTGTCAATCAACCAACCACATAACAGCACTCTACAATATGATTTAATTATACATTCACAGATTACTAGTGCATTGTAATGTTATGTGAGAAAACATTGATGGATTTGTTGTTTAATTCTAACAGTATATATATAAAACTGGAAAACAACAAAGAATTCATGCACAAAAATGTAACCTATACTGAGGATGATTTGTCACAGACACAGGGATGTGTCTTTTTCAACCTGAATTGGGGCTTGTCTTATTGTCATCAGATATTGTCTAAAAGTACTAGGTCACAAGGAAATGCAATCCTTTGCAAGGGCAATGCAAGCAACAAAAATATCTACTTATGAATAATAAATCATTCACACCAGGAAGTCCAGCTCTTCTTTTGCATTTATCAAAAACTAGCATCTTTATTTATTTAGGTGAATGATTAGAAATGATTCTCCTGTTAATACAGAGAAGCCAATAAGCCAGAAGTAAATATGTTATGGAATATATATATATATATAATGGTAGATTTGTAACAAAAAAAAGGGATTTATTTTGTTGTTTTAGATTTTATTTTTGTCTTGTTTTGTTTTGTTCATTGGTTTTATTCTGCCATTTGTTTATTTCCTGCATGTTGTAAGACACCTAAACAAACAGGACATATGCACAGAAATAACTTACTGGCAGATTCACATGTTTTAATAAAAATACACACGTGGACAAAATTGTTGGTACCCTTCGGTCAATGAAAGAAAAACTCACAATGGTCACAGAAATAACTTTAATCTGAGAAAAGTAATAATAAATAAGATTTCTATGAATGTTAACCAATGAAAGTCAGACATTGCTTTTCAACCATGCTTCAACGGAATTATTAAAAAAAAAATGAACTTATGGAACAGGCCTGGACAAAAATGATGGTACCCCTAACTTAATAGTTTGTTGCACAACCTTTTGAGGCAATCACTGCAATCAAACGATTCCTGTAACTGTCAATGAGACTTCTGCACCTCTCTGCAGGTATTTTGGCCCACTCCTCATGAGCAAACTGCTCCAGTTGTTTCCGGTTTGAAGGGTGCCTTTTCCAGACAGCATGTTTCAGCTCCTTCCAAAGATGCTCAAAAGGATTGAGGTCAGGGCTCATAGAAGGCCACTTTAGAATAGTCCAATGTTTTCCTCTTAGCCGTTCTTGGGTGTTTTTAGCTGTGTGTTTTGGGTCATTGTCCTGTTGCAAGACCCATGACCTGCGACAGAGACCCAGCTTTCTGATACTGGCCTGCACATTTCTCTCTAGAATCCCTTGATAGTCTTGAGATTTCATTGTACCCTGCATAGATTCAAGACACCCTGTGCCAGATGCAGCAAAGCAGCCCCAGAACATAACAGAGCCTTCTCCATGTTTCACAGTAGGGACAGTGTTCTTTTCTTGATATGCTTCATTTTTCCGTCTGTGAACATAGAGCTGATGTGCCTTGGCAAAAAGTTCCATTTTTGTCTCATCTGTTCATAGGACATTCTCCCAGAAGCTTTGTGGCTTGTCAACATGTAGTTTGGCATATTTCAGTCTGGCTTTTTTATGATTTGTTTTCAACAATGGTGTCCTCCTTGGTCGTCTCCCATGTAGTCCACTTTGGCTCAAACAACGACGGATGGTGCGATCTGATACTGATGTTCCTTGAGCATGAAGTTCACCTTGGATCTCTTTAGAAGTCTTTCTGGGCGCTTTTGTTACCATTCGGATTATCCACCTCTTTGATTTGTCATCAATTTTCCTCCTGCGGCCACGTCCAGGGAGGTTGGCTACAGTCCCATGGATCTTAAATTTCTGAATAATATGTGCAACTGTAGTCACAGGAACATCTAGCTGCTTGGAAATGGTCTTATAGCCTTTACCTTTAACATGCTTGTCTATAATTTTCTTTCGAATCTCCTGAGACAACTCTTTCCTTCGCTTCCTCTGGTCCATGTTGAGTGTGGTACATACCATGTCGCCAAACAACACAGTGACTACCTGGAGCCCTATATATAGGCTCACTGACTGATTACAAGATTGTAGACACCTGTGATGCTAATTAGTGGACACCTTGAATTAACATGTCCCTTTGGTCACATTATTTTCAGTATTTTCTAGGGGTACCATCATTTTTGTCCAGGCCTGTTCCATGAGTTTATTTTTTTAAATAATTCTGTTGAAGCATGGTTGAAAAGCAATGTCTGACTTTCATTGGTAAACATTCATAGAATTTTTTAAAATTATTACTTTTGTCAGATTAAAGTTATTTATGTGACCATTGTGTGTTTTTCTTTCATTGACCGAAGGGTACCAACAATTTTGTCCACGTGTGTAGCCTTACATTTTTTTAAAATCTTTTAAAATCAGTGTATGAGTAATTTTCCATCATTGTGGTAATAAAAAAAATGTTGAGATTCATTACAGTGCAACTGGTGGACTTAAGAGGCAGGCCCTGAGTTGCTCCTCTGTTTCCCTTGGAACAAAAACATGCTGTAAATTTGTACACCTGCCTTAGAACATGTCTGAACAAATAAGAAAATATTTTAAAATGATGTAATGAATGTAAAGGAAGTGTACTGTACATACAAATTTGTGGCAATATTGGGCTTTCAATTAATTTGTTGAAGATATCCCCATGAATTTGGAGCATAACATTTAATTTATATGGGGTTTTCTGAAATTAACACAGGGTAAAAATTATACATCGAGGATAAAAAATATACACACATCCATTTTAATAATTAATTCAACATACTGAAAGTATTGAGAGTAGGCCCCTCAAGTTTACTGTTAGTGATCTTGTTTGACAACAGCTGGTAGCTTCTGTACATAAAAATGCTTTGTTTGGCAACAACAATAGAAAACAATAGAAAAGTCCAAGGAGCTCAGTGCAGATCTAAAAAAAATAATAATAGCAGGAATGTCTCAGAAACATTTCTAAATGACTGTAGAATCCAAGATTTGAAACAGTTCTAAGTAGGTACAAGGTACAGGAAAGTGACTAGAAGAAAGCTGAAAGGAAACTGGTTTGAATCAGGAACAGCCCAGGAACCACCAAAGCACCGGCCTGCCATGAAGTGTCAGTGTGAACTGCCATAAAATCTTCTGAAACACTTGTAAAGGTTGCAGCTGATCACATGGACAAAGGAAAGTTTTAACCAGAGGTATGTTTGGAGATGTAAAGGTGATTCATTCAACCCCACTGTACCAACTGTTAGTCATTGGATACAGCACAATATGTTGGGGTCATTTTGCTGCCAAGAAGAAAGAAGACTACCTCAGAATTTTTAAGCATAAACCCAAGTCATCAGCTAGATGTTAAACTCTTGGACATACCTGAGTGTTCCTACAGGAAAATGAACTCAAACACATATCAAACCTGGTTCTGAAATGGATAAAGCAGGCTGACTTTAAGCTTCTGGAGTCTGAAACCTATTAAAAAAAATTGGTGACTACTTAAGACTGCCTTTGAGAAAAACAACAAATACTGCCGTTTATGATTCAGGTCACATATTTTGTTCCTTGCAATTAAAAACAAATGAATTAATATAACCTTTGCACAAATGCATTACTTAAGCAATATAACAAGAGAGGGAGTGCTTTTGTGATAAATATCAGCATGGCTGTGATGGGGTTGCAGGCACAAGGTCATCACAACTGTGCAAATATTACAACCTCAGTGTGATATTGTTTTTATATAACAGTTCCACAAACACTATTTATTAACAGATTATGATTTGTTTGTTTATTTATTCAGTTATTTTTCTCTGCCAATAAATATCCATCTGTTACTGGGGAAACTAACTAACCTGGACTGGAGGAGCTGGTGATCACAGTTACCGGCTGACAGTTAGTCAGGTACTTTCCAGTTTCAGTGTTAAATTCCAAATAGCAGTAAATGCAAAGTTATATCGCAAGGTTATATCGCCTCGTCCCACCATCTCTCAGGGATCGAGGGCGGCATTCATCCTAACTCTTTTCTGTTCTGGCACCTAGGTGGTGGAACGAACTTCCTCTAGATGTCCGTACAGCAGAGACTTTGACTATCTTTAATCGGCGACTCAAAACTAATCTATTTCTCCAGTACTTACAGGACTAACCCCCCCCCCCCCCAAAAAAAAATCTTCCCAGTTGTGTTAGACTAATTGCACTTAGTTATTGACCTAGTTAACCCAGTGTAAGTATCTATCCAGTAATGTAAACCTTAAAGCACTTTTTGTAAGTCGCTCTGGATAAAAGCGTCTGCCAAATGCCTAAATGTAAATGTAAATGTAAATGTTATTGCCCTATGGTGTACAATCTCTTGTCCCACACATCAAGTAAAGCTCTGGATGCGCTTGGAAGTGTTTGAGGGTGATTCAGGATTCAGACTCATGTCAGAAGCAATTTAGCTTTGTAGCTGTAAATAAGAAAACATAGAAGTAATTGGGACGGTGAAGAAGCATTTATTAAGGAGACACATTTTTATGAATGAGTTTTGGCAAGCAGTTGCTTTCTCCTCAGTATCACAGACCATATAAACCTGCATTCCCATGCCCTGTGAAGACTTGTAACTGTCTTGAATGCTTTCCATTTGTGAATTATATTTCTCATGCACCTGGCTGCCACTTAGACTTAAAGCTTGTGGAAGTAGCAAGGGGGCATGGCAATAAACCTTTAATATTACATGATTGTCTGAGGTTGTGTTTGGCTAAGATCTGCTACAATCAGATGCTTTTTATTATGTTTTTTACAGACAGAAGTGGGGACTCTACCTTTTTCACGAGTCTGTACATGTGAGCTACCGATTTTAAACGAACTTCAGTAAAACTTTCAAAACAATTTACAATCGTAAGTAATCAGCATGAAAACATAAATATTGACCTGTGTGCACGCTTAGACTGGGTCTGGAATATGAAATTCAAATAAAAGCCGGGTCGTCCTGCACCACTGTCCCCTGTTTATAAATTTAGCATCATTATGCTGTTCTTTTCCTCCATAAAACGATGAAATAGCAACAGTATAGACATTTTTTTCATGTTTCTCACAAATATAGCCATACGGGGTCAGTGTTACATAAGGACAGAGAGGAGATCCGTAGTCCTGCCCACTGCTGTCTTTTGCGCAAGTCTGTTTTTGTTCTTTATCCGAAAAGACATCAGCCTAAGTAACACGAGGAATTTTTTAAATAGAACCTATCCACTCGCCTTAAAATCATACATAATGGATTTTTTTTAATTATATGTCTGACTGTTTACTGAACAGAAACTTCACACTGTTGCGACCAAATACAGATTTAAAGACACAATCAAGATGGATAACAGAGAACAAAGACGGAGATCTGTGTACTGCTGGATTGCTATAGGTTATACTTTGCTGATTTGTTTCGGGAGGCAGGTTTCCGCTCAGATAAAGTATCTTATACCAGAGGAAGTGAAAGAGGGCTCGACTGTGGGAAATATTGCAAAGGACCTGAGTCTTGATGTCAGTTCTTTAGTGGACAGACGGTTTCGTATCGTTTCTGGAACAAACGCTGCTTTATTTCAGCTAAACCAGAACAATGGTGTCCTGTCTGTACGTAAGAAAATCGACAGAGAAGAGGTATGTGATAGTGGCGCTTCGTGCATCATAAATGTAAAAATCGCCGTGGACAATCCGCTAGAGATTCATTATGTTATTGTAGAAGTTACTGACGTTAATGATCACAACCCATGGTTTCCCGAGAAAGAACAGCATTTTGAAATTGCTGAAAATACTTTACCTGGCGCACGATTCGAGCTCCAAAGCGCCCGTGATCCAGACATCGGCACTAATTCTATTCGCACATATGTTCTATCAAAGAATAACCATTTTGACTTAGAAATGAGGGATAACTTAGAGGAGGAGAAAACCCCATTCCTGGTTTTACACAAGGCGTTAGACAGAGAGCAAAAAGAAAAGCATAGTTTAGTTTTGACCGCAGTAGATGGAGGAACTCCTCCAAGATCTGGCACATTAAACATTAATGTTCTTGTCCTTGACACCAACGACAACCGTCCAGTATGCAGCAAAGATGCTTACTATGTTACACTAAGAGAAAACACTCCTGTAGGCACTTCAGTAGTACGTGTCAATGCGACAGATTTGGATGAGGGCGTAAATGGCGAAATAATGTACAGCTTTGGTAAAACTATTCGACAAAACGTGCATGACACATTTACCCTGGATGGTGTCACCGGAGAAATACAAATTAAAGAGCCTATTGACTTTGAAGAAAACGAAGTATATAGACTAAACATACAGGCATCCGACAAAGGGCAGCCGCCAATGACAAATGACTGCAGGGTTATTATAAAAATTATTGATGAAAACGATAATTATCCAGAGATAGATGTGACATCACTGTCTAACGTAGTACCTGAAGATTCACAACCTGGCACTGTCGTTTCTTTAATTAGTGTCACAGATAAAGACATGAGTGTTAACGGGAAAGTTACTTGTAGTATCTCCAATGATGTACCATTTGAATTAAAACCATCCGTTCAGGAGAACATGTACTCCTTAGCTACTAAACAAACTTTAGATCGGGAGCTTGTTTCACATTATGACATCGTAATAAAAGCCACTGATTTAGGCCAGCCTCCACTTTCTACATTCAAAACATTGACTGTTCAAATTTCAGATGTTAATGATAATATTCCAGAATTTATCCAAAATCCTCTTGAACTGTACTTGATAGAAAATAACGTTCCCGGTTCTTCGATATTCTCTGTCAGCGCGTCTGATAGGGATCTGAGTGAAAATGCTGCGATTTCTTATCAAATCATTAGAAACACAGAAAACTTACGATCGAGTATTATGCAGGCTCGTGCAATAAAGAATGATATGGCAATGTTCTTAAATGTCAATCCAGAAACAGGCATTATTAGCTCGCTAAAGAGTTTTGATTTTGAAACCACCAAGACGTTCCAGTTCCACGTGCTCGCTACAGATTCTGGATCGCCGTCATTAAGCAGCAACGTCACAGTTAACGTGTACATTCTGGATCAGAACGACAACATTCCAATGATCCTATATCCAGTCAACGCCAATGGTTCTGCTGAAGGCGTAGAGGAGATTCCGCGTAATGTGAATCCAGGACATTTGGTGACTAAAGTGAGAGCCTATGACGCGGATATAGGATACAACGGCTGGTTATTATTTTCACCTCTGGAAGTTAGTGACCACAGTCTTTTTGGATTGGACCGCTATACAGGACAAATCAGGACGCTTCGTCCACTCACAGAAACTGATGAGGCTGAACACAAATTGATCATACTGGTCAAAGACAATGGAAATGTTTCACTTTCCGCAACGGCATCTGTAATCATTAAACTTGTTGAACCCAAAGAGGCTTTTGCTGCTTCTGACGTTAAACGTTCGGTAAATGATGTAGAGGAAAATAACCTTACATTTTATTTGATCATTACCCTGGGCTCTGTCTCAGTGCTTTTTGTTATTAGTATTATAGTTTTAATAGCAATGCAGTGCTCCAAATCAACAGAAAATACGTCCAAGTATTTACAAGATACAAATTACGACGGAACACTGTGTCACAGCATCCAGTACAGGTCCGGAGACAAACGCTACATGTTAGTTGGACCAAGAACGAGTATCGGTTCAACTATATTTCCGGGTAGCAATGGCAACACTTTGGTGGTAGCAGATCGCAGGGGGAGAACTTCTGGTGAGGTAAGACGCGATGATTCAACTTCCACAAAAATAAATGTACTTATAATCTTTGCCTTGAAAAACACTACATTTTTTTTATGTCGTGCACTGAAGCTTGTTTAAAACCAGTTACAGGCAGATCACTTCTCTCACTCATTAATTAGTTTTCTGATTTTTCGCTAAAGGAGGTAATAATATCCGAGTCAAAATAAAATATTCTACATTTCTTAAAAACATACTTTGGTGCCGTTGTGTTATCAAGTTTCAACATTGATTCCTCTTTGCCGCAACCGATAAATGTTTGTTGCGCACACTGCAACTCACCGGCTACGAGTCGGTGCAGGGACGCGCGGGTGCGCCATGGTTTCCAGAGGAGCGGAAAGAAGGATACGTTGTGGGAAATGTTGCTAAGGACTTATGACTTGATGTCAGTATTTTGGCGAACAGAAGATTTCGAATTGTTTCTGGATCCAAGGATGCTCTTTTCGACGTAAATCGGAACACCGGTGTCTTATATGTGACAACACAAACCTCAGCTTTTATTTGACAACATAAACGTCAGCTTTTGTTTTCGGTTAAACTGCGTTGCCGTAAAGTTGTGGGGGTTAGTAAACAATCAATTCCTTCCGTTTTGACGATCGAAAACAATTCACTTCCCAACTGAAGTTGTTAAAACTCGAACATGTGATTGTACTGGGGCACAGCAGACAAATGGGGGTGCATGTGGGGTCTAGTGTCGCCCATGTCGACAAAGACACTGAAAAAAATTATATATATTTTTTGTGCCACACTAAGCGGGATTATCATGCCATGCAACCAAATGTTGGATTTTTACATCTGACTAAAACTGTGAAAGAAAAAAGAACATTATATTTTAAGGCAGTTGCACGTGGAAATATTTGTAGTGTTGTTGGAGTCGTTAGATATCTTATCCAAGAACAAAAATTCAGAAAAGATGTGAATATAAATGAAAATTCTATTTACCCACGACATACCCACTTTTTTTATTCTTATTTTATTTATATTAGGCAAAGCATATGTAGTGTCTGTAGGTAAGAATCTTTTTATTCCTTTATAGTTTATATCTACCGTATATGGTACGTTTCTGTCTTTTTATGAGTTAAAATAATTGGCACAAGATGTTAGATGTTAAACTTCAGATTACGCGAGAAGATTTTGCACACCAAACATTTCATGGCTCATGAAAATGAGCATCTTATATACACCGTTACTTTAAGGGTATAGTTTAGATAACGACTTGCTCCCAGACGGTGTCACTGTTACACAGAGATTGGGAAAGTGAAATGTCGTTTTACTGCGCATGTCTTTTATCTTATTGTTTCTCATAGAAGAGAAGAAAAACCGAGGAAGATCGCTTGTTAAATCAAGACGACATTTCACATACAGTAAGAATGTACACCATTGGATACAACTGATTAGTAAGGGCAAGCAGGTTTAAAGGAATCATTTACAATGACCTTCGGAGAACAAAGGAGCAAACGTTGGACGGTTTTGTGCTCATCTGTACTGCTTTTCTTCGATTTTGTCGTTTATGCTCAGATTAAGTATTCTATTCCAGAGGAGCGGAAAGAAGGATACGTTGTGGGAAATGTTGCTAAGGACTTAGGACTTGATGTCAGTATTTTGGCGAATAGAGGATTTCGAATTGTTTCTGGATCTAAGGATGCTTTTTTCGACGTAAATCGGAACACCGGTGTCTTATATGTGAGTAAGAGAATCGATAGAGAGGAAATCTGTGACGGAAGTACGATTTGCCTTGTAAACCTTAAAATAGCTATCGATGATCCTCTAGAGGTACACTATATAGTAATAGAAATCACAGATATAAATGATAATTCACCGAATTTTCCGGAGAAAGAGAAAATACTTGAGATAGCAGAAAATAGGCTTACAGGAGCCCGTTTCCAGCTTCAGGCTGCGCGGGATCCAGATATAGGTGTAAACTCAGTCAGATCATATAAGATAAGTCAAAACGAATATTTTGAATTGCAAGTCAGAGAAAGGGGGGAAGAACAAATTCCTTATCTGGTTTTACAAAAACAACTAGACCGAGAGAAAAAAGAGAAACATAATGTAATTCTTACAGCAACTGATGGTGCGACTCCGCCAAAATCAGCAACTCTTAATGTGACAGTAATTGTTCTTGATTCAAATGATAACCCTCCCGTTTTCAGTCAGGAAATTTATTCCGTAGCCATACCAGAAAACATGCAGCCTGGTGTCCTTGTTCTGAAGGTGTCTTCAACAGATTTAGACGAGGGTACTAATGGCAATATAACGTATTCTTTTGGAAGTGAAGTAAGCGCAGAGGTTCGTGATAAATTTACTTTAGACAGCAAAACTGGAGAAATTCAAACTAAAGGCTTTCTTGATTTTGAGGACACCGATATCTACAAACTGGATGTACAAGCAACGGATAAAGGTCAGCCACCATTAACAAGTGAAAGTGGGGTTATCATAAAAATATTGGATGTTAATGACAATATACCGGAAATAGAGATAACTTCACTCTCTAACGTGATTTCAGAAGATGCACAACCTGGGACTGTCATCTCTTTGATTAGTGTTACAGATAAGGATTCAGGTTTAAATGGAAATGTTGTGTGTCACTTAAACGAAACTGTACCCTTTGAGTTGAAACCCTCAGTACAATACAACATGTACTCCTTAGTGACTAAAAGTCATTTGGATAGAGAGCTAGTCTCACAATATCATATAACGATTACCGCGACAGATCTGGGGCAGCCTTCACTATCTTCCGTAAAATCGTTTCCCATAAAAGTGTCGGATGTCAATGACAACAGACCAGAGTTTTTAATTAATCCTCTAGAATTTTATATTTTCGAAAATAACTTGTCTGGAGCATCGATATTTTCTGTCTCGGCACTTGACAAAGACATGAATGAAAATTCTGCAGTCTCATACCACATTATCAGAGGAATCGAGTCACAAAATATCATAACATCATTCTTAAGTATTAATCCTGAAACAGGAGTTATTCACGCGCTAAAAAGTTTTGATTTTGAAACAACCAAGACATTTCAGTTTCACGTGCTCGCTACAGATTCTGGAACTCTTCCACTCAGCAGCAATGTTACAGTGAACGTGTACATTCTGGATCAGAACGACAACATTCCAGCGATTTTATATCCAATCAGCGCTAACGGTTCTGCTGAAGGTGTAGAGGAGATTCCACGTAATGTGAATCCAGGACATTTGGTGACTAAAGTGAGGGCCTATGACGCAGACATAGGATACAATGGCTGGTTATTATTTTCACTGCAGGAAGTGAGTGATCACACTCTTTTTGGATTAGACCGCTATACAGGACAGATCAGGACCCTTCGCTCATTTACAGAAACAGATGAGACTGAACATAAACTGGTCATACTGGTCAAAGACAATGGAAATGTTTCACTTTCAGCAACAGCGACTATGATTATTAAACTTGCTGAGCCCAAAGAGGCTTTTGCTGCATCCGATGTCAAAAAAGCAGTATCCAAAGAAGAAGAAGAAAACAGCGTTACAATTTATTTAATCGTTGCATTGGGATCCATTTGTTTTCTTTTTATTATTAGTATCACTGTACTGATTGTAATGCAGTGCTCCAAATCTACAGACTATTCGTCCAAGTATTTACGAGATACAAATTACGACGGAACACTGTGTCACAGCATCCAGTACAGATCAGGAGATAAACGTTACATGTTAGTTCGACCCAGATTGAGTATCGGTTCTACTCTGGTTCCAGGCAGTAATGGAAATACCCTTGTGATACCAGATCGCAGGAGAACTTCTGTTGAGGTAGGAAATAGATACTCACAACGTCAATTCCTAATGAGAACACTGCAAATTTCTATTGTTGAATAACATTTGAAGTGTTTAATCTATAGATTACAGGAGGAGAACCTTTGGAGACGTTAGAAACGCATAGTTCTACATGCTTATATGTTCGTTTAAAGCATGTAGAACTATGCGTTTCTAACGTCTCCAAAGGTTCTCCTCCTTATATATATATATATATATATATATATATATATATAACGAAATAAATAAAGATAATAAACATTTAAAGTAAATAATTCCTTAGGTTAAAACCAGTAGATAACTGAATTCAGAAATATTCAGATGACAAGGTAATTATGAAGAATTTAGAATGTAAATGTAACACTTTTGTAACTATATAACTATAGTTGTAACTTACATGTAACATGTAACTATATATTTTTTGTGACAAAATGCTGTATGTTCTTATTACCAGAATGAATGATTGATGGACTTGTAAATTATGTAAGCTATAAATTAATTGTGTTTTAAAGATATACAAGATATGAGTACTATTTAGAATTTATCCGCTAGAGAGAAGGCACCCTACATTTATTTTTCAAGAATGGGACACGTGATTTGCTGTCCTTGGTGCTGAAAGCGCTACTTTTAACCCTTAAGTGAATGGTCAAGGGTCTTTAGAGTCACAAATTTCATTTCTTATATTGTATTTTTGTCATTGATGCCGTCCACCTTTATTTATCAGCACATTGTTAAAGGTTCATCATATTTATTTATCTATGACATTGGTACAGGTTAAAATCACATGCATTTCATTCATTACCCCTTTGCCTTATGAATCTAACTGTAAAACCCCAAAATATCAATTTGTATTTGAAAGTACTCAGTATTCTGAAAACACCAGACTTGCTGTTAAAAAGGTAATTTGTAAGCTTTTTCGTAAAAAAAAAAAAAAGTCACTATAAATTACCAAAATGTGTGTATACCAGAGAATATACGGTTATACCGGAAGTTATTGAGTCGATTTCAACATTAGATATAGGCCACATAGGTATTATTATTATTATTATTATTAGTAGTAGTAGTAGTAGTAGTAGTAGTAGTAATGGTTTATCATAAACGCAAAGTGCATGCAAACGTATAAACTATTACTAAACCACAATATAGAACATGTAAGCTTTTAAGGAAACTTCGAATCTCATTTTTTAATTATTCTATGATTCCTGTGTTTTGATTTCTATTTTTGCACCAGATGATGTCAGTGTTACATTGCAATGGAGCGTAAATATGTTTGCCCTGCCCATTCTTGTACGTTGTGACTGAACTGCTGGGTTTTGAACAGACTCATTCGACCAGCACTAGAGAAATCACGACATTTAAACAAAAAATAATGGCATAAGGTGTAATCTATAAAAAGATAAATTTGGCAAGTAAACAAAGAGGACGAGGAGCGGCAATTCGTGATGGGAAATGAAGTACAAAGCTGGAGGTGGAAGTATTTGAGGATTGTCTTTTTGTTGCTTTGCGTCGCGGACCAGGCTTCAGCACAGATAAGATACTCCATTCCTGAAGAGGTGAAAGAGGGAACCGTTGTAGGAAATCTTGCAAAGGATTTAGGGCTTGATGTGAGTTCGTTGGTGAACAGAAGGCTCCGTATCGTTTCCGGATCTAAATATGAACTGCTTCGAGCTAATCAGGACAATGGCGTCTTGTACGTTAAAAGGAAAATCGACAGGGAGGAGGTATGTGAGGATAATAGCCTCTGTTTGATTAATCTAAAAATTGCTGTTGAAAACCCTTTAGAAATTCACCACGCTGTCGTGGAAATAATAGACATTAACGATAATATTCCCAGTTTTTCTCAAACACATCAGCATTTTGATATAGCTGAGCATACCCCTGTAGGGACAAGCTTTCAGTTACACGCAGCACGTGACCAGGACACGGCATCAAATTCTGTTCGCATTTATAAGTTAAACCAGAATAGTAACTTTGAAATCGACACCAAAAATAGCGATGGAGATAAAATTCCATTCTTAGTTATACGGAAACCGCTTGATCGCGAGCAAACAGAGGAGTATAGATTGGTTGTTACAGCGGAAGATGGGGGAAATCCACCGAAAACAGGTACCCTGAACATTAACGTTAAAGTACTTGACATAAATGATAATCGGCCCGTATTCAGTCAAAGGGAATATTCCATAACACTGCAAGAAAATGCTCCAGTTGGCACCGTTGTAATTACAGTAAACGCAACCGACCGTGACCACGGCTCCAACGGTAATATTGGATATGCGTTCGTTAAAACGATGAAGCGTAAAGTATATGACATTTTTCAGTTAGATATCGTAACAGGAGAAATACGAGTTAAAGGTGAAGTAGATTTTGAGGAAATGGAGGTTTATAAGTTAGATATACAGGCTTCGGATAAAGGACAGCCTCCTCTCTCAGTGGAGAGCAGAGTAGTCATTAAAATTTTAGACATGAATGATAACAAACCGGAGATCGAAGTAACATCACTTTTAAATGTTGTTCCTGAAGACTCCAGTCCTGGCACAGTTATTTCTTTCATCAGCGTCTCTGATAAAGACTCCGGACTTAACGGAAAGGTTGTATGCACTCTTGCAGGTAGTTTGCCTTTTGAACTTAAACCATCCATTCAAGATAACATGTATTCATTAGTAACAAATCAAAACTTAGATCGTGAGATGGTAGCAAGCTATGACATAATTATAACAGCCGCGGATTTAGGTCAGCCTCTGTTATCCACTATTAAAACCTTACACGTGCTAGTATCAGATGTAAATGACAACAGACCGCAGTTTCATCAAAATTCTCTTGAACTATACTTAGTGGAAAACAATACCCCTGGTTCATCAATTTTCTCAGTGAGCGCCTTTGACATTGACTCTGATGAAAACGCAGGGCTTTCGTATCACATGATTAGAAATAGTGGCGCACCAAATGATATAACATCATTCATAAATGTCAATTCTGAAACGGGAGTTATTCACGCGCTAAGAAGTTTTGATTTTGAAACAACCAAAACGTTCCAGTTCCACGTGCTCGCTACAGATTCTGGAACTCCGTCATTAAGCAGCAACGTCACAGTGAATGCGTTCATTCTGGATCAGAACGACAACGCTCCAGTGATCTTGTATCCAGTCAACGCTAATGGTTCAGCTGAAGGTGTAGAGGAGATTCCCCGCAATGTGAATGCAGGACATTTGGTGACTAAAGTGAGAGCATATGACGCGGACATTGGATACAATGGCTGGTTATTATTTTCGTTGCATGTAGTTAGTGACCACAGTCTCTTTGGTTTGGACCGCTACACGGGACAGATCAGGACCCTTCGCTCATTCACAGAAACAGATGACACTGAACATAAATTAGTAATACTTGTTAAAGACAATGGCAACGTTTCCCTTTCAGCAACAGCCATTATGATCATTAAACTTGTTGAGCCAAAAGAGGCTTTTGCTGCGTCCGATGATAAAAACGCAGTAAAAGAAGAGGACGAAAATAACGTGACATTTTATTTAATCATTACCTTGGGATCTGTTTCATTTCTTTTCATAATCAGCATCATCGTGTTGATTGTAATGCAATGCTACAAATCTACAGACCATTCCTCCAAGTATTTACAAGATACAAATTTCGACGGAACACTGTGTCATAGCATCCAGTACAGATCCGGAGATAAACGCTACATGTTAGTTGGAACCAGAATGAGTGTCGGTTCTACTATATTTCCAGTCAGTAATGCGAATACTCTAGTGGTACCACATCGCAGGAGGAGAACATCTGATGAGGTACACACACACACACACACACACACACACACACACACACACACACACACACACACACACACACACACACACACACACACACACACACACACACACACACACACACACACACACACACACACACACACACACACACACACACACACACACACACACACACACACACACACACACACACACACACACACACACACACACACACACACACACACACACACACACACACACACACACACACACACACACACACACACACACACACACACACACACACACACACACACACACACACACACACACACACACACACACACACACACACACACACACACACACACACACACACACAGACAGACATTTAAAATATTGTGTTGACGTGCAGTATTTTGCTCGTGTGCCTTTACATGTATTGCCCATAGAGTGAACTAGCTATCCCGTACGTATACTGCCCTTCTTCTAAATTAAACGTAACCTATGAGTTCAAATTGTTGTCCTAAGTTTATTCTCTTTTTACCTTTATATAAACGCTCCGTGTGGGGTTTGCATCGTATAGTTCCATCAATTTGTTACCAATACTCTTACGTAAGGACAAGTATTTAACGACGGTTCAATATTTTGACTGTAATTTGATTAGAACTTGCTGAGAAATTATCTTTGGTAAAATAAAAATAGAATATAGATCGCTTGATGTCAGTGTTGCACAATGAGATGTTTTGATTTCGGGACTGCCCCTTTCCTGACGTTGCTCTTGACACTTCTTGCAAAGCGAGGGCGGCGTGCAGCTATTACCTCCAAGATGGATCGGAATATTTATTTTGTAAATTAATTTTCTTTTTTGGTGTATATGCGGAATACAATTGTTATGAAAACACGGTGCTGCTTCTGCTAAAAGAACGACGCTGTCATTTTCATTCGCGATGTATTGTTGTAGACAAAGGCAGAAGAAGGAGCACTGCTGGATTGTCCTGTGCTTCTATTTGCTGATGCGCCTTACGGAGCAGGCTTCGACTCAGATAAGGTACTTTGTTCCAGAGGAGGTTCAAGACGGAACCGTAGTAGGAAATCTTACTAAGGATTTGGGACTTGATGTAAGTTCAGTGATATACAGACGCCTTCGTATAGTTTCTGGGTCTCATGATGATCTTTTTCAGATTAATGAGAACAATGGCGTCCTGTCTGTTCATAAGAAAATCGACAGAGAGGAGCTATGTGGCAAAAACCGAGCCTGTACAATACATTTAAAAATCCTCATTGAAAATCCGCTTGAAATCCATTACATTGACGTAGATGTAACAGACGTTAATGACAACTTCCCAGTTTTTCCAGAAACACAAATATATTTAGAAATATCAGAAAGTAAACATTCAGGTGCAAGATTTGAACTTCCAGCAGCGCGTGACCTGGACGCTGGAATGAATTCTATTCGTTCTTATAAATTAGATCACAACGAACACTTTCAATTGCAGTTGAGGAATGGCGATGATGACGACAAAATAATTTTTTTAGTCTTGCAGAAACCTTTAGACAGAGAACAACATAATAAACACTTGTTACGTTTGACCGCATATGATGGAGGTAATCCTCCCAAATCTGCTACTTTAGACATTATTGTTTCTGTTACTGACGTTAACGACAACACACCTGTTTTTACTCAGGAAATATATACAGTTACTTTAAACGAAAATGTCCCAATTGGCACTCTAATTGCGAGTGTTAATGCTAGCGATGCAGACGATGGTCTAAATGGAGAAATTGAGTATTCTCTTAGACGATCAAGTAATGCAAACGACTTATTTAATTTAGACAGTGTTACTGGAGAGATTAGAGTCAGGGGGAATATTGACTATGAGGAAAATGAGGTGTACCGGTTAAATGTCCAGGCAACTGATAAAGGACAGCCACCGATGACAGTAGATTGTAGAGTGGTCATAAAAGTTATAGACGCAAACGATAATAAACCTGAAATACATATTACGTCATTATCCAGCATGGTTATCGAAGATTCTAAACGAGGAACAGTGATTGCCTTGGTTAGTGTTACTGATAATGATTCTGGAGTAAACGGTAAAGTTATCTGCAGTCTGTCAGGTCACACACCTTTTGAGTTGAAAGCATCAGTACAAGACAACATATTTTCTTTAGTGACGAAAGACGGATTAGACAGAGAACTTGTTTCATATTACGACATTACCATAAAAGCAACGGACTTGGGCCAGCCTCCTCAATCCTGTGAGAAATCTTTGAAAGTACTGATTGGTGACGTGAATGATAACACCCCGGAATTCCCCCATAATCCACTTGAACTTTATTTGCTGGAAAATAACTCACCTGGGGAACTCGTCTTCTCTGTAAGTGCGACTGACAGAGATATTAATGAAAACGCAGTAGTTACTTATTCTATTATCAGAAGAGAAGGCATACGAAATGACATGATATCATTCATGAACATCAATGCTGAAAGCGGGCAAATACGTGCTTTAACAAGTTTCGACTTTGAAAAGGTGAAAACTTTCCATTTCCACGTGCTCGCTATTGATTCTGGAACTCCTTCACTAAGCAGCAACGTCACTGTAAACGTGTTCATTCTGGATCAGAACGACAACTTTCCAGTGATCATATATCCAGTCAGTGGTAACGGATCAGCTGAATGTGTAGAGGAGATTCCCCGCAATGTGAATCCAGGACATTTGGTGACTAAAGTGAGAGCCTATGACGCGGACATAGGATACAACGGATGGTTATTATTTTCACTGCAGGAAGTGAGTGACCACAGTCTGTTTGGTTTGGACCGCTATACAGGACAAATAAGGACCCTTCGGTCATTCACAGAAACAGATGAGGCTGAACACAAATTGGTCATACTGGTCAAAGACAATGGAAACGTTTCACTTTCCGCAACAGCCACTGTAATCATTAAACTTGTAGAACCCAAAGAGGCTTTTGCTGCGTCCGATGTTAATAATGCCGTAAAAGAAGAGGAAGAGAATAACGTGACATTTTATTTAATCGTTACATTGGGATCGGTTTCATTTCTTTTCATCATCAGCATCATTGTGCTGATTGCAATGCAGTGTTCTAAATCTACAGACATTTCCTCCAAATATTTGCAAGAAACAAATTACGACGGGACGCTGTGTCACAGCATCCAGTACAGATCCGGAAATAAAAGCTACATGTTAGTTGGACCCAGAACGAGTATCGGCTCTACACTCGTTCGTGGGTGTAATGAGAATACACTGAAGCGAAGCAGTATGCACAGTCGTGAGGTGAGTTTTTGCGGTTTACCATTCTTTGTAACTTTTACTTTTAATTATATTCTCAGTAAACATTGGAAGCACTTTGTTTGGCCAATCATGCTGTGAAGTCCGTATGATTACACTTGGTGTCGCTGCATTAAAGATTAACCATTCCAAACGTTCTGTATTCGCGCACATTCTTGAACTTTACCCCACCTCCTGTGACGCAGGCAGATTGGACTAGCAGAGTATAAGGCAACGTCTGTACATGTTAAACACGGCAAGAGGCAATGCATTTTTTATTTGTAACGACACACTTACATTTACTGAATTGTGCGGAATAGGAGGGTGTTGACCACAGACATCATTTTGGGATAGTGAAGAGGAATTTTGCGTTTTCGTCATGGAGACTCGGCAGTACACGCCGTTAGCAATTTTGCGCTGCGTTTTTGTGTTGTGGTTTTGTGGTAACGTACTCTCTCAGATTCGCTACTCTATTCCGGAAGAATCTACACAAGGATCTGTTGTAGGAAATATTGGCAAAGATCTGGGCATTGATGTAAATAAGCTTAAAGAGCGAAGATTTCGGATTGTTTCCGGATCAATGAATGGCTTCTTACAGATAAACCAGGACAATGGAGTGCTTTTTGTGAGTGGGAACATCGACAGGGAGGAGCTTTGCGAAAAAAACAACGTATGCACAGTGACCCTTAAAACCGTTGCGGAAAATCCTCTGGAAATACATTATATTGAGGTAGAAATTGTAGATATTAATGACAATTCCCCTGTATTTCCTGTCCGTGAAAAACATTTAGAGATATCAGAAAATGCTTTGCCCCAGAGCACGCGCCTTCCACTAGACGCCGCGCGTGATTTAGACGCTGGTGTAAATTCTCTGCGTAAGTACATCCTTAGTCCGAATAACCACTTTGAACTAGATGTTAAAACTCGTGGAGAAGACAAAATTCCTTTTCTACTTTTGAAAAAGCCGCTTGATAGAGAACAGAAATCCGAGTTAAATCTAACATTAACAGCTTATGATGGAGGAAAGCCAGAGAGATTCGGTTCAGTGAACATTACCATAATTGTCGTTGACATCAATGATAACGCTCCAGTTTTTGATCGTCAGGTGTATACTGTAGCAATAGAGGAAAATATAGAGTTTGGTTCATCGGTAGTAAAACTACATGCCACCGATTTAGACGAGGATGCCAACGGACAAGTTGTTTATGCCTTTGACAAAAGTCTAATGAGCAAAGCGTTAGATAAATTCGAAATAAATTCAAATACTGGTGAGATTACTATAACAGGGTCAATAGATTTTGAAGAAGAGCGTGTGTATGAAATAGACGTACAAGCTTCTGATAAAGGCCCAGTACCTTTAACAGGTCACTGCAGTATCATAATTAATATAAAGGATGTTAATGATAACGTACCTGAGATTGATGTAACCTCGCTGTCCTCTGAGATATTAGAGGACACAAATCCAGGGACAGCGATAGCTTTGATCAGTGTATCTGACAAAGATTCAGGTGAGAATGGTATGGTTATATGTAGCCTTATAGATGATATATCTTTTGAATTGAAACCGTCTTTCCAGAGAAGCATGTACTCTCTGGTCACTAAAGGACTGCTTGACAGGGAAACTGTTTCTACTTACACAATAACCATAATTTGCAAGGATAGAGGGGAGTCTTCTTTATCTTCACAAAAGACCATACAGGTTAATATTGCAGATGTCAATGACAACAGTCCAGTGTTTACTCAAAATCCATTACATTTTTATATTAGTGAAAACAACACCCCAGGCACAGCTATATTTTCTATTAGTGCGTTTGACAGAGATCTGAATGAAAATGCACACATATCTTATCACATTCTGAAGGCAGAAGTTAATGAACCAAACATCATCTCTTACCTGAATATAAATTCAGAGGATGGGAATGCTTATGTTTATGCACTACAATGCTTCGACTTTGAAACTACAAAAATGGTCCAGTTCAATGTGCTGGCTACAGATTCAGGAACTCCATCCCTAAGTAGCAATGTCACAGTGAATGTGTTCATTCTGGATCAGAATGACAATGCTCCAGTAATATTATATCCAGTCAGTGCTAATGGTTCTGCTAAAGGTGAGGAAGAGATTCCCCGTAATGTGAATCCGGGACATTTGGTGACTAAAGTGAGAGCCTACGATGCGGATATAGGATACAACGGGTGGTTATTATTTTCACTACAGGAAGTGAGTGATCACAGTCTCTTCAGTTTGGATCGCTATACAGGACAAATCAGGACCCTTCGCTCATTCACAGAAATAGATGAGGCTGAACAAAAACTGGTCATACTGGTCAAAGACAATGGTAATGTTTCACTTTCAGCAACAGCAACTGTAGTTATTAAACTTGTGGAGCCTAAAGAAGCTTTTGCATCTTTTGATGTTAAGACTGCAGTCAACACTGAAGAAGAAACTGATGTTACATTTTATTTGATCATTACTCTGGCCTCAGTTTCAATGCTTTTTGTTATCAGTATCATAGTGCTAATTGTAATGCAGTGCTCCAAGTCTACAGACTATTCCTCCAAATATTTACAAGACACCAATTATGATGGCACACTGTGCAACAGCATCCAATACAGATCTGGAAATAAACAGTACATGTTAGTTGGACCCAGAATGAGTATTGGCTCTACTATAGTTTCTGCAAGTAATGGGAACACCTTAGTAATTCCAGATCGGAGAGGAAGAGCTTCTGGTGAGGTAAGAAATTCAGACAGATTGTGTTATCATTTTGTTTATCGGGGACATGAATCAATGGCAGTAATTTTACAATTGAAAGTGGCTTCTAAGTGCAGTATTGCTGGATGGCTTATCTGAGTGATATAAATCTACATTGACATCTTAAAATATTTACAATTTGTTAATTAAGACTGAAAGCAGATATGCATCTTGGTACTGTATTGTTAGTATTTTAAATTTATTAATGATTTAAGTTAAAATTTGTATAAGCATGGTGACTCAGCAGCCTTGGATTGGGGTTTGAATTTTGCCTCTATTTTGTGTGTGAAGTTTGCATGTTCTCCATGATTAGTGGGTTTCCTCCAGGTATTCCAGTTTTTCTGGCATAGTAAAAAGACAAGCTTTGTAAGCTGGTTTGGGACACTTGCCTATAGTGTATTACTGTGTGTGTGTGTGTGTGTGGACATGCATTTCTGTCTTGCAATCTATTTTTACCCCATCCATGTTGTTCAGGCTTTGCTCCCTGAGTTGCCTGGGATAGGCTCCAGGCCCCCATGACCCTACACAGAATAAATTGAAAATTAATGAAAGAAATGTAAATTGATAGGATTTCCTTAACATTTTTTTTTTTGAAAAACTTTTGATTGCATAACAACACATGTTGAAACTCATCTTCACATGGTTAAGATCACAAAATAGTCTAAATGTCTAAAAGTGTGACTAAACCAGCCAACCAACTAACTGCCTTCTATCCTGTTTGCTGTATATTTAAAGGGTATTTGTGGCATTCAAACTAGAAGCGAGAAGAACTTAACTTGTGTGTGCACAGACCATATGTCACAGTGATGAAATAAGTTCCATCATACAGCTCAAAATCCATGTTGAGACTTAGTACTCAAAAGTTATTTCAGAATTTACCTGGGGAAAGTATATATATTGAGATTTAAATTACTCTGCTGCTTCAGAAGATTTTCTGAGATTTGCATTTAGATTATTATAATTACCCATTATATTTACTTTAATCCTTTTTGAACATCAGGCATTTTCCAAATAATAGTACAGTGGGTTTATATTTGGGCCAAGTTACAGCAAAGGGCTCCATCTCCTACTCGCCTACATATTCTTATAAGTTTAACAAACTTAAACTAAAAAAAATTCCCAAGGGCTGCATACTTGTTTTCAGTGCTGCAATACTTTTCCAGATCATGATTGGCCATGTCACTCAGTGTTAGTCTTGGCTTGCTTGCTGGAGGATACTGAGAAAGTTGTACCTTTTTCTCATTTGCACAGAGTAAATTTGGTCTTTTCTGCAATTTTCTTCTATTTGGACAAATATTTTTCTGCCTGGGCACTACGGATGGGGGAAAAAAATTAATTTGCAGTTTTCTGTTTATCACATGTTCAGATTATGATAATCAACAGTTGACTGCAGTTAACAGGATGCCATTTTCTTTTTTTGTCTTGTAATTGTCAGCAAAAATGTCACTGTTGTTTCCTCCAGGTATTCTGGTTTCCTCCCACAGTATGCAGATTAGGTGTGTGAATGGGCATGTGTATGTGTATGTGTGTATGTGGGTGCCCTGTGATGGATTGACATCCCTGTAAAGTGCACCCTGCCTCATGCCAATAAATGAGTGAGTGTAATAAGTGATGGTAAACAGTTCTTACTGTTTAAAGCTTCATTTTGAAAATTGGCTTTACATATGGTAGTTCACAAAAAGCATAATTTTCAATGATGTTTGTTGCCTTGTTGTGTGTACTGCATTGTGTGGTAATTAAAAAAGGAAAATTGCATGAATTTCAAATTTTCCTGTTGCAATTATTTTAATACAAATAACATGGTTTTAAGTGTTTTTTCTATTGAGCACTTTGTGTTTAAGTTGGTTACACTTAAACATTTTTTCATGTCATTTAATTAAACCACTTGAGACAAATTATTAAATATAATCAATTAATCAATGTTTACAGTTTTTAATATGCTTTAAATCTACTATGAGTTGTCAAATAAATAAAACAATATATAAGTTCATTTGATTTCCTTTAAAGAAAAATATTTGCAGTTTAAACATAAACTGACCAAGCATTTATCCAATACATATACATAAAAAATAAATATATAATAAAAAAGTCCTCCAGTTAAGCAGTGCTTTTATTAAGCTGCTGTACTCCGTTTTACTTAGCAGTCCTTTTCAATTTGGTCATATTAATGTTTTACTATGCATAAGTGTATCTGAATTGTGTGTCTATACAGATGGATAAAGGCTATTTGTGCAATAAACTCACAAGTGATGAACTAAGTCTCTGAGAACTTAGTGTAAAGTATTCACCGAATTCACAATAATTAAATATGGTATAGGACATGGTATCAGATGTGTACATGTTGGTCTTGATGGTCTGATGATTTGATGAAGCATGTCTGATTTAGGAGCAGTTTTCAGATGACAGAAGACCAAGCAAATTATAGGTGGGGTTCGTAGAAATCTCTTGATATAGTCAAACATTTCATAGCTGATTGAACAAAAATGTTTATGGACTTGACTGTTTTTAATTATTATCTTTACACTACCCTTTCTGAATTTGTAGGAGATGGTGAGAAATCAGGGTAACAGTATTACGTTGTTTAACCTTCTTTGGATGTGGTGGTGTTTGGCTAGGATGTGTTGGCTATCTACTGTATATGGGAACTTTATTTTCCGGAACCTTTGAAGAAAAAAGCTATTCTATTAGCTGTCTCCCAAACACTCAGAGATCTTTCCTTTTTGTTACTTAAATAAAATAGTGCAGTGTCCAGTATATAAACTTCGAGCTCAGTGGCAGCCTCGAGGTGTCAGTACATAACCACTTTTGGTTCTTGACGTCAAACACACACCCCACCCCGTCATTTTCCTGTGCGTTCAGGCAACTGCTTAAACGCTAAGCGTCATTTCTGTGATATAGTTTAATTAACGAGGCTAATATCAACAGCGACGTATGAGTAAAAATAATATTCATGTATTAGCCTTAATATTTTTGTAGATTGCTGTTGTGATAGCTGCAAAATGGAACAAAGGGGACGTGCGATATGGCGGAAACCACATACAAGATTCTTCGTTGTGGCAGTTCTGCTTTTGTTTGAGAGAACGACTTGTGTGCAGATACAATTGTTTATTTCTGAAGAACAGAATGATGGTACCCTGGTTGGTAATATCGCCAAGGATTTAGGTATCGACCACAGAATCCTAAAAGAGCGAGGATTACGCATTGTTTCAGCCTCGGCAGAGTCGAGGTTCCGAGTGAATCAGGACGACGGTGGGCTGTATGTGAACGGAAAAATAGACAGAGAAGAGGTCTGCGCGGGAGGCAACGCTTGTTCTGAAAATTTAAAAATTGTTCTTGAAAATCCACTGGAGATTCACTACGTGTCAGTAAATATTTTGGACATAAACGACAATTCTCCGAATTTCATTCAGAAAACAAAACATTTGGATATAGGAGAATCAGCTTTACCGGGGACACGATTCCAGCTCCAAGCAGCTCACGATCCTGATAGCGGATCAAATTCTATTCAAACTTATAGAGTCAGCCAAAACGATCATTTCAGACTTGAAGTCAAAGATCGTGATGAAGACGGTAAAATTCCTATTCTAATATTACAAAAGCAGTTAGACAGGGAAGCTGCACAAACTATAAAATTGTTATTAACTGCTGTAGATGGAGGAAAACCATCAAAATCAGGAACAATGGAAGTAATTATAAATGTCCTGGATATAAATGATAACGCACCCGTTTTCACTGAAGAGACATATACTGTAATGCTGCATGAAAACGCGCCGATAGGCACAACAGTAATACGGTTAAATGCCACAGATTTGGATGATGGCTCAAATGGCGAGATTGTTTATTCCATGGGTAACAATCTAAACAGAAAAATACGGGAACTGTTTGAAATATCCCCGACCACAGGTGAAATCACTGTGAAGGGAGTTTTAGATTTTGAAGTCAAAGACAAATATGAAGTTGATATTCAAGCATCCGACAAAGGCATTGTACCAATGATATCAGACAAAACAGTGACTATAAAGATTGTAGATGTAAATGACAATGCTCCAGAGATAGAGGTGACATCGTTTTCAAGTACCATTCCAGAAGATTCAAAATCTGGGACTACAGTTGCTTTGATAAGTTTATCTGATTTAGACTCTGGGGTCAATGGAAAGGTGTCTTGCTCAGTAACCGAGCACATGCCTTTCAGGCTTTTTTCAGCCTCACATGATAATGTTTACTCTTTAGTCACATCGTCCACACTTGACAGGGAAATTGCGTCTCACTATGTTATTACATTAACTGCAAAAGACGCAGGTGACCCGTCGTTGACATCCGTGAAGACTATAACTGTACAAGTATCAGATGTAAATGATAACTGTCCCGAGTTTATTAGTTCCCCATACACGTTTTATGTAATGGAAAACAACACTCCAGGAACATCTTTATTTTCTTTATTTGCTTTTGATCGAGACTCAAACGAAAATGCAGAAATCAGCTATCACATATGGAGAGATAATCTCAAAGAGAACCCGTACACATCTTTTATCAATGTTCATTCAGAAAATGGCGTCATATACGCGTTAAAAAGTTTTGACTTTGAAACAGTGAAAACCTTCCAGTTCTTCGTGCTCGCTAAAGATTCAGGAACTCCTTCACAAAGCACAAAGGTCACAGTGAACGTGTTTATTCTGGATCAGAACGACAACGCTCCAGTGATCTTACATCCAATAAGCGCTAATGGATCTGCTGAAAGCGAGAAAGAGATTCCCCGAAATGTGAATCCAGGACATTTGGTGACTAAAGTGAGGGCTTATGACGCGGATATAGGATACAACGGCTGGTTATTATTTTCATTAGTGGAAGTGAGTGACCACAGTCTCTTTGGTTTGGACCGCTATACGGGACAGATCAGGACTCTTCGGTCATTCACAGAAACAGATGAGACTAAACATAAACTGGTCATACTGGTCAAAGACAATGGCAATGTTTCACTTTCAGCAACAGCGACTGTGATCATTAAACTTGTTGAACCAACAGAGGCTTCTGCTGCATCCGATGTTAAAAACGCAGTAACAAGTGAAGCAGAAAATGATGTTAAATTTTATTTGATCATTACGTTGGGTTCGGTTTCATTTCTTTTTATCATCAGCATCATCGTGTTGATTATAATGCAGTGCTCCAAATCTACAGACTATTTTTCCAAAGATTCACAAGATATAAATTACGATGGAACACTGTGTCACAGCATCCAGTACAGATCTGGAGATAAACGCTACATGTTAGTTGGACCCAGAACGAGTGTCGGCTCTACCCTAGTTTCAGGCAACAATGGGAATACTCTAGTGATAGAAGAACGCAGGAGAAGAACGTCTTTTGAGGTAAGAAAGATGTACTTACAAAGTCGAATCTTTAGCATCTACGGCGACCCCTTATACAGTACCGGTTCAGTACCTCTCCTTTATATATATATATATATATATATATATATATATATATATATATATATATATATATATATATATATATATATATATATAAACATGTTTCCTGCTAGTTGTTTAAAATGTTATTGGTTTAAGTTTACAACATTCTTTAATAAACTCATCTTTCAAAAAACACAAAGGCAAAACAATGGTAGCATTGAGGATTGATTAAAGGATTTTTTAAAATAGACAATATTTTTATACCCTAAAAGCAGTAAACCGCAATTGCGAATATTGCGTTTTCACTCCTACAAAGTCGTAAACGTTGATGTTTTCTTGCAAATTTAGTGCCCGAACAACCAGTAGAGAAAAATGCACGTGGAGTGGACTTGCTAAGTAAATGTACTTAAATGGATCTATTACTCACACGTGCGCACGCTATTAACCAATTTCTATTCAACTACTTCTCTGAAACCAAATGTTTTTGAGTAACACAAAAATAAGGCCCCCTAATTGTATTTATTTACTCTTTAAATATCTTTTGAATTGCTGTCTACTTATTTTTGTGTCTCGTTTTGGTTTATGAGCTCATGTTACTTAACATTTTAACGAATTATTCAACACAAAACTCAATTCGAAAATAATTAGATTCTTTCTATAATGGAATCTGTGTAAACTTTACAAAAACGTAAAAAAAGAGCATAGAGGTCGTTGAGCAGATGTGGTACGTTGAGTAGACGTTTTCTAAAAGTTTGTGTTTTTTGTGCTGGACACTTTGATTTGGTGCAAAGCAAGCACGACATTTAGGAAAGTTTCTAACTTGTTTTCCCGCCGAGTTTATTAGGTTTGACACGTAGCTGCTACAAAAATGTGAATACGATTAATTTAGAGACAAGTTAAAGAATATTTAGGGGGATTAAATATATAATCTCAAATTGAACAACTCCGCAAGACCGACAAAGTCTAATAGTCGCTATCCATGGTACTAGCACGAATCAATATGATTTTTAACTGAGTGTGACAGTTGTGTGTGTGTGTGTGTGTGTGTGTGTGTGTGTGTGTGTGTGTGTGTGTGTGTGTGTGTGTGTGTATGTGTGTGTGTTTATTCTCTTCGTTTTTTGTCTGTTTGATTGGTTACCTTTTTTTTTTTTTAACAATTAGTGATTTAAGCTAGGTATTTTAGCGCATGTTCTACACAACCCTGTCTAACTGCAAACGGCATCGTATGAACATCTAAAATGTTTTACTACCAACGTTTTAATTCTACAAAATTATCAGTGTATTATCGTTTTAATTCGCGAGGTGTCAGCATACAGCTAGAAGAAGGTTGATGGCGTAGATATGAGACGGTTATTGTGTCCGCCTCGGTGGCCTCGTATACTTTCTCGAAATCAGAGGGAACAAAGAGAAACTATGTGCTTTAGCCTTACAGTAGGTACTCGTAAGTTATAGACGGTATTATGGGTAGTTTAATGAATAATGAGCATTCATTTGTGATTTATCTGGACTTGTAACTGCTCAAAATGGAACAAAAGAGAGGATCTTCGTGGCTACGGCTTGCTTTTATGGCGGTACCGCTGTTGTTTGGAAGAGCGGTTTGGGCAGAGATACGGTATTCTGTCTCTGAAGAGCAAAAGGACGGAACTGTGGTCGGAAATATTGCGAAGGATTTAGGAATTGATAGACGAAGCTTAAGAGAGAGAGGATTCCGCATCGTGTCATCCTCAGGGGAGTCACCGTTCAAGGTAAATCAGAATGACGGAGCGTTGTATGTTAGTGGAAATTTGGACAGAGAGGCGGTGTGCGAGAAAAGCACATCATGCACAATAAATCTCAAAATCGCCATGGGAAATCCCCTGGAGATCCATTATGTGACTGTAGAGATTATAGACGTAAATGATCACGATCCTGTTTTTACTGAAGAAGAAACGCTCATGGACGTATGGGAGTCGGCGTTACCTGGCACGCGTTTTCAGCTTCAGCCGGCCCACGACCCTGATAGCGGATCAAATTCTATTCAAACTTATAGAGTCAGCCAAAACGATCATTTCAGACTTGAAGTCAAAGATCGTGATGAAGATGGCAAAATTCCTATTCTGATATTGCAGAAGCAGTTAGACAGAGAAGCTACACAAACTATAAAATTGTTATTAACTGCTATAGACGGCGGAAAACCATCAAAATCTGGAACAATGGATGTAATCATAAATGTCCTGGATATAAATGATAACGCACCGGTTTTCTCTGAAGACACATACACTGTAATGCTGCATGAAAACGCGCCGATAGGCACAAAACTAATACAGTTAAATGCCACAGATTTGGATGACGGTTCAAATGGCGAGATTGTTTATTCCATGGGTAAGAATCTAAACAGAAAAATACGGGAACTTTTTGAAATATCCCCGACCACTGGCGAAATCATTGTGAAGGGACTTTTAGATTTCGAAATCAAAGACAAATATGAAATTGATATTCAAGCATCGGACAAAGGTCTTGCACCAATGACATCAGACAAGACAGTGACTATAAAGATTGTAGATGTAAATGACAATGCGCCAGAGATAGAGGTGACATCATTTTCAAGTACCATTCCAGAAGATTCAAAATCTGGGACTACAGTTGCTTTGATAAGTTTATCTGATTTAGACTCTGGGATCAACGGAAAAGTTTTATGTTCAGTACCTGATGATATGCCTTTTAAGCTTTTGCCAGCATCGCATGATAATGCTTATTCTTTAGTTACGTCGTCAACACTTGATAGGGAAATAGCTTCTCAGTACACTATTATATTAACTGCAAAAGACACAGGGAACCCAGCTTTGTCATCAATGAAGACTATAACTGTACAAGTATCAGATATAAATGATAATAGTCCGGAGTTTTTTAGTTCCCCATACACGTTTTATGTAATGGAAAACAATACTCCGGGAGCATCTTTATTTTCTTTATTTGCTTTTGATCGAGACTCAGGTGAAAACGCAGTAATCAACTATCAGATATGGAGAGATAATTCCAAAGACAACCAGTACACATCTTTTATCAATGTTCATTCAGAAAATGGCGCCATATACGCGTTAAAAAGTTTTGACTTTGAGACAATGAAAACGTTTCAGTTTTACGTGCTCGCTACAGATTTAGGAACTCCATCACTGAGCACCAACGTCACAGTGAACATGTTCATTCTGGATCAGAACGACAACGCTCCAGTGATCTTATATCCAATAAGCGCTAATGGATCTGCTGAAGGTAAGGAAGAGATTCCCCGAAATGTGAATCCAGGACATTTGGTGACTAAAGTGAGAGCCTTCGATGCAGATATAGGATACAACGGCTGGTTATTATTTTCATTAGCGGAAGTGAGTGACCACAGTCTCTTTGGTTTGGACCGCTACACAGGACAGATCAGGACCCTGCGGTCATTCACAGAAACAGATGAGGCTGAACATAAACTGGTCATACTGGTCAAAGACAATGGCAATGTTTCACTTTCAGCAACAGCGACTGTGATTATAAAACTTGTGGAACCTAAAGAGTCTTTTGCTGCATCCGATGTTAATAAAGTAGTATCCAATGAAGAAGAAAATAACATTACATATTATTTAATCATTACCTTGAGTTCGGTTTCATTTCTTTTTATCATCAGCATTATCGTGTTGATTGTAATGCAGTGCTCCAAACCTACAGACTATTCCCCCAAGTATTTGCAAGATACAAATTACGACGGGACACTGTGTCACAGCATCCAGTACAGATCTGGAGATAAACGCTACATGTTAGTTGGACCCAGAACGAGTATCGGTTCTACTCTAGTTCCAGGCAGCAATGGGAATACGTATGTGATACAAGATCGCAGGGGAAGAACGTCTGTTGAGGTAAGGCAGTTTGTCTTTAGAATTTTTAGAATTTTACTAGTACGCTGATAAAATATTTTTGCAACTAAATGCAAAAGGCTCCGTTGTGTACACATGTATCTGTAAAATCATTATATTTTACTCTCACCTATCGTGCATAATTATAATATCTGTCTATATTATTCGCAGTTCAAACATCCTTCTTATTCAAACCCGAAAGTACACCAAACCCAAAGAAACGGGAAAACAGTCTCACTGTCGACAGTAGGCTGTTACTGCACCGCCATCAAATCTTATAGTCAAATGTTATTCTCATTGCAAGGTTTGATGTATGTATGTATGTATGTATGTATGTATGTATGTATGTATGTATGTATGTATGTATGTATGTATGTATGTATGTTAACTTTCAAATCTATCCTATTCAACTGGACGTATCAGACTTCTCTCTTGTCCTTAAACATCTGTTGAGATGTGATAGAATCAGGTGTTTAAGGACAAGAAAATATGTAGAAACTGGGGCTGCTGAAACAATAGTCCAATTATTATTTCAGGGCCTGGCATTTTTGTTACTGTTATTTACGCTCTTATGTATTTAAACGTTTGTCTCCTTGCTTGGTGTTAGGTGATTCAGTTATGTGGAAAGTAATTTATTTTGTTATTTTGTTGTGGACTCTGTACAATCCTGTCCAACGTAAGGAAAACAACAGGTGAACGTCTGAAAAAAATTAAGGGCAATACCTATATTGTCCTGCGTTTAAACATTTTTGCTGCACTGAACGTTAATTTCGCGAGGGGTCAGCATATAACTATAAAAAGGTTCAAGACGGATAAATAAGATGGGTGTTGTGCCCACCCACTCCGTGATCACGGATATGTGTTTAATATCAGACGGAAGAAAGTGAGAACGTGAGTTAGTCTTACGCATTTAGTTCATCGTGATTGTTTTTATGTGGACGTGTTGTAACCGCGCAAAATGGAAGAAAGGAGAGGCGCTTTATGGCAAAAGGTACATGTAAGGCTCGCCTTCGTGGCTATATCGTTGTTGTTTGGAAGAGCGGTTTGGGCACAGATACGGTATTCAATTTCTGAAGAGCAAAAAGACGGTACTGTTGTTGGAAATATTGCGAAGGATTTAGGAATTGATGCAAGAAGCTTAAGAGAGAGAGGATTCCGCGTCGTGTCGGCCTCAGGGGATTCACTGTTCAAGGTAAATCAAAATGACGGAGCGATGTATATTAGTGGGAACTTGGACAGAGAGACTGTGTGCGAGAAAAGCACACTGTGCACGATCAGTATCAAAATCGCCATGGAAAATCCACTGGAGATTCATTATGTGTCTGTAGAGATTCTAGATGTGAACGATCATGCTCCAGTTTTCAATGAAAAAGAAACGCTCTTAGAGATATGGGAGTCAACCTTACCCGGTACACGTTTTCAGCTTCAGCCAGCCCACGACCATGACAGCGGATCAAATTCTATTCAAACGTATAAACTCAGCCAGAACGATCATTTCCGACTTGAAGTTAAAGATCGTGGAGAAGGTGGTAAAATTCCCATAGTGGTCTTACAGAAGCCCATAGACAGAGAGGTCATACAAAGCATGAAAATGCTATTAACTGCTGTCGACGGTGGAAGACCCTCCAAATCTGGAACAATGGACATAACCGTTCGTGTACTGGACGTAAATGATAACATACCCGTTTTTACCAAGGACGTTTATTCTGTGCAGCTAAACGAAAACGTACCTATAGGTACCACTGTAATACGAGTAAATGCCACAGATTTAGATGACGGCCCAAATGGAGAAGTTGTTTATGCATTTTCTAATAGTGTTCACAGTAAATTGCGCAAAATATTTGCTATAGATTCGAACACCGGAGAAATTTTAGTCAAAGGACATATTGATTTTGAAGCAACGAGTGGTTATGAAATCGATATAACAGCATCAGACAAAGGTACTGTACCGCTGACATCAGACAAGAGTGTCATTATAAAAATAGTCGATGTCAATGACAATGCGCCGGAAATAGAGTTGACATCACTTTCAAGCTCTGTTTCAGAAGATTCCAGAGCAGGCACTACAGTTGCTTTGATAAGTGTAACTGATTTAGACTCTGGAATTAATGGGAAAGTTTTTTGCTCAGTTTCTGAAAATATACCATTTAAATTAATGACGACTTCACAAGACAATATTTATTCATTAGTTACTACATCATCCATTGACAGAGAGAAGCAGTACGAATATGACATTACATTAGTTGCCAAAGATGCAGGGGAACCACCATTATCATCACTGAAAAGCTTAACTATATTGGTATCAGATATAAACGATAATAATCCAGAGTTTTCTCTGTCACCTTACATATTTTACATTATGGAAAATAATATTCCAGGTATGTCGTTATTCTGTGTTTCGGCCTCTGACAAAGACACAAATGAAAACGCAATAATCGCATATGAAATAGTTAAAGAACGGGGCGAAGATAAACAAATGTTTGTGAATATAAATGCTGAAAATGGGTGTATTTACGCATTAAAAACTTTCGATTTTGAAACTGTAAAAACTTTTCAATTCCACGTGCTGGCTATAGACTCTGGCAATCCACCACTAAGCAGCAACGTCACAGTGAAGGTTTTCATTTTGGATGAGAACGACAACGTTCCAGTGATCCTATATCCAGTCAACGCCAATGGTTCTGCTGAAGGTGTGGTGGAGATTTCCCGCGATGTGAATGCAGGACATTTGGTGACTAAAGTGAGAGCATATGACGCAGATATAGGGTACAATGGCTGGTTATTGTTTTCACTGCAGGAGGTGAGTGACCACAGTCTGTTTGGTTTGGACCGCTATACAGGACAGATCAGGACTCTTCGCTCATTTACAGAAACAGATGAGGCTGAACACAAACTGGTCATACTTGTCAAAGACAATGGAAATGTTTCGCTTTCAGCAACAGCGACTATGATCGTTAAACTTGTAGAGCCCAAAGAAGCTTTTGCGGCTTCTGATGTCAAAAAAGCAGTATCTATCGAAGAAGAAAATAACGTGACATTTTATTTGACAGTTACCTTGGGATCGGTTTCATTCCTTTTTATCATTAGTATCATCGTGCTGATTGTAATGCAGTGCTCAAAATCTACAGACTATTCCTCCAACTATTTACAAGATACAAATTTCGACGGAACACTGTGTCACAGCATCCAGTACAGATCCGGCGATAAACGCTACATGTTAGTTGGACCCAGAACGAGTATCGGTTCTACTCTAGTTCCAGGGAGTAATGCGAATACTCTAGTGATACAAGATCACAGAAGAAAAACTTCCGGTGAGGTAAGATATAAAATTTCGTTTGTGAATTAATTTTCAGTAATTATAGATTGATGCATTACTAGTCATTCATTATTTTTTTTCATTTCAAGTTAAAGACTATTCTGCTGGGTTTTTAATCCCATTAATTCCGAGATGTTTATTTGTTTTGTGGTACTCAGAACGTTTAACTACCTAAATTACAGACTTTCTATTTTTATTTAAATAGCTCAAAAGCAGTTTATGTTAATTTTTAAGTTGCATGTCTTAAAATGGAACACTTTTATTCACATTGATGGTGATGATGGAATTGGTTTTATCGCTTTTCTGCACTGAACTATCGCACGGTGTCAGTGTAATCTAAACGGAAGCACCTCATGAGTTAGGCCTCTTCCTGGTTATTTGGTCCGCCTCATCTGTTGGTAATATTTTAGTAGCATATGCCGCGAGGAATATTTTTTTATGCTTTTCATAACTGATTACTGCTTTGGTTCAGCCAGCTTGACTTAAGAACGGCAATATGGGTACACATTCTGTGGACTGTTTTTGTTAACGTGTGCAGAAACTGCAATAATTTTCTTCCAAAATGGAACAAAGGAAATGTGCAGCATGGCGACGAAACCTTGCACTTTTTACTCTGTCGCTGTTATTTTGGAGAGTAGCACTGGCGCAGATAAGATATTCCGTATTAGAAGAACAGAAAGACGGCACCTTGATTGGAAATCGTGAGCATGGATGATTTCTTGCACATTTATTGCCCGAAGCAGGACAAGTGTAGAAAAATGCACATTGAATAGCTTTGCTAAGTAAATTTACTTAAATGAATCCTATTAAGCACACGCGCACACAGTGTTAACCAATTACTATTCACATACATTTGTGCAACAAAATATTCTTTTTGAGTAACAAAAATATGTTTGCCCTTAATTGTATTTATTTACTCCTTAATGTCTAATGAATTGCTGTTTACTGTTTTTGTGCCTTGTTTTGGTTTATGAACCCGTGTTATTTAACATTTTGCCAAATTATTCAACATAAAGACCTCAAAGAAATAATTTGATTTTCATCGAATCTGTGAAAACTTCACAAAAACGTCAACCGGCAGTGAACATAGAGGTCGCCCGTTGACGAGCAGATGTGGTAAGCTAAGTACACGTTCTCTAAACGTTTGTGATTTTAGGCTAGACGCTTTGGTTTGGCGCAAAGCAATCGGAACATTTAGGAAAGTTTCTGAATTGTTTACCGCCGAGTTTATCAGCGTTGACACTTGCCTGCTACAAAAATGTGAATAGCTTAATTTAGAGACAAGTTGAAGAATATTTGGGTGTTTTAAATGGATAATCTTAGATTGAATTACTCGGCAACGTCTAAGAGTTGCTGTCCATGGTACTAGCATCGTATGAACATCTAAAATGGTTTACTACCCACGTTTTAATTCGTGAAATTGTCAGTGTACTATCGTTTTAATTCGCGAGGTGTCAGCATACAACAAGAAAAATGTTGATGACGTAAATGTAAGATGGTTGTTGTGTCCGCCCATTCGGTGGCCTCGTGTATTTTCTAAAAATCAGACGGAATAAAGAGAGATTATGTTTTAGTCTTATAGTAGTTACTGGTCAGTTATAGAAGGTATTGTGGGCAAATTTTCGAATAATACACATTCATTTGTGGGGATGTTTGTGGACGCGTTGTAACTGCTTAAAAATGGAACAAAAGAGAGGATCTTCGTGGCTAAGGCTTGCTTTTATAACTATACCGTTGTGGCTTGGAAGAGCGGTTTGGGCAGAGATACGGTATTCTGTCTCTGAAGAACAGAAAGACGGTACTGTGGTCGGAAATATTGCAAAGGATTTAGGAATTGATAGAAGAAGCTTGAGAGAGAGAGGATTCCGCATCGTGTCATCCTCAGGGGAGTCACCGTTCAAGGTAAATCAGAATGACGGAGCATTGTATGTTAGTGGAAATTTGGACAGAGAGTCGGTGTGCGAGAAAAGCACATCGTGCACAATCAATCTCAAAATCGCCATGGAAAATCCCCTGGAGATCCATTATGTGACTGTAGAGATTATAGACGTAAATGATCACGATCCTGTTTTTGCTGAAAAAAAAAAGCTCTTGGATGTATGGGAGTCGGCGTTACCGGGCACGCGTTTTCAGCTTCAGCCAGCCCGCGACCCTGACAGCGGATCAAATTCTATTCAAACGTATAGAGTCAGCCAGAACGACCATTTCAGACTTGAAGTCAAAGAACGTGATGAAGATGGCAAAATTCCTATTCTGATATTGCATAAACATTTAGACAGAGAAGCTGCACAAACTATTAAATTGTTATTAACTGCTATAGACGGCGGAAAACCATCAAAATCTGGAACAATGGAAATAATCATAAATGTCCTCGATATAAATGATAACGCCCCTGTTTTCACTGAAGACACATATACTGTAATGCTTCATGAAAACGCGCCGATAGGCACAACAGTAATACAGATAAATGCCACAGATTTGGATGACGGTTCAAATGGCGAGATTGTTTATTCCATGGGTAACAATATAAATAATAAATTACTTGAACTTTTTGAAATATCTTCCATCACTGGTGAAATTATTGTGAAGGGAGTTTTAGATTTTGAAGTCAAAGACAAATATGAAATTGATATTCAAGCATCGGACAAAGGTCTTGCACCAATTACATCAGACAAGACAGTAACTATAAAGATTGTAGATGTAAACGACAATGCGCCAGAGATAGAGGTGACATCATTTTCAAGTGCCATTCCAGAAGATTCCAGATCTGGGACTACAGTTGCTTTGATAAGTGTATCTGATTTAGACTCTGGGGTCAACGGTAAGGTTGTTTGTTCAGTACCCGAGGATATGCCTTTCAAGCTTTTTTCAGCCTCGCATGATAATGCTTATTCTTTGGTTACGTCTTCAACACTTGATAGGGAAATAGCTTCTCAGTACACTATTATATTAACTGCAAAAGACACAGGGAACCCAGCTTTGTCATCGATGAAGACTATAACTGTACAAGTATCCGATGTGAATGATAATAGTCCGGAGTTTATGAGTTCCCCATATACGTTTTATGTAATGGAAAACAATGTTCCAGGAACATCCTTATTTTCAGTATTTGCTTTTGATCGAGACTCAGGTGAAAACGCAATAATCAATTATCAGATATGGAGAGATAATTCCAAACAGAACCAGTACACATCTTTTATCAATGTTCATTCAGAAAATGGCGCCATATACGCGTTAAAAAGTTTTGACTTTGAGACAATGAAGACCTTCCAGTTCTACGTGCTCGCTTCAGATTCAGGAATCCCGTCACTAAGCACCAACGTGACAGTGAACGTGTTTATTCTGGATCAGAACGACAACGCTCCAGTGATCTTATATCCAATAAGCGCTAACGGATCTGCTGAGGGCGAGGAAGAGATTCCCCGCAACGTGAATCCAGGACATTTGGTGACTAAAGTGAGAGCTTATGATGCGGATATAGGATACAATGGCTGGCTATTATTTTCAGTAGTGGAAGTGAGTGACCACAGTCTCTTTGGTTTGGACCGCTATACGGGACAGATCAGGACACTTCGGTCGTTCACAGAAACAGATGAGGCTAAACATAAACTTGTCATACTGGTCAAAGACAATGGCAATGTTTCACTTTCAGCAACAGCGACTGTGATCATTAAACTTGTTGAACCAAAAGAGGCTTTTGCTGGATCCGATGTTAAAAAAGCAGTACTCAACGAAGCAGAAAATGATATTACCTTTTATTTGATTATAACATTGGGTTCGGTTTCATTTCTTTTCATCATCAGCATCATAGTACTGATTGTAATGCAGTGCTCTAAATCTACCGACTATTCTTCCAAGCATTTGCAAGATAAAAATTACGATGGGACACTGTGTCACAGCATCCAATACAGATCTGGAGATAAACGCTACATGTTAGTTGGACCCAGAACGAGTATCGGTTCTACTCTAGTCCCAGGCAGCAATGGAAATACTCTTGTGATACAAGATCGCAGGAGGAGAACGTCTGTTGAGGTAAGGCAATTTGCTTACAAGGGAGATTCTACACTGAAAAAAATTAATCTGAGATGTTGTAAATGTAGCATTATTAAATCTGTGAACTTAACAATAAATAATCAAGTTCGAACGTTTACATAAATATATCTAAGTTAGAAATTAATCTGCATTTGTTCAGAACACAAGACAATGTACATTTTTTCCTTAACACATTTTTTTTACGTAATCCCTGACAATCTTTTTAAGTGCACACACACAACAAGCAATAATCTTGTTCATTTTACTCTGTTTAAATAAAACTGCCTCCCCATGGAAAAAGCGTGGGAAACCCCGTATCAAATTAAAAGTGTACCCAAGCTTCATTGCGGTAGGAAACAACTCTTTGGAGCATTCTTTTCACCTCATGCGCGAAAAGTTTTAACAAGTAGAAGACGACCCTGTGGATGTTGTGAATTCAGGACCAAATGCACTTTGAAGGAACTGTGGATGTTCAGGAGTGTATGCACATAATAAAAAATGTGTTCTTACTTCAAGTTTTGTGCTGGGTGAAGTTGCATTTCAAAGTACAAAATTTCCCAACTTGTATTTTAACTATAATATATAAGAAATGCATATAGTTGCTAACTAGATAATGTGAGTATATGTAACTTTAAAATGAGACTAGGAAATTTAATAAAACAAAGTAGGCGCCACTCCAAATAATATGGAAACCTAAAAAAATGGTTAAATTTCAATTAAAAATACATATTTGAAACTCTTAAAGTTAAGTAGAGCATGGACGCAAAACAATGACTAGGGAAATTATTGAATTAATTAGAGTTTATTTGCGAAATTAAGTAGACTTTACTAGCAAAATTAAGCAGACTTTACTAGCAAAAAAAAAAGAAGTAGTAAATACAAAGAATAGTCTTGCTTGAACTACATAATAATCTGATGCAAAAAGTTACCTTAATTTTTTTAAGTAGATCAGCCTGGATATTTTTATCAGTGTAGAATTTAACTACGCTTATAAAATATTTTAGCAACTTAGTGTAAAAGGCTACGTTGTGTCCACATGCATCTGTAAAGCATTATATTTTATTTACACCCATCCTACATAAGTATAACAACGGTCTATAGTATTTGCAGTTTGCCATCCTTCCCATTCAAATCCGAAAGTGCACCAAACCCAACAAAAGGGAGAAACAATGTCACTGTCGAAAAGTATGACGTTATGACGACAGCGAGGTATTGAAAGGTTGTTTGTATGTACTGTAATGTATGTATGTATGCATGTATGTATGTATGTATGTATGTATGTATGTATGTATGTATGCCGTTCGTTTTGTTTAAATTACACCCTATTCATTTGGACGTATCAAACTTCTCGTGAATGACTTGGTAAAGACCTGTTGAGATAAGATAGAATCTGGTGTTTAAGGATAAGAAAACATAGTGGGACACAATAGTGGAACGGACCGCTTATCGCTGTCCAGTTACTATTTCATGGCGTGGCATTTTTGTTGGTGTTATTTACGCTCATATGTATTTAAGCGTTTGTTTCTTTGCTTGGTGTTAGGTGATTCAACTATTTGGAAAGTAATTTATTTTGGTATTTTGTTGTGGACTCTGCATAATCGTGTCCAACGTAAGGATGACACCGGGAATACTTAAAGGCAATGTATATATTGTCCTGCGTTTAAACATTTTTGTTGCATTGAACGTTAAATTCGCGAGGGGTCAGCATATAACTAGAAAAAGGTTCAAAACGTATGAATAAGATGGGTGTTGTGCCCACCCATTCAGTGACTACAGATATTTGTTTAATGTCAGACGGAATAAAGTGAGAACGTGGTTACGCATTTTGTTCATCGTGATTTTTTATGTGGATTTGTTGCAACCGCTTACAATGGAAGAAAGGAGAGGCGCTTCATGGCGAAATGTACATGTAAGACTCACCTTCGTGGCTGTATCGTTGTGGTTGTTGTTTGGAAACGGGGTATGGGCACAAATACGTTATTTTGTCTCTGAAGAGCAAAAGGACGGCACCGTGGTTGGAAATATTGCAAAGGATTTAGGAATTGATGCAAGAATGTTAAAAGAGAGAGGATTCCGCATCGTGTCATCCTCAGGAAATTCATTGTTTAAGGTAAATCAGAATGACGGAGCACTGTATATTAGTGGTAATTTGGACAGAGAGACTGCGTGCGAGAAAAGCACATCGTGCACAATCAATCTTAAAATCGCCATGGAAAATCCACTGGAGATTCATTATGTAACTGTAGAGATTCTAGACGTGAATGATCATGCTCCTGTTTTTACTGAAAAAGAAACGCTCTTGGATGTATGGGAGTCGGCGTTACCAGGCACACGTTTTCAGCTTCAGCCAGCCCGCGACCCTGACAGCGGAATAAATTCTATTCAAACATACAAAATCAACCAGAACGACCATTTCAGACTCGAAGTCAAAGATCGTGGGGAAGGTGGTAAAATTCCTTTCCTGGTCTTACAGAAGCCCATAGACAGAGAGGTCGTACAAAGCATGAAAATGATATTGACTGCTGTAGACGGTGGAAGACCCTCCAAATCAGGAACAATGGACATAACTGTTAGTGTATTGGATGTAAATGATAACATGCCAGTTTTTACCAAAGACGTTTATTTCGTCCAGCTAAATGAAAACGCACCTATAGGTACCGTTGTCATAAGAGTGAACGCCACAGATTTAGATGACGGCCCAAATGGAGAAGTTATTTTTGCGTTCGCTAATAATGTTGACACCAAATTACACAAGCTTTTTGATATAGACTCGATCACTGGAGAAATTGTTTTAAAAGAACATATTGATTTTGAAGCAACGAGTGCTTATGAAATTGATATAACTGCATCAGATAGAGGTACTGTACCGCTGACATCACACAAGAGTGTCATTATAAAAATAATCGATGTCAATGACAATGCACCGGAAATAGAGTTGACATCACTTTCAAGCTCTGTTTCAGAAGATTCTAGAATAGGTACTACGGTTGCTTTGATAAGCGTGACTGATTTAGACTCTGGCATTAACGGGAAGGTTCAGTGTTCAGTTCCTGAAGATATACCATTTAAATTAATGCCCTCTTCACAGGACAATATTTATTCATTAGTTACCACATCAACCATTGACAGAGAGCAGCGACACGAGTATGACATTACATTAGTTGCCAAAGATGCAGGAGAGCCTTCCTTATCATCAGTGAAAAGTTTAACTATATTGATATCAGATATAAACGATAATAATCCAGAGTTTTCCCACTCCCCTTACACATTTTACGTTATGGAAAATAATATTCCGGGCATGTCGTTATTCTGTGTTTCGGCTTCTGACAGAGATACAAATGAAAACGCAGTAGTGACTTACGAAGTAAGGAAAGAAAGTGTCGAAGGCAATAAACAAATGTTTGCGAATATAAATGCTGAAAATGGGTGTATTTACGCATTAAAAACTTTCGACTTTGAAACTGTAAAAACTTTTCAATTCCACGTGCTGGCTATAGATTCTGGCAATCCACCACTAAGCAGCAACGTCACAGTGAAGGTTTTCATTTTGGATGAGAACGACAACGTTCCAGTGATCCTATATCCAGTCAACGCCAATGGTTCTGTTGAAGGTGTGGTGGAGATTTCCCGCAATGTGAATCCAGGACATTTGGTGACTAAAGTGAGAGCATATGATGCAGATATAGGATACAATGGCTGGTTATTGTTTTCACTGCAGGAGGTGAGTGACCACAGTCTGTTTGGTTTGGACCGCTATACAGGACAGATCAGGACTCTTCGCTCATTTACAGAAACAGATGAGGCTGAACACAAACTGATCATACTTGTCAAAGACAATGGCAACGTTTCGCTTTCAGCAACAGCGACTTCTATCATTAAACTTGTAGAGCCCAAAGAAGCTTTTGCGGCTTCTGATGTCAAAAAAGCAGTATCTATCGAAGAAGAAAATAACGTGACATTTTATTTAATCATTACCTTGGGATCTGTTTCATTTCTTTTCATAATTAGCATCATCGTGTTGATTGTAATGCAGTGCTCCAAACCTCCAGACTATTCATCCAAGTATTTACAAGACACAAATTTTGACGGAACACTGTGTCACAGCATCCAGTACAGATCTGGAGATAAACGCTACATGTTAGTTGGACCCAGAACGAGTATCGGTTCTACTCTAGTTCCAGGGAGTAATGCAAATACTCTAGTGATAAAAGATCACAGAAGAAGAACTTCTGGTGAGGTAAGATATAATAAAATTAATGAATTAATTGAATGAAAGCGAATTCATTTTTTAATAATTTTAAATTGTTGCATTACTGGCCATTCTTGGTATCCTTTCTGACATTACTGCTATAATATTCGGAGCTTTTCCATTTTTCCCCCAGTTTTATTTAAGTTAAAGAATATTTTGCTGGGTTTCTAATCCTACTCATATAGAGATGTTGATGCTATTTGTTTTATGGCACTCAGGAGCAAACAAAACATCTAACCTTTCATTTCCTAAATTACAGCCTTTCATTTTTATTAAAATAGCCCCGCAAAGCAGTTTATGTGATTTTTTTAAGTTGCATGTCTTAAAAATTAAACACTTTTATTCACATTTTTGGTGATGATGGAATTTCTTTGATGGCGTTCCTTTCCTATTCTATCGCACGGTGTCAGTGTAATCTAAATGGAAGCAAATAATGGGTTTGGCCTCTTACTGGTTATTTGCACCGCCTCATCTGTTGGTAATATTTTTACTAGCCTATGCCGCACGTCGTTGTGCATGAGGAATATTTTTATGCTTTCCATAACTGTAAACTTGGTTCAGCCAGATTGCCTTAAGAACGGCAATATGGCCACACACTCTGTTGATTGGTTTTGTTAACGTGGTCGGAAACTGTAATAATTTTATTCCAAAATGGAACAAAGGGAATCTGCATCATGGCGACTGAACCTTGCACTTTTTACGCTGTCGCTGCTATTTTGGAGAGTAGCACTGGTGCAGATAAGATATTCCGTTTTAGAAGAACAGAAAGACGGCACCTTGATTGGAAATATCGCAAAGGATTTGGGCCTTGATCCCAGAATTTTAAAGGAGCGAGGATTTCGTGTTGTATCAACTACAGGAGAGTCTCTGTTTAACCTGGATCAAAATGATGGCATCTTGTATACTACAGGAAAAATAGACAGGGAGGAGGTATGCGAGAGAAGTAGCTCATGCTTAATTAACCTAAAAATCGCACTTGAACATCCTATAGAAATTCATAACGTGGAGATTGAAGTTGTGGACATAAACGATCATGCTCCGATGTTTCCTGAGATAGAAAAGCGTTTGGAAATCTCCGAAAACGCAGTGTCTGGTTCACGATTTCAGATTCATGCGGCACGCGATCCGGATAGCGGGATTAATTCTGTACAAATGTATAAAATCAGTCATAATGAACATTTTCGGATCGAGGTTAAAGACAGGGGCTCTGATCGAAAAATGCCCTTTTTAATTTTACAAAAATCGTTAGATAGGGAAACTAGTCTTAGTCATAAGGTTCGGCTCACAGCGCTGGACGGCGGAAAGCCACCAAAATCGGGGACTATGGAGATTACTATTGATGTCCTAGATGTAAATGACAACATTCCAGTTTTTACAAAAGACTCGTATTCTGTAAAGGTTACTGAAAACGTCCCCATAGGTACAACTATAGCGCAGGTAAATGCTACTGACCGAGATGATGGCGTGAATGGTGAAGTGTTTTTCACCTTTGGCCATGATATAGACAGTGACTTGCTCAAACTTTTTGATCTGGATCCAGTCACAGGCGAAATAGTTGTAAAAGGTCAAATCGATTTTGAGCAAAAAGACCACTATGAAATTGATATTCAAGCATCGGATAAAGCCGTTGCACCACTGACAGCCGACAAAAGCATTTTAATACAAATTGTTGACGTAAATGATAACGCGCCTGAAATTGAAGTGACCTCATTTTCGAGCACAGTACCAGAGGATTCTAAATTGGGAACTACAGTAGCATTGATCAGTGTGAGTGATTTAGATTCTGGATTAAATCGAAAAGTGTCCTGCTCTATGCTTGAAGAAATACCTTTCCGGTTAATGCAGACCTCACAGCATAACATCTATTCATTGACAACTGCAGCTTTACTTGACAGAGAGAAAACATCACAGTATGACATTACATTAGTAGCCCAAGATGCAGGTCAGCCAGCATTGTCATCCTTTAGATCTATCACTGTTCAAATATCTGATGTAAATGACAATCCCCCCAAGTTTTCACTTAACCCACACAACTTCTACATAACTGAAAATAATGTCCCAGGCACAACCATGTTTTCTGTATCAGCCAGTGACTGTGATTTAGATGAAAATGCCATTATTACTTATCAGATTCTGAGGGATATTAGTGAGCAAAACAAATATACATCCTTTGTAAACATAAATTCTGAAAATGGACAAGTATATGCACTGAAAAGCTTTGACTTTGAAACAGTTAAAGCATTCCACTTCCAAGTCCTTGCTACCGATTCTGGAAACCCATCACTGAGCAGTAATGGCACAGTGAATGTGTTCATTCTAGATCAGAATGACAACAATCCAGTGATCTTATATCCAGTTAGTGCTAATGGTTCTGCTGAAGGTGTGGAGGAGGTTCCTCGCAATGTAAATCCAGGACATTTGGTGACAAAAGTGAGAGCCTATGATGCAGATATAGGATACAATGGCTGGTTATTATTTTCACTGCAGGAAGTGAGTGATCACAGTCTATTTGGTTTGGACCGCTATACTGGACAAATACGGACCCTTCGCTTATTCACAGAAACAGATGAAGCTGAACATAAACTGGTCATACTGGTCAAAGACAATGGAAATGTTTCACTTTCAGCAACAGCAACAGTGACTGTCAAACTTGTAGAGCCCAAAGAACCTACTGCAATTTTTAATGTCAAAAATGCAGTAAAGGATGAGGGGGAAAATAATATTAGATTTTATTTAATTATCACCCTGGGTTCAGTTTCAATTCTTTTTATCATAAGTATCATAATTTTAATAGCAATGCAGTGCTCAAAATCTACAGACTATACTTCCAAGCATTTACAAGACACAGCTTATGATGGGACGCTGTGTCACAGCATCCAGTACAGATCTGGAGATAAACGGTACACATTAGTTGGTTCCAGAATGAGTATTGGATCTACTATAGTTCCAAGCAGTAACAGAAATACTCTACTGGTACCAGATCACAGGAGGAGACCATCTAGAGAGGTAAGGTTTTGCTCAGTGTAGGCGTGATGTGGATGTTTGTATTTAGCATGACTATACAATATGAATTCTGGTTATGCCTTATTTTATTGGATGATAATGACAGTTGTGTGAAATCTGAAATTTGTTGTTAATCATGTGTTATGGTCAGTAACTAATGCAGTAGTTATTTAGTGTACAATTTTAATCACATTCCACATGTGGAATTCTTTTGTTTCACACTATTAAATGCATGAAAGCACACTGTCTTTCACTCTCTCTCTCTCTTGATGTGTCCATTAAGCCCATTAAGTAAGAATACTGCATTTATATTAGATTACTGTATGTGAAACATTTCAGATGAGGAATTATATCTTCTTGTATTATGCCTGTGAACTCATTCTCTTTGTTTTATCATATTTTATATATATATTCATTCTTGGTGTTCCATCTATCAAGTCTTTTTATTCTTTATCTGCTCTTTATTTCCTAATCTTTTGTCAAAATGAGACTTACTCAGATATAATACATGAGCTACATAGTATTATCTATGATTTTGTAAATGATTGTAAGAATTATGCCTGTGTTTATTTCTCATGCCAGCTTCCAAGTTGTTATGTATTTATAGTCTATTAGATTTTTTCCCGTTTAAAACAATAGTAATACTCACTCACTCTCCCACTCATCGTCATTCCCACCTAATCCTGTATTCAGGGTCGTGGGGAGCCTGGAGCCTATCCCAGGAGACTTAGGGCACGAGACATGATACACCCTGGACAGGGTGCCAATCCATCACAGGGCACATAGACATACACACACTCACACACTACGGGCAATTTGGGAATGCCAATTAACCTAACCTACATGTCTTTGGAATGTGGGAGGAAACCGGAGTACCCGAAGGAAACCCACCAAGCACGGCAAACTCCATGCACACAGAGACGGGAATCGAGCCTGGCCGGGGATTGAACCCGGACCCTGTAGGTGCAAGGCAACAGTGCTAACCACTACACCACCGTGCCGCCACAATAGTAATAATTTAATTAATAATTAATTTACTGCTAGTTATAAAAAGTAAAAAAAAAACATTACAGCTCATATGGCTCTGTTCAATGGTTGCAGTACAGCTAAGAAATATCAGTTAATCTAGTGTAAGATTTGTAAGAATATTGTTTCCTCCCACAGTCCAAAGACATGTAGGTTAGGTTAATTGGCATTTCTAAATTGCCCGTAGTGTGTGAATGAGTATGTGTATGTGTGTCCCCTGTGATGGATTGGCACCCTGTCCAGTGTACCCTGCCTATCCCTCTTGGGATAGGCTCCAGGCCCCCCCGTGACCCTGAATACAGGATTAAGCGGTACAGATTATGAGTGAGTGTCCTGGCCAGGTATCCTAGCATGCCTACCATGGACAGAGGACTTTTTGCGCCCAGCTCTACCTGGTTACTGAAGGTGAATCTATGAATATTTAAAGTAAGGTATTGTCATGATAAAAAAGATGATAAAGAAAGATTTATTCCAGGAATAACAGTATTAAATCTTCAAGTTTTTTATAAGAGGTAACATCTCTCTCTCTCTCTCTCTCTCTCATACACACATGCACACACACACATACACACACACACACACTACTCTCCCTTTTATCTATCCCTGCACTGACTCACTCCTTGCTCAGCCTCAATCTCAATTGTTTGTCTCCTCCCTGTTTATGCTGCTCCCTACTTTTTCACAAGCTCTTTCTTAACAAATGAAATCTGTTTGTAGGATGAATTGTTATGCTGACTGCAGTCAAGCTGTGCTGCAAGCTTTAGCCAGCTTTATCAAGTGTGTGCTTTTGCAGTACTTACATTCTTCCTGCTAGGGATCTCCTTGGCTGCTGCAGTATTAGGTTATGATCTGGTATGTTGGATCAGTTGCTGTGGTAACCATGCTGGCTTGTATGCTTTTATATAAACTGTTGAGAGGCAAAGCACAAACCACTCTGGGTTCCATGTGCAAAAGACTTTGGTCCTGAGAAAAGTGTGCTTTATTCTAAAATTAACGTGCATTCATGGACTATTCAAAAACTGTCCCAGTGAATAGTATTCATGAACAGGAATTCATCCAATGATAGCTATAAGTAATAGCATTGTCTACTGAAGTACATCTATCTGATCCTTTTTGAAAGTATTCATATATTGTTTATTGTTCTCTGTATCCCATTATCCTGTACAATACCACCAATGCAGCATCCAGATTGATTGATTTGGAAAGCACCAGCACAGCAGGAAAGATGGAGCATTGCATTATAAGACACAGATCCATGTATGTAAAGCAATGAACAAGTGTGTTTCATGAATACAAATGTGCACAGAATTTACTAACTCAACAAGGCATTCACGGCTGAAGAAAGAAAGAAAGAAAGAAAGACACTGAATCAGAATTAAAGTGTTGATTCCCTTTGTCTTGTGAGACAAGACACACAAGACATAATAATGTACCATTATTATTACTATTACACACACTATTACACTTACTGTATCTAATGCATGGTAGTCACCATAAAAATAAAATTCAACAGGGATTTAAAAATTCATGTTTACATTATTGGAAGTTGATGGTATGGTGTGTTGCAAATCTCAATGATAGAGATATTGACTTGTGTTCTATTGCTGGTTTATTTATTGTGTTTTTGAAAGGTTTTCATATAACAGGGTGGCACAGTGCTAGAGTTGGCAGCTGGTAGCATTGCCATTGCCATGGTTTGATGCTGAGCTCAGGGTATTATTTATGCAGATTTTCACATTCTCTCTATGGTTGTGGGAGTTACTCCAAATTCCTTCCATCATTTCAGTGTGGAATGTGACTTTATGTGGTGTCTAGGTGTGTGTGTGTGTGTGTGTGTGTGTGTGTGTGTGTGTGTGTGTGTGTGTGTGTGTGTGTGTGTGTGTGTGAGTGTGTGTGTGTGTGTGTGTGTGTGTGTGTGTGTGTGTGTGTGTGTGTGTGTGCGTGTGCGTGTGCGTGTGTGCGTGTGTGTGTGTGTGTGCGTGCGCGTGTGCGTGTGCGCGTGAGAATGGTGCCCTGCAAGGGACTTTCTTCCCTTCAGGCATGTAATCCCACTTTACTAGTCTCGTATTGCAGGGAGATTGACTTTCATGATAAGAGCATAAGCATTTAGTCAAGATCACTGAAAGACTATATAGTAACTGCAAAAGAAATTTAGAGAGAAAATGTACTCTGAATGATTTAAAGGCACTGGATAGACAACACAAGATCACTGGATAAACAACACACTGGACAGACAACACAGGTTTAATAAGTACTGGTTATGGGTGATGTGTAAAACAATGTGTAGGCATGGGCTGAATGTGAGCAGGTGGCCAGAACTGACAAAAGTGTGGATGACCACATAGACATATGTGAGTGGGATTATTGATTTACTTGATAAGGCCTTAAAACACGATTTGCGTTAACATAAAATTTAAATTACTATGACTACCAGGATAATAGAACAGGATATTATTTTCTGTATATTATCATTTAATTTAATACATTTTGCTGTGCTGCTTGTTCCATCTGGTAGCTTCACAACTGTCTGTCTCTGATTGATCTTTGGTTACTGTCTGTGTGGTGTTTCTTCCATGAAAAAACATGCCTCTAGGTAAACAGGTTATGCTAAATTATGAAAACACTAAACACTAAAATGTGTGTGTGTGTGTGTGTGTGTGTGTGTGTGTGTGTGTGTGTGTGTGTGTGTGTGTGTGCGCGCGCACATGCACGCACTTTAATACAGAAAATGTGAAGTAAATGTTTATTTTTGTTAGGTTATGTCAGTCTCATATTTAATGTAGTCATTCATAATTTTGTTTAAATAATAATTTATTCTGAGTTAGTTGTGTTGATTAGCGGTGCATCAAAACTGTGATTTTGATGTAAGCAAATTTATTGTTTAAAATCAGAGCTGTAGTTTAAGATTCACAAGTGTGTCATGAATTTGTTGGAATTACTTTTCATCCTTAATTGGATTCGGTCCTTCTGTAGGTCAGGTCAGTATTCTAGTGGCTCAGGTCTGTAGTGGGTAATGTGAGTTGTGTTTTTGTCCCAGTCTGCAACAAGCCTCTAGGGTATAGCTGTGTGTTTTCATGATTCATAATTCACACACACACACACACACACACACACACACACACACACACACACACACACACACACACACACACACACACACACACACACACACACACACACACCATTTAGTGCACATTGTCATTAAAATAAGTCTATAGGATTTGTTGTCTACATTTCTATATTTCTTACAAACAGGATGAAAATACAAAAATATTTTTGCTTAACCTGATGTTTTATGTGGGATAATACAGGGTCATTTTTTATAATAATCATGGAACCAAACACATTCATACAGTATGTCTTTGTTATATGTGTTGTCTTAAAGGAAAGGTCTTTAAAACTAGTTGTCTTAAAGGTAGTTGTTTTTGCATATTTTTTTAATACACCTTAAAGAACTCAAAGAATTTGTTTTTCCTGAATAAAACATACTTTCTGAAACTCACTTGCTCATTCATTCATCATCTATATCGCTTTATTCTGTATTCAGGGTCGCGGGGGCCTGGAGCCTATCCCAGGAGACTTAGGGCATGAGGAGGGGTACACCCTGGACAGAATACAAAAACAAAACAAACATGTTATTGTATGACATGTTATTGTATGATTTGGGACATTTTGTTGCAAATACCCAGAATTTGGTATAGAAAGCTCTCTATTAGCTAGGTTTAATCTAGGGGCAAATTCCACCATTTAAAACCCTTGAAGCCAAGACAACGCACATAAAAGCATATTGTATGATTTCATAACACAACACTATGGACGTAGTAGAGTAACAAAGAGGGAAAAGATCAGTATGACTACTAGGACAGCAGACAAAATTAGATAAAGCTATGGATGTGTGAAATGGTGTGGGATGCCTGTAGCATGGAGAGAGAGAAACAGGAAGTCAGTATATGAGCACAGATTGGGTTGATGGGAAAGGTTGTGATTCATCTGTGTGTGTGTGTGTGTGTGTGTGTGTGTGAGAGAGAGAGAGAGAGAGAGAGAGAGAGAGAGAGAGAGAGAGAGAGAGAGAGAGAAGCAGGCTACGTAACTGGAACAGCCTGCAAACCAGCTGGAGGCAAAATCTATTTTAAACAAAATAGAAATACACCCCCTCTCTCTGTAGTGATACACAATACTTGAATAAAAATCTACAGTCAAAAATATTTCATTAGTGTATACAATTCATTAAGGAAAATCCTGTGCATAGAACCAGGGAGTGTGGTTAGAATATAAATGATCTTGCTTGTACTGGAGCAGAGCAGAGCACAGTCAGCTGCATTGTGGCAAGAGGCAGTATCGGTCGTCAGGGAAATGTGAGGGAGTAGGAGAAGGAGAATTATTAGGCATGTGAACTTGACAGACGAAGGCTATGAAGCTGTTTCTCCTCTAGAGGCATATAAATATAATGTTAGTAAATACAAGAATGTAGAATTTTAATCATACCCTACACATGCCCTGACTGTTGCTAATGCTAGTTGTCGATTTTATTTGTGCTGTGTTCAAATTGGCAAGCAGTATGCTTGCAGTATACGATATACTGACAGTTGTTTTCTTTGCATGTATAGAATAATAGGAAACAGCCGGCCTTGATTTGTCAAAAGTGCTGTTTCTGCATTTCAGTGAGCCATTTTTTACTGACACAAAGTACCTGACACCCATTACACTTATGCTACTGTACACTACTCCCTCCTATACAACAGCTTGCTCCATCCGTCAGTGAACAAACACACCAATGCAAAGTAAAATGGGGTATAAATAAACAATATTTATTGACCTACCAATGTATTAATAATAATATTAAAAAAATAAATACACACGTGGACAAAATTGTTGGTACCCTTCGGTCAATGAAAGAAAAACTCACAATGGTCACAGAAATAACTTTAATCTGACAAAAGTCATAATAAATAAGAATTCTATGAATGTTAACCAATGAAAGTCAGACATTGCTTTTCAACCATGCTTCAACGGAATTATAAAAAACAAATGAACTCATGGAACAGGCCTGGACAAAAATGATGGTACCCCTAACTTAATAGTTTGTTGCACAACCTTTTGAGGCAATCACTGCAATCAAACGATTCCTGTAACTGTCAATGAGACTTCTGCACCTCTCTGCAGGTATTTTGGCCCACTCCTCATGAGCAACCTTCTCCAGTTGTTTCCGGTTTAAAGGGTGCCTTTTCCAGACAGCATGTTTCAGCTCCTTCCAAAGATGCTCAATAGGATTGAGGTCAGGGCTCATAGAAGGCCACTTTAGAATAGTCCAATGTTTTCCTCTTAGCCATTCTTGGGTGTTTTTAGCTGTGTGTTTTGGGTCATTGTCCTGTTGCAAGACCCATGACCTGCGACTGAGACCCAGCTTTCTGACACTGGCCAGCACATTTCTCTCTAGAATCCCTTGATAGTCTTGAGATTTCATTGTACCCTGCACAGATTCAAGACACCCTGTGCCAGATGCAGCAAAGCAGCCCCAGAACATAACAGAGCCTCCTCCATGTTTCACAGTAGGGACAGTGTTCTTTTCTTGATATGCTTAATTTTTCCGTCTGTGAACATAGAGCTGATGTGCCTTGGCAGAAAGTTCCATTTTTGTCTCATCTGTCCATAGGACATTCTCCCAGAAGCTTTGTGGCTTGTCATCATGTAGTTGATTTGTTTTCAACAATGGTGTCCTCCTTGGTCGTCTCCCATGTAGTCCACTTTGGCTCAAACAACGACTGATGGTGCGATCTGACACTGATGTTCCTTGAGCATGACGTTCACCTTGGATCTCTTTAGAAGTCTTTCTGGGCGCTTTTGTTACCATTCGGATTATCCACCTCTTTGATTTGTCATCAATTTTCCTCCTGCGGCCACGTCCAGGGAGGTTGGCTACAGTCCCATGGATCTTAAATTTCTGAATAATATGTGCAACTGTAGTCACAGGAACATCTAGCTGCTTGCAAATGGTCTTATAGCCTTTACCTTTAACATGCTTGTCTATAATTTTCTTTAGAATCTCCTGAGACAACTCTTTCCTTTGCTTCTTCTGGTCCATGTTGAGTGTCACCAAACAACACAGTGACTACCTGGAGCCCTATATATAGGCTCACTGACTGATTACAAGATTGTAGACACCTGTGATGCTAATTAGTGGACACACCTTGAATTAACATGTCCCTTTGATCACATTATTTTCAGTATTTTCTAGGGGTACCATCATTTTTGTCCAGGCCTGGTCCATGAGTTTATTTTTTTTAAATAATTCTGTTGAAGCATGGTTGAAAAGCAATGTCTGACTTTCATTGGTAAACAATTTTTTTTAATTATTACTTTTGTCAGATTAAAGTTATTTATGTGACCATTGTGTGTTTTTCTTTCATTGACCGAAGGGTACCAACAATTTTGTCCACGTGTGTAAATAAAATAATAATAATCATCATCATCATCATCATCATCATCATCATCATCATCATTTTAACATTAGCATACAATCCATACCTGCCATATGAAGTTAACATATGCACAACGTTGCACCCTGATAAAAGTGATCTTTTTTTTTATTAAGTGTTAATTTTTTTTGTTCATTTGTTTTATTGTACAGCTATCAAAAATTTCTATAATAAAAGCCTTATTGAGCTAATTAAAAAAATATATATAATTATGTGCTGGTTTTAAGATTGTAGTTTTATGAATGGTTCTAGGGTGAGTAGAATCATGCAGGCTAAAATGAAAAAAGGTTAAAGATTATTTTTAAAATAAGATTATTATTAATTCATAATATTAAACAAAACATTAGCTCATGGGCAACAGTTTTGTTCTATTGGAGTATTGTGTATAATTTTACATTAAGTAAAATTTTGTTATGATTTGAATAGTAAGAGAATATTTTTATTTGCTAATATGTGTTAGTGCAAAGTTGGGTATAGATTGGTTTCATGGTGCTGGACGTGCTTAGTGTATTATAAAACATACTAAAACTTTTGATTTGCATTAAGGAATAATAAATTAATGATTACTAAGAGTAATACGTAATTATTTGCATGAATTGAGTAAGACAGGACAATACAGGGTATTGCAACATTTTGTTTTGTAAATCATACATTATTCAATGTTGGTTTTCTAAACAATATATATTTAAATATATTTTTGGTTTACGTAATAATAAGTAATTAAAATACTGAGTATTATGATATGAGTATTTTAGGTCACTTATAAATAATTAACTCTGCCCCTCATAAAGCCTTGAATTTGTATGCGCATGCCCAATATGATTCCCTATGCTGTGAAGGAGAGCATCCATTTTCTCTACCTCAGCATATTGCTTTAACTACTGGGGCAAGTTAATTTCTTCTGATTATCTCTGAACCAGCACTTATAACCTGAGTGCTATACTGCTCAAGTCCCATATAGAGGCAGTACTTACAAGCAACCACTTTCTTTGGATGTGAAGTTTATAGGGATCTGTGAATTGGAGGGTGATGATTGAATGTCAATGCAAGACTAGCATTGTGTTAATAGAATTTAAATGTATCATTAATTAGATGTAATAAATTGATGTGACAAATCCAAGAGGAGGTGCTATAAATCTGATTCTTTTACAAAAGAAGCAGATATTAACCTGTAAGTATA